>OW386290.2:23886833-24486833 GCA_936432065.2 Rutpela maculata
TGAAGTGTGCATTAAATGGTAGATGTTTTGTAGTCGAGAGTAGAGAATATAAATTCAAGCCACAGTAAGCTATTTCTATAGTGAAGACAACAATGCAAGGGGTAAGTCACTTTATGATTATATAACTGGTAACAACCTTATTGTAAGCAACAGGGGCTGTACACCAACATTTATAAACTCCAGAAGTCAAACCATAATAGATTATAACACTAACAACGTGGCATATATCCAGCCTAATCCAAAACTGGCATGTGTCTGACTGCGTAACACTATCAGACCACCAATGGATAAACTTTGAAATCAACCTTATTAAGACACCGAAAAAACCCTTCCGAGATCCCCGGAGGACTGACAAAGACGTATATCGATGTCAACTCAGGGAGAACCTGGAAGGAGTTAGCGTAAGGACACCCGGAAGTAGTGGTGAAATAGAGCAATATGTTAAAATATTGCAAACAGCAATGATACAAGCTTTTGAGACATCCTGCCCCTTGAGGTCCTCGCAACAGTCCAACGAGGCCACCAAGTGGTGGTGTCAGGGGCTGACTGACCTCAAGAAGAAGGCTAGGGCCTCGTTCAACAAAGCAAAATTAACTAGACAGGAATCAGATTGGGAGTCATACAAAACCAACCTGAAAGAGTTTAAGAAACTAGTCAGACAAAGACAAAGAGAAGCGTGGAGAACCTACTGTGAGGAAATCGAAGACTACTCACAGACCGCTAGGCTTTGCAAAATCCTCGCCAAAGATAAAGACCATGACCTTTGCCTACTAAAACAGGACGATGGCACAAGAACTACCGACCTTCGTGGAAGCCTAGAGTTACTTATGGAAACTCACTTCCCGGAATCTGTGATAACAGAACGGAAGGCCAAATGGCCAAACGAAGTCGACACTCAGCCCTCAGACCTGGATTGGCAAATGGCCAACCAAGTAGTAAGCGAAGACAGGATAAGATGGGCAATACAGAGCTTCTCTCTGGGGACTGGATGAACTATTGCCGCACCTGGTCGGAGTATTTAGGGCGAGCTTGGCGCACCCTCATATTCCAGAGATATGGAGAGAAGTGAAAGTTGTGTTCATTCTAAAGACAGGGCGGATGGATTATACCACCCCCAAAGCATATAGGCCTGTCAGCCTAACCTCGTTTCTCCTCAAGGCGATGGAGAAGCTATGTGAACGATACATAAGGGATGTCGTAGTGAAAGACAACCCTTTGCATCCCAACCAACACGCATACACATTGGGAAGATCCACCGACACCGCCCTCCATGCCGTCGCGAGTCGGATTGAGAAATCCTTGGACAATAAAGAGTCCACCCTAGGTGTATTCATAGACATAGAAGGTGCGTTTGATAAAACCACCTTCCCAAAAATCACGGCAGCCCTAGTGGAGAAAAACGTCCCCACGATTATGGGAAGCTGGATATCCAACATGCTCTCCAAAAGAGCTGTACAAATCAGTGTGGGAGACGCTTCTGTGCGAGGAATGGTCGCGAGAGGCTGCCCGCAGGGAGGTGTAATATCACCACTGCTATGGAACTTAGTTCTCGACAGCCTCTTGCGCCACCTCAACTCAGAGGGTTTCCACACAATCGCCTACGCAGATGATGTAACAATACTGCTCAACGGAAAATTTGAAGGAGTCCTCTGTGAAAGGATGCAGGGGGCTCTAAGAATAATTGAAAAATGGTGCAGAGAACACTCGCTGTCTGTTAATCCCAGGAAGACGGAGATGGTTCTCTTCACACGAAAAAGGAAACCAGGAGCACTGAAAGCACCAGTTCTCCTGGACACAACACTAAGTTTCGCATCAGAAGTGAAATACTAGGGATTGCATTACCGGTTAACCGGTTAACCGGTTATTAGGACAAAAAACACATGACGATAATTACCGGTTATTTTAATTTTTTACCGGTTATTTCGGTAAATTCTGAACTTACGACATGTCACGTATTCAACGTTTCTATTTATGTCACTGACTAGTATTCACTAAATACAGAGTGACTGTCCCAACACCAAGCACTTTTAACAATAAATAAATAATATTATAAAAAGTAAACTCCAAATACCAAGCCCTAAGAAATACAAGAGAGACATTGACAATATCTTACGACAGAAAATGGAATATGTCACTGCCGCAAATATCCGTAGAATACATTTAGAAGTATGTTATTACCAATTCTTATTAACTTATCGACCCACCAATATCGATTGAGGAAGGGCATCTTCAGCTGGTGGTATTCTATGCATAAATATCAGACGATTAACAGATATATCTTTGAAAAACTAACCCTTTTAACAGGCTATTTTTAAAAAATATTGTATTTTTAGATTAGGTATTCAGTAAATGCCCTATTTGAGTTTATGTTTATAATTTTTGTTATTTAAGTGGATATTTTTGTTATTTACAGAATAATTATTTATTTAAATTTATTTCATTTATATTTTTTCCTTTTGGTAAATTAACTCCTATATAAAAAAGTCTATTTGACAGTCACATTTTTGTCATTTGGACAGCGATAAAAAAAGTGCATCGCTTTTTATCATCGATAAATTAACTCCTATATAAAAAAGTCTATTTGACAGTCACATTTTGTCACTTTGACAACGATAAAAAAAGTGCATCGTTTTTTATCACGATAAAAATGCCTGTTCCTCAAAAGCAGAGTATATCTAGTAGTCGCACGTCATTTTAAAATCTGTACTGTCGGCTATAATTTTTAAATCTTGTGGAAACTATACTGTACGATATGAGTCGTTTTGAGAAAATTATAATTATTTTTAATTGTTGTTCGTTCACATATTCTATTGTTAATTTATCTTGCCAAAAATCACTCGAGCTTTTCTTTTATGGATAAATTTCTTTTTAACTCAATATTTTGCCAATCAGTAATTTTGCTCGAAAAACTGACATTTGACAAAATCGCTCGACCTCCGGTCTCGCGATTTTTTCATGTCAGTTTTTCTCATAAAATCACTGACTGGCAAAATTATTTCGTTACAAAGAGAAATTTATCCCATAAAAAAAAAGCTCTTGTGATTTTACTGTTGATAAAAATGCCTGTTTCTCAAAAGCAGAGTACACCAGTAGTCGCACGTCACTTTGAAATCTGTACTGTCAGCTATAATTTTTAAGTATTGTGGAAACTATACTGTACGATATGAGTCGTTTTGGAAAAATTATAATTATTTTTAATAAATTATTGTTGTTGTTCGTTCACATTCATATTCTGTCGTTAATTTATCTTGCCAAAAAACACTCGAGCTTTTCTTTTATGGATAAATTTCTTTTTAACTCAAAATTTTACCAATCAGTAATTTTGCTCGAAAAACTGACATTTGACAAAATTGCTCGACCTCCGGTCTCGCGATTTTTTCATGTCAGTTTTTCTTATAAAATCATTGATTGGCAAAATTATTTCGTTACAAAGAGAAATTTATCCGATAAAAAAAAGCTCTTGTGATTTTACTGTTGATAAAAAACCTTTTGTTTGTTCATTATATCAAATATACGTATATAAAAATGTTTTTTGTTAAATTTAGATAATTTTTTACATGGAAAAAGTCAATTGCCATTTTCGCCACCCTAATCATCCATTCTAAAAATTACCGGTAAATACCGGTTAACCGGTTATTTACATTTTTATTTACCGATTTACCGGTTATTAAAACTTACGGTAAATTGCAATCCCTATGAAATACCTTGGGGTAACCTTCGACGCCAAACTAACATGGAATCTTCACTTAGACAGAAGACTAAAAAAGGCTTACATCTCTTATGAGCAGTGCCGCAGGACCGTGGGGAAAACCTGGGAAATGAAACCCAAAGTGGTCATGTGGATATACACTGCCATCATAAGACCAATGATAACCTATGGAGCTGTGGTCTGGTGGCCTAAGAGTACAGACTACAGCGAGAGCCAAGCTCAGCCAAGTGCAGAAAGTTGCCTGCCTAAGCATAACAGGAGCTATGCGAACAACGCCAACGAGAGCAATGGAGGTAATGCTGTGTTTGCCACCACTGGATTTACATCTAGGAGAAGTGGCCTTAATAACAATGGCACGCCTCAAGTCCGTTGGCCTACAACCAAATGTAGGCTGTGGGGAGACCAGAAGTCGCCTGTGGAACGAGGCTGTCAGGAAGACGCCTCTTCTACAGGCATGCACAGATGGCATCTCTCCCCGATTTGTCTTTGATAGACCCTACACAATACAGACAAACAGTGAAAACGAGACCGCTGGTGAAGGTGTGATTAACATTTTCACAGACGGATCAAGGAAGAAGGAGGGGGCAGGATGTGGAATATATTCCAGAAGTCTGCAAATCCAATATAAATGGACTATGGATGAGCGAGCCAGCATAGTACAAACTGAACTGGCGGGCATAACCATAGCCGCAAAAGAGATTGTCCGCAGACAAACTACGGGCAAAACAATCAGGATCTACACAGACTGTAGACAATCACTACTAGCCCTGAGAAGTTACAAAATAACCACAGGAGCAGTATGGGAATGTCATCAAGCACTTGTGGGTGCCTCCAGTACGAACAATATCTCGGTATGCTGGGTGAAAGGACACGCACAGTGCAGTGGCAACAAAAAAGCCGACAAACTGGCCAAGAAGGCAGCAGGCCAACTTATTTTTGGACCAGGCCCGGCCAGTCTGTTACCGATTACGGCGATAATACAATTAATTAAGGAGAACACCCACAACGAATCTAAGAAGCTGTGGGATGAAACAAGCAGCTGTCAGCTTGCTAGGGAACTACTCACGTATCCCAACAAGAAAACAGCAATGGACTACCTGGCAATGACCAGAAGGAATCTACGTTTTATAACAGGAATCCAGACTGGACACTGTCCGCTAAGGAAACATCTATACAATATGAGATTAAGCGAAACACCTCTTTGCAGAGGTTGTGAACAAGAAGATGAGACGGTTCAACACGTACTCTGCGACTGTTCAGCCGTCTCATCAATTAGAGAATCCATCTTGGGAGAGCGTTGGCCTACCTTGGCCAATGTAAGGGAGATGCCCCTAGGCAACATCACCACCTACTTCGAAATAATAGGTTGGCTGGAGGCCTAGGCGAGTGTCTGCCTAGAGGGAGGATGTACAAGGGGTCCAATGGGGCCTAAGTGCTGTGGTTTTTGACCACCCTCCTGCTAATTCCATACATTCCATTTCTATAAATTAAACCGAAATCCGCCCTTATGGGAGGTGAAAAGTACCGCTAAAACTCAAAAGAAGCAGGTGAGTAAATAACATGTACAAAGGCCAAATTTTTGTATCTCTTGTGCAAAATATTTGACTCTGGTGCGACAACCAGCCATTACTTTCAAAGGGTAGACACTCAACCCTATGGATGGTTGAAACTACCCCTAAACCTCATAGGTTTCAAAACGCAAAGAAAATTCAGACTTTTGTAGTTTTAGGCAGGGTGAACAAATATGGAGTAAATTCGTTCCAACCACCAATACATGACTAGAGACTACCCTTAAAGGGTGGTAAGAGTTACCCTTATGCTCAAATGTTGCATATGGGTGCTATTAAAATTTGGAAAGGGTCAAACACGTGCAGCTCATTGTGCCAAATATATAAATCTGGTACGACAACCACCCAATATTTTTAATGGGGCTGAGAATTACCCCTATGGGGGGGGGGGTAGTTTTTACCCCCACATATAGACGGAAATTTAGTTAATTTAGGTATATAGCTTACCTAGATACAAAAAAATGGTCACTGAAGAGATATATCCTACATTTATGACTAAAAAAAAAAAGAAAAGAAAACTACGGAAAAGATATTTTGAAGATAAGAGAGAAAAATCATAAGAAAAGAAAGTATTTGGATTGATGGTCGAAAGTATATTTCAAATAGGAAAAAGATTAGTTTTGCATAGATTAAAAGGTAGATAAGTTGATAAATGTTAAGATAAACAGTTTAATAGGCAGGTATGGTATAATAAATAAAACACAACTGGTTAATGCTTAATGTATGAATTTACTCCGTTTTTATCTACCCTGCCTAAAATTACAAATGCCTGAATTTTTGTTCCTGAATATTAGAAGTAATGAAATCCGTCCATCTGTGGGGGTAGTTTTTACAGAAATAGCTTACTGTGGCTCGAATTTAAATTCTCTACTCTCGACTACAACATATAGACGGAAATTTAGTTAATTTAGGTTTATTTAGGTACTATTTTTCACACTTCATTAAGAGTTATTACATTATTTCTATGATTTTACACCATTTTAAGGGATGTTTTTGACTAAAAAACAAAACTGACACGATAGATCCCTTTATGGCCTACGGATTCGGTTTCAGCGTCGAAAAATACAGTAAATCCATATCATTTGGTATGCTGCACAGAACTTTTTTTTTTGTTGTGGGGCTGTTTTTATTTGATGACACGTCAAGTCTCAAAAAATGACAGACTGTAGCGTTGAAAGTTTCAAGGAACTATTTGATATTTAAGGTAGTAACTGAGTTTAATTGGACGCCTATGGTTGTAAGTGTGCTATATTTAGATGTCTTCGTCAATTTAAAAGTAATTGAAATTTGTCAATAGCAGGCGAGATTGTTTACCACTACTGTTGAATGATAAATTACTTGAGGGAGTGACAACTATATTACTTAAAAACCGAGATTATCTGAGCAAAATATTAATTACCCACTATTATGTGGGTTTTACGTGATTCGGAAGCGAATTGAAATTTGAAAGTACACAGAAAAAATTAATGACTTGAGACATCCACAAGTTCTGAAAAATTTATAGTAGCTTCTTACGGATTTTCAGGAGACATTTTCGCGAAAAATTTTGTTGCTATAGGCGGATGGGCTGGCTGAGAGGACGGGAAAGTCGAAGGGCCGCACAGTAGGAAATTTTTATCGTTTTTTTTTCTTGGAGAAAAATTGAGACGCGGCTTATTTCACAATCCATTGCAATAATTTTTTTTTAAGTAAACGTCAAGAACTGTAGTTTATTTTACCAGTGCTAAAACTTGGAAAAAGTCGATTCGTATTTTTATTTTTGACCATGAATGCAGTTATCATTGCAAGGACGGAAAGTCTATTTTTCTTACCGTATTTTATCACATTTTTAATATTGTGATGAATTAAATGTCTGTTTTTGAGGTCGCGAATTAATATTTGATGTTAAATTGCCGATATTGACAGTTGGCAGCTGTCAACTAGCTGTCAGATAGCCATAAAGAATTAAAAAACTTCATCATTATATATCTTTATGTTTCTGAGGTCGCTGAGTTCATATTTGATAATATGATACAATATTGACAGTTGGCAGCTGTCAAATAACTGTCAAATAGCCACATGTTATTAAAAAACTCAACATCACTTTATGTTTTTGAGGACGCTGAGTTCTGATTTGATGTCAAATTGACGATATTGACAGTTGGCAGCTATCAGCTAGCTGTCAAATAGCCATAAAATATTAAAAAACAACATAATTTATTAACTTTATGTTTTTAAAGTCGCTGAGTTCAAATCTTCTATTTTTTTAATACATTTTTTTTCTGGCGTTACCTACATTAACGAGATAACAACTCGAGAGCGCCAGATGTTAATTCCTGTTTTTTTTTTTCGTGAATCCTGAAATCACATCAATTGATCAGACGTAATTAAAAGTTGATGAAAAGTGTCTTCATTAGTTGACTCCCTGTGATACATCCTACTATGATGGGCTCGAGCTTTTCTAAAAGTTTTATGATTGGCCTCCTGGGCCTCTTCTGATAATAACACTAAAGGGGTTCCTACTGACTTACCGATTTCAATCCCATGAACTCTAATCAGATATGAACTCAGCAACCTCAAAAACATAAGTTATACAATGACGTTGAGCATTTAAATACTTAATGCTATTTGACAGCTAGTTATTGACAGCTGACAACTGTCAATATTGACAATTTGACATCAGATATTAATTTGCCATAACAAAAACATAAAATTAGACACTTAAATTATCAAAATACTCTTTTTAAAAATGCAATAAAAAATGCAAGGATAATCGCATTAATGGTCAAAAGTAAAAATAAAAATCGACTTTTTCCAGTGGTAGAGCAAACACAGCTCTTGACGGTTACTTAAAAAAAAAAAATACTGCAATCGATTGTGAACTGAGCCGCCCCTCAATTGTTGTCTAATAAAAACCATAAATTTCCCACTGTAGGCCGGTCACTTTGGAGTCGGTTCGACCCTACGCGATAGTTAATATGGCTGCTGTTAATACATTGAGAAAACACCTTTTCGGCATTGTAACACACACACACCACACACCACAGATATTAGACAACCCCCAAATCCAAAGCCAAGGCTGTCCGGAAGGGGGTTACACATTCGAAAAAACGCAGACGTACATCCACACCCACCGGTGTTGTCAATACCGGGGCTGGGGGTCGAACCCAGAGCGCGGTAGACAGTCGATCAGTGTATTCGCCACTCAATACGCCTTAACCGATTGAGCTACCGTGCCGGTTACTCCAATTATTCATGTTTCAAGTATGGAATAAGAGAACAAAACAGGTTGTTTTCCCGGGAAGAAACCGGCCCTACCTCATCCGCCCCTGGGTATATGTGTGTATAGGTTTTTCTAGTTGGCCTCTGTTTGCTGTGTAGCACGTTTGACGGCATCGTGCCATCTGTCCCAGCTGGCTGTTGGATGCATAATCCACCAAAGCTTTTTTTGTTCTGGAAGCCTCCTCTTCGTTTCTCGCCACTTAGTTACCTAACTACCAAAAATATGCAATTAAAGAGGGTATCAAACAAAAATTCTATTCCATTCTTATCGCTAAAAGAAATATTAAATTTGGTTAATTTAGTGGGTGTTGAAATAAATTCTAATTTAAGAAAATATGCGTCACCACTAAATTAACGTTTATTTATTGGGTTCTTGCACTAACTTAAAATTTGAGGAAAATCTTTGTTAAACAATAACAATTGTTCATAAAATTCATTAGAAACAGGTGGAAGTTGAAAATAAAGCCTTATAATATTATAAAAATAGCGGCAGTCTGTAGAGAAGTTAGTTATAAAACGACAAGAAACGGGTACTAATTTAGAAACCTGCTGATAGCGATGGAAAAAAAAGAATCACGTCAGTTGAATCTGACATTATATTTAATGTCAAATTCAACTGACGTTGATACGTTATAATTCGGTATAGTTTAACAGCATCCAATTATGTTGTAGGAAAAATGGACGTATTTCAAGACTAGTGTAGTGTTCTAGCTGTTACAAATTTAAATTACCTGCCAAACTAGTGGATAAAGCAGTGTGTATTCTTAACGGCTTAAAGAAAGGAAATGGCTTTAATATGCTTTTATGTATTTTATCTAGTTTATGTTAGAATAAAGTGCAGTTGTTTTTGTTAGCTATTGATTATTAAATAAATAGCTTCGTAAATTTTATGAAGCTCCCTAGACGCTCATACTAGGATGATCCATAAATTAAGAAACGAAATTTAAAAACTCGGTGTTGAAAATCTATGAAATTAAACTGTGAAAGTGGTCTAAAATCGGTGAACACAAACAGCCCGAAATGGCTACGAATGCGTTCAATTGTAGTTATAAATGTCATTTGAATTATATTATAAGAAAGTACATATTGTTTATTGCTTTGATAGATACTAGCACAAGTACCTATATATTATAATACAGACCCTGTTATAATACAGATCTTTACACCTTTCGTAAGTTTCATGTTGACTCTTCTTAGGAGTAGTAAAGGATAATAAATAATTTCTCTAGTAGATATACTTATTTTGTTATGTTTTCAGTTAGATATGCATGTATACAGTTAATAGGGGGAATAAATAAAACATAATAAAAAGGAAATGTTTTATAAAATACAAAGTATACTTAACAAATTGATCTACACGAAATAATAAAATACATATTGGACATATATAAATAATATGAACAAGATAAGATAAAAGAAGCTCTTGCAGAAATTACAATGGTTTGTATTGTCTAATCTATCTGTACTTCCAACCACTGCAATGCCAAATCGATCGTCTCTTTTTAAAAATTCGCTGACCATGAATGAATATATCTATCGCAAGTAGAATGTCAGAATTAGCTTTTACAAATATACTGCCAAAATCGTTTTGAAAAAAATGTTATAATAACTACAAACACTAATCACTACCAGCTAAACGTCAAATTTACTTTTGACATACGAGGTTATTTTCTTTGTTGTCAACAATGTCAATTTGTTCGTCTACTTTTGTTCTGTGTATAAGTTCACATCTATAACTGCTGTTTTCATGGCATATTCAAATAGTCGAAATTTAATAATTTTTTTAATATGTTGCGCTTAGAATTTTTCTTCAAAATTAAATATATGTAAATAAATTAACTATATTTCACCATTTTTGAAAATTCGTCAACGACCCAATTAAATTTATTATTAAATTATTAAAATAGGCAAATGTCCCCTGTATTCAACTATTTCTTCAATAAAAGATATTTTTTACTTAACATGCAACCGTGATGAATAACGTATGCTATCAGACGGACTATACAGCAAAGGGAGGTTAACTAGCATAATGCATAAATCACAATAAAACTACTGCGAAGACGTGAATAAGAAGAAGAATATTTTTTTTTACTTGACTCAAATTTGTGATGAATGGTTCATATAAAGTTGGAAGTCCAGAAATAATTATTTTTCTCATTTTTAAGTTATTTTCATGATGGAATTGAACACATATTGCATAAATTTTGAACATTTTTGAAGGCGTAAATAATTACCATTTTCCTAGTACCTAGTAGAGTAAAATCTGGGAGTAAAGTCGCTTAGTTTTCGAGAAAAAAAAACCGGCGTAGAACCAAACCAGACTTAGTGGGATTCTTTAGTAAGATAATCGTGTACACGAAATCATTTTTTACGACATTTTTTGGTGGTCGAGAACTTTTTTATTTCGAAAAAACTCAAAAAAATAGATTTTTAATGCAATAGGTATGTTTTTTAACGTCTCCACCGCTATATCTCTGAAAATATTTGAGCTAACAAGCTATTTTTTTTTTTTTAGATTAAAGTAGACACAATAGCGCTTCGAACAGCGTCCCACATGAACCCGATTTATTTTTTTTTAAGTTGGTAAAATAATAGGAAACTCAAACTTGTTATTTTCAGTAGCGTAATTTTAGGCAATCGAGAAAAAAATTTATTTATGAAAATTTGTATACATGCTGCGTACAAATTGAAGCCAATAGTTGAAAAAAGTTTTTAGGATAAACATTTTTCAAGTCCCGTTGATAGTATTGAGTCAGCGATTTTTTTTTAACGGGCCAAAGTCGTATTGGTCAATAGGTACAAAACCAGTAGTGATCAAAAGATCTAGGGGATCAATATTATTGTTCAATATTTCATATATTGTACAGTAGTATTGATCATATGTTGTTAATATTAAGAAATTGTACAAAAAATATTAAATAGTCTCCTTTTAACAATAATCTATAAATATCAATCAGTGTTACTAACTACCCATCTAATTAGTAAGTTTATTAGACATTTTTAAATGAATGAAAGTAAAAACGTACGCATAAAATGAGTTTTATTGTTGAAATAAATTTTCTATTTGGATAGATAAATATGTAGTATGTAGTTTATGTAGGCCCTACATTAATAGCATTCTAATTCGTTCATATCTTCCTCGAAATCTTTAATAATGTTGTTACAGGAACGACATTTGCACTCGTTGCAACATTTTAGGCCTTACTTAAAACAAGCACATTTTCGATTGTCACAATTTTTATCCGAACAATGAATACTTAATGATTTTCGACAACTGCCACTTCTACGCGACTAATCTGACCAACCCTGCATACTACAGTACCTAGAGGAAAAAATATGCAAAACTTCGGAAAAATGTCATATTGAACGGATTTCGTTCATTTTTGGCAGTATAATAGTAAATGCTTCACAGAAAAGTTTCTATATTGTGCGGAGGCTTGCTAATTTATAGGGGGTGGATGCCACCCCCTCAGGGTGTATGTAAAAAATATATATATTTATTGGAGCTGAAACAGAATCAAATTTTAAGAAGAAAAGGTTCTATGCAATTTTTCACATAAATTGATAGTTTTTAAGTTAGTTAACGACTTCAAAATTGCGATTTCAGCTAAAAAAAAAAGGTATTTCCAAACGGCTTTCGTCAAGTATCTCGAAAAGTATTACTTTATCGAAAAAATGTTGCAGACCAATTACAGAAAGTACAAACTGGGAATTAATTATATTTTTTGTTTATTGATGTAGGATTAATAATTTCGGAGATATTTAAGTTTACATTTGGTATCCAAGTCTTCATAAGATAATTATTTAGAGTGAGAGTTAAATATCGCAGAAACTGTGACACCTACGTCAAGGGTGCTAATAGGTAGAATAATATGTTATTAATTAAGCTTTCAACTGTTTTTTAATTTGTTTCTGTAGCATAAAAAACAAAGAAGTTATGACCGAAGCAATGTGCGTCTACACATTTGTTTAATAACAACGTCGTCATTTTGTTACTGTAATTAGCCAGTAATTAAAAAAAGGAATTTCAAACACTGTTCCTCATTAACATATAGCATGACGTAGATGCTCAAATTTTTTGGTTTGTATACAGCACTTGCTTTAGAAAAAAATACAGTTTAAACTATAAAGGTATTTTCCTTTTCCAAATATCTCAATAAATTAGTTTTATTGAAAAATGGGTAGATACCAAAAATAAAGCTCGTAAACTGATAATGAATTTCGCTTGTTAATTTATTTACATAGATTTACTAGTTTCGGAGATATGAAAGTTTACAAATGGCGTCCGAACGTTTATAAGACGAAAAATGCAGTTTAAATGTTAAATATTTCAGAAATTGTGACACCTACGTCACGCATGCTAAGAAATGAAATTAAAGACAATTAATTGCGATTTCAAATTATTTTTTACTCGTTCCTGTAGCATAAGAAATAAAGAAGTTATGACGGAAAAATGTGCGTACTTTTATTATATAAAAATGTCGCTATTTTGTTAATCCAATTAGCCAGTAATTTAGAAAAATTATCTCAAATACAGTTTTTCGTTAAGATGTAGCATTACCTAGATGCTCATATTTTTTTGCTCATTTAAAGCAATTGCTTTAGAAAAAAGTGCTATAAATTAGCACAATATAGAAACTTTTCTGTGGAGCATTTACTATTATACTGCCAAAAATGAACGAAATCCGTTCAATATGACATTATTCCGAAGTTAAAACCTCTAGTTACTGTAACTAGCATGCGAGGTGTATTAATTGCGTCCCAATTTCGCATTTAGCGCTGATAAAAAAAATCGCTGTTGCTAAACGGTACACTTTAGGAAAAAATATATTGTTTCAAAAACTTTTGTGATTATTAGGCTTTATTTTCTTCGCTGCATGTATGTAAATATTTTCAAAAATAAAAAAGTTTATCGATTGGTGAAGATTTCAATACATAAAATATATATTTTTAGTTTATCAGATTTTTAGAGAAATGAAAGTGCGAATTTTACCCAAACCGTTTATATTGGTAAAAGCGCTACAGTGTGACCTTCAATTTGATACAAAACAAATTTCGGTACCTTTAATAGTTTTAAAGATATGGCGGTGGAAACAAAAAAAACAATTTTCTTTAAAAATACATTTTTTTTCACTTTTTATTGATTTAAAAAGTTCGAGACCACAAAAAAATGTCGTAAAATATGATTTCATATGCCCGGTGACATACTCAAAGGAACCTAACATGTTTGACCTGGTTCTACGCCAAAAAAAAAACAAAAAACGACACGATAGACTTACGAAATCGCTGCTCTATAGAAAATACGTTTCTTTTTTAATTAAATAAACATTATTATTTGAATGTCTAAAGAAACGATAATAATACAGCCCCACAAAATAAATATATTGTACCAGAAACCAGATCAACATACCCCCACGTATTTTGGAGCGCTTCTGTCCTGTCATTTTTTTGTAAATCGTAAAAAAGTGGTTTTTTTGCATTTTATCTGGAGTTTATTGCAATATTAAAAGTTTAATAAAACCGTTACAGTCTCAAAAATAACCTTAAGGTTATTTAAGGCCGATATAGGCAGAACCAATAAAAAAAAATTACTGTATACAGGGTGTCAGCCTCGCATCTTACAAATATCCTGGTTTTCTTATAGATGATATGGAAAATTTTCAAAAACAGCATAGTTGAAGGCACAACGGTGTACAGTTTTAAAATATTTTGAAATATGTGTGACTAAAAGCAAGATCTAATTAAATAGCTTATAATATTCCCAGACAGCACAAATATCCTATGTACGTCCTATGGATATCCGCATTGGACATAAAGCGGATATCCTTAAGAAGCAGATATGTACCACACTGGATATCCTATGGATATTCTTTTGACGACTTTGGACGTCCATAAGATATCCATCGTAAATCCTTAGGGACATCCACTGTATGTCCATAGGTCAGCTTTTTGAATATCTAGGTTTATAAAAAATGTATCCAGTGCCCGCCAGGTAAGAATGAATCTAAAAGGAATTTAAATTGTTCCTTGGTATCTTAGTATTTTGAATTAATATTTTATTTTATATTTAACAAATATAATATATGCA
Organism: Rutpela maculata; assembly: GCA_936432065.2. Lineage (NCBI taxonomy): Eukaryota > Metazoa > Arthropoda > Insecta > Coleoptera > Cerambycidae > Rutpela > Rutpela maculata. The sequence continues at coordinate 23,901,460 of OW386290.2, forward strand.
TATTGTATATTCTATAATATAATATATGCATATTGTATATTCTGCCAGCTAGCTCTGCGATGAGCCGTCAAGCAGTCGGATGAATTAGTAATACACGGTGGCGGTTTGGTACCATCTCGGTCCGACTACAGAATATCCATTATATTTATCATGATCATTAGTTCCAAGCAAATCACTATTCGATGTTTCCAGAATAAAGTTTAAGCAGAATTAATTTATTAGAATATAAGATAAACAGCGACTGATTATTGTCAATGGTTTATAAGCGGCGCCATCTTCCATTCCTTCAACAAACTACATGACAATGCATAAGCAAATGAACTTAACCAACAAAGAACGAACAAACAATTTTGAAAACGTTAAACGCATAATATATATTGAATATGAAATATCCAAATGCATTTTTAATATATTATATAATATATGTATACCCCGAAAAATGGCTGACAAATGGATATCATCCCTTAATGGACAGACAATACGTTGATGGATGAAAACAGATACCGAATGGATATCCCTCGATCGACAATGTACTGATATTCGTTGATAGATAGAACCGGATATCCACTGGATATCTCTCCATTGATAATAATAGATGTTCGTAAAAGGATCAGAAAAGGGCATCCAATGTACGATGAATATGAATATTAGTAAATGGATAATAAATGAACATCTAGTGGATATTCCTTAATGGATAATAGACAAAATATTCGTATAAGGGCATAAAACAGATATCCATTGGACATTCATATTATGTCCTTAGACATGCGAACACGATATGAGCAAAAATGGACACCGCGCACCGTATGGATAACCTGTGATGTCTGGGTTAAGAATTTGTCTTTTACTGCTTCAGTTTCATTATATTATAATACAATCACTATATCCCAATGTACGTACAATCACTACTTGAATATACTTCTAACTTATAGTCTCCCTTGTATTATAGTCAAACTGAGTAAATCAAGGCAGTACAGAAGAGATTCTTAAGATCTTATGCTTCTGAATTGGATTTTGCTTTTGGTCACGGTTAAATGGATCACCATGTATATTTCAAAATATTTTAAAAGTGCACACCGTTCGTCACCTGAGAATTATAATGTTCTATCCGCAAAATTGAAAAGTTCTGATTAGCCAAATGGAACAATAATAATAAAACATCGCTTTTTATGCAGATAAACAAAATTAGTATCTTCATTAAACAGTTAAAATGTTGAAAATCAACAGATAGAACTTTCAACTAGAACAGGACAATGTCTAAAAACCTATATTTTACATGAACTCAATTACGGCAAAAAGTGCAGTTAGAACATTATAATTCTCAGGTGACGCGTTGTATTCTCAAACATCCTGTTTTTGAAATTTTTCGCTATTTTCTACAAGAAAGCTAGGATATTTGTACGACGCGAGGCTGACACACACTGTATACAGTAATTTTTTTTTCTTCGATTAATTATGCCTATATTAGCCTTAGAAAACCTAAAGTTGGCTTAAAAGTTATTTTTAAGGACTGGAAAAGCTTTAAGCTTTTCATATGCAGCAAACTTCAGATAAAATGCGTAATGCATTTTTTTCGATTTATAAAAAACTGGCAGAAGTTAATTTGGATTCGGATTCAGCGGGAAAAAATACGTGGAGGTATGGTTTCTGGTACAATATACTTTTTTTTGTGAGGCTCTGTAATTTTAAAGTGATAGTTATTTTCGAGACAATAAATAAAATTAAAAATTAGCACGCTTTGAAAAGAAAAATTCGACCAATACATTTTTCAAATAGCTTTTCTGAGGTTCTCTACAATAATACTTTAGAGTAAACTTGTTATTTTTTAAATTAATCATTGTTTGCTTTTATTTAAAGTGGAAAACATATTTATAACATAAAGCTATAGTGGAAGATAATTTTATTCGCTCTTATCTGACCACGCTTAATCAAAATATTGCAATCAACTTATTTTCCTTCTGCAGTAAGCATTGTTAGGCAACAATATATCGTTAGACTCGTATTGCCAGTTGCAGAGCCACACGGGGCAAATTTTACCGTGCACTGAATATCTTGAATTCTGTCGTTTATTGTTTTATTATTTATGTTTTAACGTTCAACGTACTTGATTTCATATAAATTAAACACATTTTTTGTAAATGTTGCATATAATGTGATGCCATATTTATAAAATTAGTTGTTCTAATATATTTTTTCTCGATAAAAACGTTTTTATAAAAATTTTGTAAAATATTGAAGGCTTATTTATCTTTTTTTTTAACCTGAAAACGTGTATATGAAAACCATTCGACACGTTGTAATCACAACCAATAAAGTAATTCCCAGTGGATCTAAAAATATAAAACTTTAGATCTTTACCTCGTTCAAAAATGGGGGAAAAAGGTTATTAAGCAAAATTAGTTTCTTCACAAATTAACGAATTTCCTTTTGTTTAACATTCATTTAAATACTGTTGAGGAAATAGTAAGTTGGTAGCCTAAGGGTTTACCTTTTTTTTTCATAATTATGTCATAGATGAAATAATAAATCGATGGTGTAACTTAAGTGCGTTACAACAGTTAATGGTTGTTATTCCTTATTTTATTTTAAGAAAAAAAGTTCTCTTAAACAGAAACCCAAAAATTCTTCGTCTTAGAGATACTGGGTGCAAAAATTTCCAAAAAAAATTTGATTATTTCTTATATTTTCACTATAGTACAGGGAAAGATTTTAAAAAATCACTGTAACTCGAAAAAAAAATGTGCAGACTTTAAACTTTGGTTATAGTTTTAAAATAGGCCAAAGTTCACGAAACAAAAAAGTTTAGGAGTTTTACGGGTCCGCGGGAACCTATAGGGGGTAAAAAGGAATATTTCTAATAAAAAAATTCGATTTTTCTTTATTTTCTCGGGAAATATGGCATTTACAAGAAAATTGTTCAAATAATAATTGTTTCGGGCAAAATTATCTTTGATTTGGTTTTTAAATTAATTTTATAGCAATAATTAACTGAAATACGGCCATTTTCGATGGCAGGATGACGGATGGAATTTTTTTCTAAAACAAGTGTTTTAAAGGGACAAAATAAATTGAGCATCTAGGTGATGCTATATATTAACGAAAAACAGCATTTTTGAAAGAAAAATTAATTACAGAGCAATTACAATAACAAAATGCCGACATTCTCTTAACCAAAATGTGAAAACGCACATTGAATCGGCCATAACTTCTTTATTTTTTGTGATGTGGAAACAAGCAAAAAATTATTTTAAAGATTGATTAATTATCTATTTATTTGTTTCTTAGAACTTTTGATGGAAGTGTCACAGTTTCTAAGATATTCAACATTTTAAATTAAAAACTTCATCCTAAAAACGGTCAGATGCCATCTATAAAATTAAATATCTCCGAAACAATCAACCCTACACAAATATATAAACAAAATAAATTTATTCTCAGTTTATAAGCTTCATTTTTGATGTTCACCATATTTTCTCTTAAACTAATATTTATTGAGATATTTGCAGAGAAACAAGAATGTTACGTTTTTTCTAAAATCTATTTACAGTTTAAAATGCAATTTTTTTTCTAAAGCAAGCACTGTAAGCCGATGAAAAAATTTGAGCGTCCAATTTAATTGCAATTTAAAAATTCTTTCGTGCATATTAGCACGTGCACTTCGAAAAGTAACAATACTCTTCCAAAATATTCAGTAATAAGAAAATACCTATAAGGTTCAAAAAATTATAATAACGGATTGAGCCAAAAGTATGTTATACTTGTTGAACATGACTACAAGTATAATGATGTGTTTTCTGACAGTTTAATAAGTCCGTTCCCGTACAAGTTCATTTTGAAAATTTCACTGAAAAATATTACTTCAACTGTCCTAAGAAAGTTTTATGCTATTTTAATATTACCTTAAAGGAGCGCAATAAAAGCGATCAAGTAGTTTGGTATGTAGCTATAAATTACGTAGGATTTCCAACAAAATCTACCGCTAGGACGATTTTTAGTCGTGGGAAAGGTAAATATTGCCTAATTATACTACATATTTCGGCTTTAATAGAAATTTACCATTAACGTAATAGGCGGTAGATTTTTTAGTGGTTTTTCTCTCTCTGCTTTGTTTAAAATGACTTTTAACCAAAATAGTGTATGGCCCTAATAGCACAACTGTGTCCTATGGATATCTGAAGGACGTCCTCGACGGACATACAGGACATCACATAGACGTTCGTTCTTCGTTCAAAGTACATCCGACGGGCAGCCGAGGGACGTCCAAATGTCACAACCTTAAACAATATTTGTACACCCCTGAGGGATATCATAAAAAAAATGCAATGAGTAGGGATCGAACCGCCGACCTCCTGATTTGTAAGTCAACCATTACTATTACCATTTATTTATTTTAATAACGTCAACGCTGTAACTCACTCGGCCACTGAACTTTTATGCTACTATTTACTTAAAGACTTTATAGTTGGAAGTAGGCATAGCTAGATTTGTTACGTTATCATTAATCTCTCATTTTAACAAAATTCTATTAAAAGGACTCGATACCTGCACAAATAAGCTGCCGGAACTTAGTATAATATGGTTATTTATTTCAAAATGTAGAGAGTATTTGAATGTTTAATAAATGTTTAGTATCAAATAATATCGCATTAATAATTTACAAAATAGTGGATATTAAGGTCTTTAAAACACGCGAGATTTTTCGAGCACAACGGCGCAGCCGGAGTGCTCGAAATAGAGCAAGTGTTTTAAAGACCAGTTATCCACGATTACTTTACGCTATTTTTTTTATTGGTACACTTTGAAATCATAAATACTGGTATTATTACTACAAAAAATGGAAGTAAGGATTAAGAATGTAAAATGGTTGAATTCGTGACATCACTGATTGTATATTGCTTTAAAATGAGTTCTAACATTGATTACTTAAATAGAAAAGCAGAATCGAGGTTAATACCACAAAAATCGGAAGACGCTTATAAAAAAAAATACGACAAGTTCATCAAATGGATGGAAGAGCAAAAGGTAACAGATACAGATGAACGAGTTGTATTTGCTTACCTTTGATGTTGCCATTGTAACTTTAAAACACGCGCGTTTTTAAAACTTGGATTTAAACACTCTGAGGCGTATTTTAAATAAGCAAAATAGGATACCAATAAAAAAAAAATTAAAATTAAACAAAAACATAGTAAAATTGAAAAAACAGTTTTGTTAACGTTTTTTTGTTCTTGTTGGGTAATACTAACATTGACATCATAATTGTGACGTGTTAAATCAACCGATACGAAATGGATGTCCATCTACTGTCCCTGCATGGACATAAAACGGACATAAAATGGACATTCAGAGGACGTCCAATTTATGTCCATGGACGTTAGTACATTAAATGGCCATAAAATGGACGTCCGACGGACATCTTGTGCTATTAGGGGAAGTAGATTTATTGGTATAATTTACATACACCGAAATATCAATTAAGCCCAATTGGAGGTGCAAGAAACTGGCCCACACTTTTTCAAAAAGGGAAGATTTTTTTCGGTTTTGAAAAAAAATTGCTCCCTTAGTGGAAAAAAGTTATTTAAATAAACATAAATCGAGGTTGAAACTGGTTCACATTTTTCAAGTTTTTTTTTTCTTTTATTCATTATATAACCTCTCATTAGCGCCACTTAGCGCCGCTGTAAAAATGTTGCGCCCAAAGTACAAAAAGTTATTTAATTAAATGTGAACTAAACGTGAAGCAGTCCCATATTTTTTAAATATTTGAAGTTTTTCATTCATTACATAGCAACTAATCAGCGCCATTTCGCTTCACTGGAAAAAAATTGTGTCCAAAGTGGAAAAGTTAAAAAATATTAAGTAACTAAGAGAATGAGAAGCTTGCTCATTTTCTTTTCGAAGTTTGAGGATTTATTTTAACTATTATAAAACTATAGAAGAGACAGATACACACAGACAGAGATAGATAGAGAGAGGGGGGGGAGAGTTTAAATAAAAAATGTTTTGCCACAGTGGCAATGAGTGTTAATTAATTTTAAACTAACGTTTTATTCAAAAACTCAAACTTACCTTTGAGGTTGGGATTTTGGAGGAAATAAGGCATTTATTACTTCCACATCCGGGGGAACTATAGTAACGCAAAAAAAATGAATAATTTGTATTGTTCAAATAGGCTTAGAATGTCATGAAAAGTCAAGATTTTAAATTTGAGCGAAAAAAATTTCTGTCCGTCGTTCTGTCTATCTTTTTTGTGCACATGATTATTCTGGAACCTTTTAAGATATTTACTTGAAATTTGACACGGATATGTATTTTAACGAGATCTAAAATAAGATTATATTTTGATATTATTCCACTGAAGGCTAAATTGGGGTAAATGGGGGTAATAGGTAAATCAAGCAAGTTAGAGTCCATAAAATTGGTATATAGTATACCGGGTGATTTTTTTAGTTGGTACAACACCTTTTCCTCGCTTATTATTAAAGAAAGAGTTTTGAAATTTTGCAGGCATACTTAGTGACATTTTTTGCATCTAATGCACTTTTTTAAATTTTTCTGCTGTTTCCCGTCTAACCGAAAGTGACGTCAACTTTCGATTTTCAAATGAAACACTATAGTTTTTCTTTTGGATTTCAAACCTAGATTTTTTTCTGAGTTGGAATATGTAAAAAAGTATTAAGTTAGAGAGGAAAGTTTTTGAGATATGCGATTTTGAGGAAGCACTAAACATCGAGTTACCTATGGAATGATTTTGTGGCAGATTAAAATTGCCGTCAAAACGCGTAGTAGGCGCATGTCAAGTCAAGTTTGCATTGTCGTCTTTGAATTTAGCATTTCAAAGTCTTTTGGCGTCAGTTCATAAAAAATTAGTGAAAAAAATGGAAAATGATTATACAAACGAAGATTTCTTTAACATCCTTATGATTTCTAACCAAAATGTCCAAAGATATTTACCAACTTGTTGTAGTTTCAATGCAGATATCCCGAGAAAAGAAGACTTGATTGTCGATTTAAAAAAAAAAAAATTAAATTTAGGAACTTCAGGACAAATTAAAGCGAAACGAAACAGAACTTGCTATGTGACGAGGCAAGAGGATACTGAATTAAATATTCTATTGGTCGTTAGGAAAAATTCAGGTATTTCAATTCGTCAACTAGAAATGCAATTTGACATATCATATTCCTCCATCCAGAAAATATTGAAATGATACGGGCAGCATTCTAATAGATACAAATACTCGATACATCAAAAGTTACTTCTTGGAGATTTTCCCAGATAAACTGCATTCTGCGAATGGTTCATGATAAAATATCAAAAAGATCCGGGGTTTAGGCGCAAAGTAATTTGGAGTGACGAGGCCAGTTTTACCAATAACGGCATTTTCAATCGACATAACGCACACTACTGGTCCACGGTTAACTTACATTTAACTAAATCCAGCAACTTTCAGATAGTTTGGAAGTTCAATGTTTGGGTTGGGCTTATTAACAACCAACTGATTGGATCTGTTGATTATGATCAAAATCTCAATGCAGCGTTTTATTCCCAAAACATATTGCGTTTCTTGGAAGAAAATTATCTAGATAATTTACCTTTGGCAGCACTTAGAGAAATTTATTTTATGCAAGACAGAGCCCCACCTTACAATGCAAGGGTGGTGAACGGTCTTCTAACAGTTATTTTTGAGGACAGGTGAATCGGAATCTCCGGGCCGATTGGATGGCCAGCGAGGTCCCCGGATCTCAACCATTAGATTTTTTTATGGGGTCCCATTAAAGATAATGTTAATTCGAACGCGAAACAAGAGCGGCTTTGGAAGCAGGTGTTCGTGAAATCTGCCTAGAGATGAACCCCCAGTTTATTGAAAACACAACAGAAAGTGTCAAGAGAAGAGTTGAGAAGTGTTTAGATCAAAATGATGGCTTATTTGAAAATTATTTGTGATAATTTCCTTGTTATTGCAGCTTCATGTTTAAATTTTTGTCACTGTTTGAAATGAAAATGTTTATTGTTTTGTTTTTGTTTTTTATTGTTTGAAATGCTAAATTCGAAGACGACAACGCAAACTTCTATTGGCTTGACATGCACCTACTACGCGTTTTGACGGCAATTTTAATCTCCCACAAAATCATTCCATAGGTAACTCGATTTTTAGTGCTTCTCAACACCTCAAACTTTAAAATCGCATTATCTCAAAAACTTTCCTCTCTAACCTAATACTTTTTTTACATATTATAACTTAGAAAAAAATCTAGTTTTGAAATCCAAAAGAAAAATTATAGTGTTTCATTTGAAAATCGAAAGTTGTGGTCACTTCCGGTTAGACGGGAAACAGCAGACAAATTTTAAAAAATGTCACTAAGTACGCCTGCAAAATTTCAAAACTCTATCTTTAATAATAAGCGAGGAAAAGGTGCTGTACCAACTAAAAAAATCACCCGGTACATAAGAGAAGTTAAAGCCTCAAAAAATGTATTGCCATTAGCCACCCCTATTAATTACCACCCCCATTATTAAAGGCGGTGAAAACAATAAAATTTAGTGTGCGTACAAGAACCAAAGGCCTTAAAAAATTTTTCTTTGTTTCATCCACTCCCATTACCAATGTGGCGTATCGTTTTATGGGTTTTTGAGGTAGACGATTTCAAATATTATGTTATTAAAGTTCCATCAACAATTATTTCCACATAGTGGAATATAGTATAAATTTTTTTTTCGTTGTGAGAGACTTGGATAGAAAATCTGGATGTGGAAGTAACGATTTCTTAGGCAGCGTTTCTTTTTTATTTATTTTGAATATTTAAAAAACCAGACATAGTATACAATACATTTAAAAATAAAACCTTATGATAACCTTAAAATAACCCTTATGGACATTAGGCAGTCTGAATATTACCGTATTGTTTATAATTGTTGGGCGGCTAGCCATTTTACTTTTTTTGGTAAACAAATTCACTTTAAAAACCGGTAAGCATTAAATCTGCAGTTTCATGTTAATCTAAATGAGAAAACTTGTGCTTTTCCCGTTTAAACGAAAATGTTGATCACTCTATTTAAATTCCATTTTTGAATTGTTGTCGAAACTCAATACATCCGGAAGTAACACAGAGAGGAAGCAGTCAAAATAAGTTAAAGTCAAGCGATGAATAAATATTTACGTTTACCATCTAGTTCTAGATTCAAATTTTAAATACAGTGAGCCTGCTCACATTCTCATAGTTTCCTAATATTTTTAAAATAACTTCTTTTTGATGATGAATGCATTTTTTTTTTCAGCTCTGCTAGATGACGCTAATTCTAATTAGCATCTATGCTAAATAAGGGATTAAAAAAGTTATTTTTGAAAAAGTGTGGGACAACTTCACACTCTGACCACATTTTTTCCAGGTCCCAAATGACGCTATTTAGACGCTAGATAGTGAATAAAAAAATGTGGCGTAACTTCACTAATTATAGTAGGAGAGCTGGCAAACATTACGGTGAACGATAATATTCAAAATTTTCACTGATGGCAGTCCATTCTTTGGTCTTGGGGTATGTCAAAACCGATCGTCTGCCGTTTCAAAGTGGAAGCATTAACTTGGGGGTATTCAAAAAGGGGTGATTTTAGGTTTCAGTGAACCATATTGTTCAAGAAAAATGTTTGCAGGGGTGACTAATATAGTTAGTCTGGACGGCATTTCTACCTAGGCAGACGATTTTTCTGGTAGTATTATCATCGCAGACGCAACTCAAAATGGCCAAAAACACATTTCGGTGAACTATATTGTTCAAAAATAATTTTCGCGTCCTTCGATTTGTCTGCTTATGATTTAATAAATAACAAATCGGCAGACGAAAAAATCGGTAGCATCGCCCTAGCAGACGCTGTCAAAGTGAGATCCGGTTTTGATGAACGACATTTATCAAGAAAAATTAAATTAAATACAACAACTCAAGATTATATTCTCTTCCGGGCAGACAATTTTTTTCGTAGCTATGTGCATGGCATACACCTGTGAAAGCAAAAATTACGTTTGATCAAAAATAATTTTTGCGTCTTTCGATTCGTCTATCTATGGTACAATAAATAACGAATCGGCAGACGAAAAAATCGGTAGCATTTTCATAGCAGACGCTGTCAAACTGAAAAATTTTAATTTTTTTTTTCTTATATAAATAGGTTTAGATAAATAGGCAAAGCAAACAAGTAAGAGTTAATAAAAATGGGATTTAGTGTATGTACGAGAAACCAAGGCCTTAAAAAGTTGTTGGCATCAGCCATCCCCACCCTATTATTTAAATGGACCAAAGGTCTCATTTGTTTTTTGACATCAGCCACTGGCGCTACCTCATATAAAATGGGGTAAAGAAATAAAATTGTGATCAAGTGTGTGTACGAGAAGCAAAACTATCAAAACATTTTGCCATCGACCACCGCCACGGCCACCCCGTTACCTTCGTCCCATCATCAAATTACCCTCTTTGATGGTATGTGGAAATAGTGATTCCTTAGACAGCAGTTTTCAAACAAAGAATTCCCCTGCATACAAAAAATCGGTGACAGTTCGTTATATTTCCTGTGCGAATAAAACAAAAATAAAAATCTGACTTTAAACAACAGATTTATTACTTCTATACAAATAAAAAAATAACATAACAAAAAGCCTAGAATACATTATTTTCAGACCATAATAACCTAAAAGTAACAAATAATATGTATAGCCATAAGAATATCAATCTATCATATACGGCTATACTGTAAGGAACATACAAATGACTTATTGATAACAGTAACTTATATTACCAAAAGGAAAATTAAATACGATATCACAAGCAACTTATAACTTAAATATTCATTTAAAAAATCAACATCAACTTACTTAACAAAAACATAAACTCTGATATATAAAAATGCCTATATACCTACATGGCAGTATCACAAATATGGTTCACTAAAACCTAAAATCACCCCTTTTTGAATACACCCCCCAAGTTAATGCTTCCACTTTGAAACGGCAGACGATCGGTTTTGACATACCCAAAGACCAAAGAATGGACTGCCATTAGTGAAAATTTTGAATATTATCGTTCACCATAATGATTGCCAGCTCTCCTACTATTAGGCGTACAATTAATTGATAATATAGTAAATTTATACACCCTACCTGACGTCAAATCAGGTATCTATGCTTTTTTAATATGTTGTATAGGATAACAAATTAATGTTAAATCCAAGTTTACGACCTTGGCAGACCTCCGGGTCTTGGTCAAAAATCCAAAAAACTGCGAGATTTTTGTTTTTTTTTTTAGTTCTTGTCGATTTTGGCATCTAAGGCCTACTTTTTGGTAAAAACAATTTACTATTTTTTAAAAGTAGACTACATTCGCTACAAATTGGTAGCAGAGCGGACTCTGTGGATCAAATATTATCCGAGATACAACTGTTCAAATTTTTCCAAAGTTTTCATATTTCGACATTTTTAACAATTTTTAACTTCAAAATCTGTGAAATACGTACTACTACTATAACTAGGTTCAGAAAATTCATTTTACCTCGACCCCCAAATGGGGTCAGAGGGGAGCCAAAAGATGCTCTGCCCCCATTATGTTATTGAATTGATTGGAAAAGATGAAGGAATATTATTAAAAAAAAAATTAAAAAATCAGGATCTTACACTTTTTAAACAACTTTTGCTCTTTTGGACGATCCGGAAGAGTCGTCCGTGTCGTCTGTGCTGCTGTCTCTTATCTCATTTTCTTCTTCTTCTTCTTGTACCCAGAAGAGATTATCCAGCGCTTCGTCGTCTGATTCTTGTTCGAGGTATGGGGAGTGTATATTTATTCTTAAATCAGAAGCATAGTAGCATGTCCATTGCGATGCATGTAAACCGCCATACATTTTAATCCAGATTTTTTGCAACTACGCGCATTGCTTCAGCCCCTCTTGCAGCTGCCTGATATCAACTGCAAGAGTTGTTGCGGTGCTGCATCCCTGGACATTATTTTGGAAGTGAAGCCTTGGTACGTGCGCACCCAGTCTCAATCAACAGGATTCTTTTCCACACCCCGCCACTTCCGTACTTGAAAGATATAGTAAACATTGTAATATTAAAGAAATAATATTTATAAGTGTTATTTTTACCTGGTGGTATGTCCGCAGGGGGTGAAATCGTGTAGCATCTTGGGTTGGAGGTAATCTAGCAAGATTGAAATTAATTTTTGCTGCAGCTCTCGCAAACCACTAGAAGCATAAATCACTTAGATTTTGGCTTGAATGTTTGCCTTTATAGAGCGCAACCATGATAACCTCGCCCGCTTCGGCAATTTGTTCAGGTGTGGCATTTGATCTATAAAATACAACAATTTTCTCCTCAAGGTCTGGATGTTTTTTAACTATAGCAAGTAATTTTGCCTGAACAGTGCCGATGTAGAGTCACATCCACTGAAGGCATGCAGAAATAAAAGAATTCAGGAGACTTGTATTTCGAGGAGGCGTTTGAATAAGTCGTGTCCGGTTTTTTCATCTCCGACATTTTTGGAAAGAGATTGTGTGTTTCTTTGTAATACCAGTAAGAATGACTAGAAGATCTATGTCTTCACCAGCGATCACCACAATATTGTTTGTAGAAGCCATAGAAATAGCTGTGGTCTGTATCTTCTTCTGCCTGGATTACAATAATTTCCTCTTTTTCAAATGTGGTTTTTAATAAGTTGATAAAACGAATTTTATTGTTTTCATTAGATAAAAACTTTTCTTGTGAAATTTGTGTTATAGTTGTTTCGTCAAATATGACGTCGGGCGATTTATTTGCCTCTCAGATAAACAAAGAAATATAATAATAATAATAATAATAATAATGTCTTTATTTACCAAGATTGAAAAAAATTAAAGGTACATTCCAATACACATATGGTACAGGCGAAGTTCACCATTTTACGCAGGCGTAAGGTGCTCTACCACTTAACTTGAACAAACAATTTCATAACATATATATATAAATAACCTAGCCGAACGGATGAAACAAAAATGATATAAATTCACAATATGAAATAAAAAAAGTTAAGCATGAGAATAATCATGAGAATAATGGTTAAAAAAAGAGAGAAAAATATAAAAAGACAAGACAAAATATGAGAAAGTCCGAAACAATATATAAGTGTAGGTCTAGCAATTAATGATATATTCAATAATAATAGTGGTTTTTATGATTTTAATTAAATATAAACTTGTTGAACAATGAAACTTTTTTCAAATATTAATTTTTTCAATGCGGCTTTAAATTTTTTATCATTCATACTCTTTAAATTGTTTGGAATTGAATTATACAACTTAGTGATCGTGTAGGAAAATGATCTTTGATAGAGAGCAGATTTGTGTGGTGGTGGGGTTAACAGAGATCGATTTCTTGTGTTCAGATCATGAACACTGCCAACACTGCCATCATCAAAAAGATATATGGATAAATAATCTCATTTGAACTACACAGAAGTTGTGTGTAGGGAGGATAACCTTCTAAGGGGCAGAGTGGAGAGGAATGTTTATGTTTGTGGAGTCGCCTAATCAGAGGCGTAGACAGATAAAAGGGTTAAAATTTTTAAAATAATCGATTAATGTTCTCGACTATTTCTTAATACTATATCTGACAAAAGTAGTACTACGACTCTAATGAGACAAAAAGAGTACTGTTTGGTTAGAATTTTTACAAAATGTGTTACTGAAGAGAAATGAAAGTATTGAACTGTCAATTCTCAAAGTTAAATGGTTCTTAAATGATAAGTTACTCTACATTTTCTGAGTAAAAAAAATTAACTTTTGGTTAGGATATAAAAGTAACTTGATATAGGTATATCCTGGGGTTATGCGGTCTTTATAATAAAATTGTTATTTTTGTTAAGTTTCGGTTTATTCAACCATCGTCAGAGAACTACAATTAAATGAAGACATATTTTTTAAATGCTGTTTTTTATACACATGAATTTAAATTGTATGTATATAAAAAATAGCATTTAAAAAAATATTGGTCTTCACTTAATTGTAGTTCTCTGACGATGGTTGAATAAACCGAAAAGTAAGAAAAAGCAATTTTATTATAAAGACCGATAACCCAGGATATAACTGCATCAAGTTAATTTGATATCAACGGTCAAGAAAATAAAAACATCTATATATGTTAGCATATAAATGAAACCAACTAGTATTTTTTCATATCACAGTATAACATATTCGTCTAAAAGTTTACATACTTATCACTCTATAGTACCGGCAAGCGTTTGATTAGGTATGACAATAAGAGCAAGCGAGAGCGAAACAACTAGGCTATTTTTTTTATCGTATAACACATCCTACTCGTGCCACCTGCTTTCCTCACCACATGTGCGTGGGCAGCTCTGTTTGCATCCCCAATCCAAGACTTTTCGATACTGTATAATGAATCTGGTCATACGCTACCGTATCATACACATAAAACAAAAATAATATTATATTACTTTTAAATCTCTATATTGCAAACAAATATACTCTACATAATGCACTACCTTATACAGCGGGAGCTAAGTGGCTTTTTCGGCAGCTCATCGCTTTATGAACTTTAAGATATTTTTATGGTTTAATGGATGATAACGATTCATAAAATCGACTTCTGGCGGGGCACCTCCTGTCAGGAGCGTCACGAACACCGTTTAAAAATCTGTGAAATCATGTCATCGTTACAAGGCTCATTTTTTTTGTGTGTACACATTTTATGAATAAAATATGATCGCCAGAAAGTGTGGGTCGTCAGGAGGCGCAGCCAGAAAGGTAATAATGATACAATACATCTGAGATACGCTACGGAGTCAAGTTAGCCGAAAGTGTTAAATTCCTGTATATTTAAGAGCCTATGGTACTTTTGTTGACTTTGTTTACGGGGAGGCTATTCTATTGTTGAGGGAGCTTATATTTACGTTTTAAAAAGGAGCCAGAACTTGTAACGATGAGTTTAGAGTTCTGAGATGAAATATGCGAAAAAAAATCCAATTTTCTTCAAAAATCCTAAACATTTTCTTTCTGGCTAGCCTTACTGACGGGAGTTTCTTTCTGGGAATTTTTTTCTGTGTTCAAAACATAAAACATGCTCAACCTTAAAAAAGTTTGTAACGATGATGTTATATAACTCCGTTTTTTTACCTCTTTGACCTTTCTGGTTGAGCCCCTGATGGCCCACACTTTCTGGCGATCTTATTTTATTCATTCTAAACATAAAATATGTACACACAAAAAAACTTGGCTTTGTGACGATGATATAATTTCACTGATTTTTATATCTTGAACCATGACCAACTCGACGGGCTGACATACGCCAGAAGTCTATTTTGTCAAGTTCGATAGAATTAATCAGCGCATAGAAAATGCTTGTAATGATGAGTGCCCGAAAAAGAGACTTAGCTCCCGCACCATTACTTCCAGTTTTTAATTTTAATATTGTTGAATATAGTTACGATAAAGATAATACAGATTCCTTATCAAATCTGTTTTCGATACAACGCATCAAATTATTTCAATTTGATATGGCTATAAAAAAAATATAATAAATTGCAGTTAATTTTCTAACTTGGTAAATTTAATTTATATCGGTATCTTGGCAGGGTCGTGGAGAGAAAATATGGACCTCAAAAAATTTTAAAATTTCCGGGCCCCCTAGACAAGCCCGGGGGCATCACCCCCGCACCCCTCCTCTCTCGTCGGGTCTGTAGGTATCGATTCTGAATTAATTCCAGTAAAAGCAAAGATAAAGCAGAGAGTAGCCTCGACTCGACTCTTGTTAGTATTAAGAAGCAAATTATATGAGACACCCTTGATACGATAACGAAAGTGAAATGAGTCTCTTGGTAAAACTACTAGGAAACAAACATTTTTCTTAAACATTTTTTTCCTGTCCGGGTTACATAAAAGTCATCAAACTTGAAACGATTAAAGCATACGTAATTGTAAATGCTTCAAATTTTGGTCAGTTACCTGTAGGACAGCGAGTCACTTTTTTCTAAGCGTAATATTTTCTGGGAGCCTACGGAATAACAACATAACGTAGCACATATATCAGGCAACCCCAACAATTTCAAAGTCAAGACTATTCAGAAGGGGGTTACACATTTAGAAAAACGCAGATATACATCCATTACGTATCAACGTTGCCAATTTTAAAGCTGGGGATCGAACCCAGTGCATTATTATTTTGAAAAGTTAATACAGTCTATTATTATGTAATAATGTAAACATTCTGTAAAGTTTGAAATACTCGTACCAAGTTTAAATAGGTATATTTATGTAACATTTAAATTTAGAGAAATAAATCTAAATCTATTAATCTATCTATCTATCTATCTATCTAATCACACAACTGTCTTTTTAAGTTTTTTACTTGAGTGTAAAGACGAGAGGGGCAGAAGGAAAAATTATTTATTGCTAGATCAGCAAAACAATAAGACAATAAACCTAACTATAACCCTAACCTACGACTATGTACACAACTATGCTTGCATATAAAACGAACGAGATTACTCCCTTTTGTAGGTCTTTTAGTAAATTAAACAATCCTTAGTCATTTTTGAACTGTATAAAACGTGATTAAACTGCAAAATCAACACAAAATTGTTTATAACTGGATAAAAACAGCGTTAAAAACAATAAAACAATATGGC
This sequence comes from Rutpela maculata, assembly GCA_936432065.2. Lineage (NCBI taxonomy): Eukaryota > Metazoa > Arthropoda > Insecta > Coleoptera > Cerambycidae > Rutpela > Rutpela maculata. The sequence continues at coordinate 23,918,120 of OW386290.2, forward strand.
GGCACAAGAAAATGTAAACAACGTCAGCGTCCTTCGGAAGAGAACCAATGAACGCCTCGATAGATATGTAAACAATGAACACGTGATATATCTTACGCGGAGACGGAAAGTATTATTTATCCATATATTTCTTTGTTTATCTGAGATTTGCCTTAACTCGGCGAACACGCTCTGAGCACTTCGTACTCCTTATTGCCACATAACCAGGTTTTGAGTACGCTTGGGATCATTGGTAGACAACCGGCCTCAGTTAGTGAAAAAAAAAACCCGGAAATATCGCTAAAATTATCAAACATATGAAAAATTTGTAAAACTTTGAACAGCTGTATCTCAGATCATATTTGATCTACAGAGACCACCTTGGTAACAATTTGTAGCAAATTTAGTCTACTTTTAAAAAGTTACTAAACTGTTTTTACAAAAAAGTAGGCCTTAGGTGCCAAAAATTAAAAAAAAAAACAAAAATCTCGCAGTTCTTTGGATTTTTTAAACTTGAATTTAACATTAATTTTTAATCCTATACAACGTATTAAAAAGCAAAACAGCAAAATAATATAATGTATCTATCGTAGGTTTCTTTCTCTGTTTGCAATAACGTTAACATTTAAGGAGAAATGGATATAATGTAGGGCAAACATCGAGAAAAAATGTCTTTGATCGCATAATATTATGGATCATTTAGTCCAATCAAGTTGACAACTTGGCTACCTAACAAGGAATTAAACAAAGCTGGGCCCAGCCCGCAGTACCACATAGAGAATAACAAAGTCCTGTACGTTATCGCTTTGCGATCGTTCCGTCGAGTTTGCATAAATCAGTGTCAGCAATTTTTTGATAGGTTGTGGATTTTGATAAGTTTCTAGATATAGACCTGTACGCAGATGGCAGCTCGTTATTTATATGGGAGCATAAAGTTGCTCCATTAAGGCGATTTTAATGGCCTCTGTTCCTTCTCTACTGCGATTAACTGTTGATTGATATAGTTTAATTATTTTAGACGAACATTATTCAGTTATTTTCAGTTTCTTTTAGTTTAACTGATTGTTGGTAAGCATGGAAGTTGGGAACGTTGTTAATAATGCGAATGCGATTAGTTGCATGAGCAAATGTAATACATTACAGGTAATTACTGCGACGCGACGTTTATCAGGATGTCGATTTAGTTACGGGAAAAGAAATGGAAGTTAAGCATTTATAAATAGTAACTACGAGAATAAAAGAGATTTAATCAACTGATAATAAACCTTCATTAACCTGTATGCACATAATCGGTAGAAAAAAATGTATACATTTTTTTTTAAATACACGTTTATTATATATCAAAAATGAACTAAAAACTAAAGAAAAATTTCTTTAGAATACGGTATTTTCAAGCAGCGTAGGGCGTACAATATAATTCCACTTAACTAACTAACTTTTTCGACACAGCCAAATTTTTGCAAAATATTTTTCTACGCTTTTATAATAGGCCAGGCAGTTCAATAAGGAAATAATTAGTGGAAAGCTGGAAATTGATTTAATCGCTTTATTTGGACCCAGATATTACTCTCCCAAGCGGGCCAGTTGGTTGTGGCTAGGATTTATGACAACAAAACCACGGGAAACACCCTGAATGAGTTGCGGTTCCAACTGTTTGCAAAATTTCTAAGCAAACATCGATTTAATCTCGCAAGCCTACCTCCCACCGAATCAGCGGCACGTGAGCACTCTTTAAGAACATACCATCAAGTCCAAACATGGTATGGAAATGATACAAATCCACTGGATTGGGGCTGGAAAAATTCTCAATGTAGTTTGGCTCCCATACCAACGACGAGGGATCCGGCGCCACAAACGCTTCTAAACACAGTGTCCTGCAAATGTTCGAAAGGATGTAACGCAGCGTGTGGTTGCAGGACAACGGGCCTCCGATGCTCCAGAATCTGCATGAATTGTATGGGACGATCATGTACAAATGCTGCCGAGGAAGATGATATGGATGATTGTGATGGAGACATCGATGTTAATCTTGAGCGCCCTGTGACGTCGGACAAATGTACCGATGCAGACGATGAAAGCGATGACGGAGAAATTGAGGCAGACGATCAAGACTGCCAGCCTTCATCAAAACGGTTGTAAATCGACTAACTTTGACATTTGAACAGTGGATTAGGCCTCCTAGGGACACCACTTACAAAAAAACGCGCCATTTACTCTACCGCCAGGTGGTGTGGAATAGAGTCATTTTATGTCAATACTAGTCAATAATAATACTAATCGTAGGTACTTTGCCACAGCTGTTTACATTGAAAAGCTGTTATACTTGTAACAAGTTAACAGCTTGTGCACCTGGAATGCTGACAAATATTTATAATATGTAGAAACTTTGATTTCGATAACTTTTCCGCAAGAATCAAAAAGGGCTCCACTTTGATTGGTCGTAGCATCGTAACGGTTCACTTTAGAGATAAACGGTTTTGTAGCAAATTTACTCTAGATTATGTTTTATAATAGGTATTTTGTTGATAAAGTTGATGGTTTGGGAGATATTTCGAAAAATGGTATCTTCTTAGGACCAGAAGGGCCAACGCCGACTTCGCTCGAGGGGGAAAGCTTGGGAGAGTAATATCTGGGTCCAAATAAAGCGATTAAAGCAATTTCCAGCTTTCCACTAATTATTTCCTTACTGAGGCTTTTTTTTACCTGTCACCTGGCCTATAATGTGACGGCTAAAAAATATTTTTTAGTGCATTTTTTATAAAAGCATATTTTTAAAGTTTTTCTGTACTTATATTTTATAATTCCTAGTCTTAAATTTTCGATAGATTGCACTTCAAATGATCAATTACATTTAGAACTGCATATTAAAACCCTTATTAACCGTCTATCGCATTGTAATCATTTACTATATACATATTTTAAATCTCTATTAGATTATTATACAACGACCACGATAAAACAATTTATTTTAATAGAAAATCCCATTAAGAGTTTGTGGCTTTAGGAAATATTTTTATAAAACAAAAGGTTTTGTTAAATTCCAATTGCTCCACTTTATTACTATTTTAAAGCCTCTAAAACTTTACCCAGCCTTACTACTTTTCTTTAAAACCTCTAAGATTTGTCTCTGATAATCTCTAATCCAAATGTACTTAGCTTAGACAACATAACCTAAAAAAAACATTATTTGTTTCGTGTGTTTTTGAGCGAGCGATCATTAATTTCTCGTTATTTCTGTGATTATATCGTTAATTGAGCAAGAAAAAGTGAAAAACTACAAGTAGATTTTAAACAGTTTCGCCGCACTGCGCTGTTTAAACTAGAATCAGCAATCACAAAATGGCGTTTACTAGGCGTTATATGGCCCCTCTCTCAAAGTTTAAAGGCGTAAGTGGGGGAACCAAAGGATTTATAAGAGCTTTATAAAAACCAAAAAGTTTTAACGTAGCTTAATAAAGCTACCAAAAAACTATTAGGTTTTAAGGAACCAATTATCGTTAAAAGCAAATAGTATTTATGATAACATATATTAAGGTTTCTTAGTTTGTTGGGTATTTTGCCACTGTAAAAATATTTAAAAATGAGGATAAATGTGTTTCTAATTATTCTGTAGATTTCTGTACTAGCTGGTTGCCGATCCTCAGAGACGAAGTAAGTAAAAATAAAATAAATATAATTTAATGTCTCACGTGACTATGGAAATACATAAACAACAAACTGTCTGGTTTGACATTCTCAAAAGTGAAAGTTTTGATAACGGAAAAAGAACTATTTTCCGAAACGTCAACTGCCTACGTTTTAATTTTTCAATTTATCATTTAACAACTTTGTTTCAGTTTGTATATTTTTAGGTGTGAGACATTTTGTAATAGAAGTATAAAAACCAACCTCTGTCTGATCCTTTTGGCGCAGAGGTTTATTTTATAAAAATTTTTAAATATTTTTACAGTGGCAAAATACCCAACAAACTAAGAAATCATGAATATGCCACAAATAATAAATTATAAACAATATATTAAGGGTAAGACATAAGAGTTATTAATTTTATTGCTTGATCATAAAGACTACTTAAAGACCATATTTTAAAACTCCCATAAAACCTAAAGATTTGTAGATGTCTACCACAAAACTTAAAATATTTAAAATCCACTATAAAACTTAATGAGTTTATTGTGGTTTTGAATAATGCAGCAATTAAGTGGCTATAAAACCAATAGGTCTTAAAGAGAAGAGAGTTTAACAAATTGCTTTAAAAATAACTTGGCCTTTTTTAAGTTCATATTATCTACAGATAAAATGATACGCACAAAAGAAATAATAAAACCCAGTTCGGTTTATTTACCTTCTTAAATCTGTGATAAAACCCCATAAATACTTGTTGGTCTTTAAATTGTTACTTGGGACATAATCTAGTGATGGTTTCTATGGCAACTAGTAAATAAGACGAGTTGAAACCTTAGATATTATAATATATAGACTGGCTTAACACCTCTCAGAAAATTGTGAGCTGTAATATGACGAGGAACGATAGAGAGAGCGCTACCGATATCCCGCCCATATATATTATGCACCCATAGAAATTGAAATGGAGCACAAACAGCATAATAAATGTTCATTACATATTTACGTATTTAATCCTTATTTTTAACTTGACAAGTTTCAAAATTAAGTTGAGGTTTGCTTTGTTAAGCATATATAACTTTAAATACAACAAATTATAATGTTTAGTGTACAGCTTTGATTCAAAGAGTTACTTGATAGATTACCGTATGTAAGTACATTTTTAGTTTGTTTCCAGAGCGAATGTGTTTACTTGTACAATTGTAAAAATTGATTTGCTTACCTCGTAGGTATTTCTATTTAATTTTAGATGCTGCCAGTGATAATCTTTCTCTTTCTCTTTCTCTTTCTCTTTCTCTTTCTCTTTCTCTTTCTCTTTCTCTTTCTCTTTCTCTTTCTCTTTCTCTTTCTCTTTCTCTTTCTCTTTCTCTTTCTCTTTCTCTTTCTCTTTCTCTTTCTCTTTCTCAAAACATGACACATATGTCAAAAAATGATCGCAATATTTATCGTCGCGGCGAGACAAAAAATTACGGCGAAAATTTCACACCTCTACTTTTTAACCAATAAGATACCTTAATTTTGACTAGTTACCATGGCAATTAAAAAAATTTCCGGAAATTTTTTCGAGGTGCCACGATATTTAAGTGAAAATTTTTTGACAGTTGAAAAGGTAAACATATGATCTACAACCATTAAATAATGTAGATATACCTGTGAATAATGCAAAATTTCTGAATTAACATTATTATTTATTATTCGCTATAAAGTTTCATTAAACAGAAAACACAAATTTGTTAAATTATTATGCATTAACAATTTATAATTCAAAAAACGTAGGATGTACAAACATAGTAAGATTTAAATGTTGCTTGAATTCTAACCCATCCTCTCTTCTTAATGGTGAATAAGAAGGTGACGAATTAATTAGATGTCTGTGTTTTAAGACATATATGTAATATTTTGAAACAATTTTGTTCAAATCTCTTTTACGCAAAAGGCCATATTTACTTGACATCTGCAGCAGACTTTCTTGGATTTTCGTAAACAAACCATTCGACTCTAATACTTCCTGATCGCAATCTTCCATTAAATTCGTTAAATATATTAATCTTGGATGTCATATTTGTGCTTGACTCAACTCTGCAGTATTTACATAAATTGTACTTTTCAAAGCATTCCATTTTTCTCAAATTGTTTAACGCAAATGCTTACAAGAAATGTTTTACTAAAAATATCTTTGTTTGCTGGTTTACTATACAGTAACTTAATGTAATTTACCAATATAAACCTCATCTGTCAAAAGCATGGCCGCCTATATCATGGCCACCTACTGCTACAAACCATGTTAATATTATATTTTTTAAATTAGAAGTGTTATGGATTACTTTAACAAAAAATACATTTCTACCACCTTTAGTAACCTAAAATTATGAAAGGGCGATAGACTGAATTTAATACCCATCTGAGTTTTAGCATTTGGTGTAACTAAAGTTGGTAATTTTTTTTTAATTAACGAAATATGGTGGATATACCTATATGATTTTTTTAGAATTTATTTCATGTTGAACTAATATCTTCATTGGCAAATCTCTAATGATATCGACTAATAAGCAAAATAATAACGAAATAAATTTAATTATTAGGTATAGGTTTTATTAATATTAAAAACACAATTATTATAAATGTTTGTGGGCTGGCTTGAATCTGGGTACTTTCTGTTTTATTTTGCATTGTGCTCTGATCATGATTAAACTTGCTAGTACTTGATGAAATTCTCCTCATGGATTCAATCATCTGATGATGATGTTCAACGTCCAATTGTAAGTAAGGTTTGATTGACTGACTATTACTGTGTCCAGTAATTTTAATGAGCTGTTGTTCACCAACTCCTTCCTTGGCCAATTTCGAAACAGCTGTTGCTCTTGCAGAATGATTAGTTATTTTTACTTTTTTAGTGTCAATTCCTATATCAGAGGCTGCTGATTTAAACCATGAAGATACTATGTTCTTACCAACTGGGCTATTCTTGTACTATCCTTTCGAATTGGGTTGACTCCAGTATGGGTTTGGTGTTAAGAATAATCTGTCGGTCTGAATAAGATTTTCCCTTTTTGCCATCAACTTCTTAAACAAACGAACCGGACACATTTGTGGATTATCGAAATTTGTAATCAACCATTTACTATCCGACAGTTTTTTAGAACCACCTTGTGTGGTTTAGGAGAATATTGGATTATATTCTATCCGACCTTTTGGGTTTCCGAAATTATCAGTTTCTTCTTTGAAGTATTGGATACGCGCAGAATATCCTTCCCCTCCTCTCCATGCCAGCTCATGTGAAACTATGTGAAAAAATTTACGCTGCAATCCATCTGGAGTATTTTCATCCCACATTTCAATAATTTTTTTGTATTCGTCGCTGGTTAAGGCTGAAGCACTCACTTTTCTTTTTAATGGGTCTCTCTGTAATTTTTTGCGCTTAGCATCGCGTGCAGCTCTGGCGGTCGCAAATTCCACATCAGAAAACGGATTAAATTTTATTTTATATTTTTCGTAATAAATTTCTTGGAACTGCTTAGCAGTAGAGTTCCACATCACTTTGACCATACTTTCCTTATAATCTTCAAAATTTTTCTTTTTCATATTAAATGCGTAGTCCTCCAGTATAGTAGCCACCTGTACTACACTAATACACTCATGAATATTATACAACTTTTTGTCACAAAATTCAACAAACTGTTTCCATACACTTGATTTTGATTTTCGGGTGTTATCTGGTGTTATATTTTGAATTTCTTGTCTAATTACTTGTTGATTTTCTTTACCAAATCGCGACATTTCGCTATACACTTATTAAACTCAACGACAGACCTTTTAATCTAGTAATTATTAAGCTTTGTGGCAGAACCGGTTAAACAAAAATGACAAATCAACATAATATGTCAAAAACAACTGGCCAACTTGACAAGCAACTTGACAAGCAGTGAAATTAATTTAAAATGTCAGGTTGGATTAATAATTTTTTTCCAAATTAGGGTATTAACTGGTGTGAAATTTTCTTACCGAATACCACGCAAGCTTAAATTATTCCGGGAAATTTTCTTTCGGGCACGAATATTTTAAGAAAATTATCGTGCCCTCAAGAAAATTTTCGGAAATAATTTAAGCTCTTGTGATATTATAAATGAAAATTTTTGCGTGTTGGTACTGTTAAGAGCCGATTTGGGTTGGATTACCACTAATAATGACGTTTGATTGGTGCAATGTTGTGAAAAGACGCTCTCATTGGCTATCGCGTTAATGAGTGAAACAATCGATTAAACTCCCACCTCCAATAACAGCACCAAGGCGCGAAGTTGAATCACCCTGTAAATATTCTTTAATTTTAATAAATCGAAGCGAGACACGAATAGCCTCAACAATAGTTAAATAAATAAAGCCATGATTTAATTTCACTGGTAAGGCTCGTATCCACACCTTAGGTCAGGCAGGTCTGAATATGGATCATTAACACATATTTTTCATCGATAAATTAGTTCTGTATCCGCCTGGGCATTCTTAAGGTTGGTACACCTGGATGCCAATTCTTAGCACGTGCACTTTAGAGTCCATCAATTGTTAATTATCTGTCACATTGTGATGAATTAGTGTGTGTTAGTGGCGTATTATCTTGAGCCCTCGCCTACCTCGATGTTGAAAAACACAATCATTGTAGAACTATTATTCAGAGAATTTTTGATTTATTTGCTGTGTTTGGAGACAGTTAATTGTGTACATGTAGAGAATGGACAAGGTCTCATGGTTCGCAACCTATCTACGACAGGAACTAGATACTACTTAATAAAGGGTATATAGTACATCTTCAAACACTCGCTGTTACTCTAAAGGGGTGAAAACCACCACCCCTAAATTTAGATATTTAATATATGCAAAAGTATTTCTTATTTATTTTTGATGCATGGGATATTTATGTTTTTGGGATCTGTGATTACGAATCTGAAGTCAAAATTAAAAAATTGAAAGTGGCGTCTCCAATATGGCGGGTGGAATTGTCTTCTAAAGTAAGTGTTTTAAATGGACTAAAAGCATCTAGGTGATACTATATAGAGGGTGATTTACCACAACATGCGGAAAATAAAATGGTGTACTAGCCTTCTATGTCGGAAAGCCCGTGCAAAATTTTAGAGTGATCCCAGGTAATTTAGTATATTTCCTTGCATTAAAACTTGCAAAGATACACTACTGTTATTGTCTATGGTCAGTGCATATAAGATATAAGGTAATGGACTACGCACCTTCAACGGATCCGTCCTTCAAATGAAAGTAAGGCAAATCGAATTTGGCCAGCACACATCGTGACTGGTATCTGTCTCTTTCTATCTTATTACGAACTTCGACAACAATGAGGTCCGTTGCAGGTAAGTGGCAAAGATTAGATAATTAATTCTCTAATCTTTGTACGTAGTATAAGAGTTCACTGGCATAGGGTCAGTGTCTTATGTCTTTATTATCTCCCCGATTTCTAGTTAGAGCGTACCGTTAAATTTTAAATTGTATTAGTAGATCGATACTGTTCCATATACCATTCTGCACTTAGAACATAGTACAGTACCTAGAGGTAAAAAAATATGCAAAACTTCGGAATAATGTCATATTGAACGGATCTCGTCCATTTTTGGCAGTATAATAGTAAATGCTTCACAGAAAAGTTTCTATATTGTACGGGGGCTTGCTAATTTATAGGGGGTGGATGCCACTCTCTCTCAAGGGGTGGCACTTAAAAAAATATATATTTATTGGAGCTGAAGTAGAATCAAATTTTAAGAAAAAAAGATTCTATGCAATTCTTCATATAAATTGATAGTTTTTAAGTTATAACGACTTCAAAATTGCGATTTTAGCTTAAAAAAAGGTATTTCCAAACGTCTTTCGTCAAGTATCTCGAAAAGTATTACTTTATCGAAAAAATGTTACAGACCAATTACAGAAAGTACAAACTGAGAATTAATTATATTTTTTGTTTATTGATGTAGGATTAATAATTTCGGAGATATTTAAGTTTACATTTGGCATCCAAGTGTTCATAAGATAATTATTTAGAGTGAGAGTTAAATATCTCAGAAACTGTGACACCTACGTCAAGGATGCTAATAAGTAGAATAATAGGTTATTAATTAAGCTTTCAACTGTTTTTTTTTATTTGTTTCTGTAGCATAAAAAACAAAGAAGTTGTGACCGAAGCAATGTGCGTCTACACATTTTTTTATTAACAACGTCGCCATTTTGTCACTGTAATTAGCCAGTAATTAAAAAAAAAAGGAATTTCTCATTAATATATAGCATGACGTAGTTGCTCAAATTTTTTGGTTTGTATACAGCACTTGCTTTAGAAAAATTACAGTTTAAACTACAAAGGTATTTTCGATAAAACGTAATTTTTTTTCCTCTTCCAAATATCTCAATAAATATTAGTATTATTGAGAAATAGATAGAGACCAAAAATAAAGCTCATAAACTGATAACGAATTTCGCTTGTTTATTTATTTACATAGGTTTAATAATTTCGGAGATATGAAAGTTTACAAATGACGTCCGAACAATTATAAGACGAAAAATGCAGTTTAAATGTTAAATATCTCAGAAATTGTGACACCTACGTCACGCATGCTAAGAAATGAAATTAAAGAAAATTAATTGCGCTTTCAAATTATTTGTTACTCGTTCCTGTAGCATAAGAAATAAATAAGTTATGGCGGAAAAATGTGCCCATTTATATTTTTTTATATAAAAAGGTCGCCATTTTGTTACTCTAATTAGCCAGTAATTTAAAAAAATTATCTCAAATACAGTTTTTCGTTAAGATGTAGCATTACCTAGATGCTCAATTTTTTTTGCTCATTTAAAGCACTTGCTTTAGAAAAAAAATGCATTTTAAACTTTAAAGGTAATTTCGAAACACTTGGATATCAAATATAAACTTAAATATCTCCGAAATTATTAATCTTACATCAATAAACAAAAAATATAATTAATTCCCAGTTTGTACTTTCTGTAATTGGTCTGTAAAATTTTTTCGATAAAGTAATACTTGACGAAAGCCGTTTGGAAATATACCTTTTTTTTTAAGCTAAAATCGCAATTTTGAATTCGTTATAACTTAAAAACTATCAATTTATGTGAAAAATTGCATAGAACCTTTTCTTCTTAAAATTTGATTCTATTTCAGCTCCAATAAATATATATATATATATATATATATATATATATATATATATATATATATATATATATATATATATATATATATATATATATATATTTTTAAGTGCCGCCCCATGAGATATAAATTAGCAAGCCCCCGCACAATATAGAAACTTTTCTGTGAAGCATTTACTATTATACTGCCAAAAATGAACGAAATCCGTTCAATATGACATTATTCCGAAGTTAAAACCTCTAATTACTGTACTATAATGTTCCTAAACTTGTCAATCATCTTTAACACATAGTAGATTCTAAGACATTTTTTATTCGTGCTAGCGTACTAAGAGCACGTTCTCCCTGTGCAACAGTGACTGGTAGAGACAAAATATATGTAGAGCCACACGAACATTCGGAAATATTGGGCTCAATTTTTATTCCATCAACTTATTTAACAGCTCAATAGGGGAAAGGCATGCCTTTCCGAAATTTGCATCATGAATTTTCCTTAAAAGATGCAATTCTTCTGATAACTAAAACTCAAATCTTAATTGTATTGAATATACAAAATAGTAGCACATTCCTCTAATGAGGCGAGACTAATATACTCCCATAATAAGTTAAATAATGACGACAAATTTATTTGCACACTGCATACTGAACACTGAGCTGGTCACTGGGTGTGTGCTGACTGCAGTACGTGTGTTTTGCAAAATATAAGGAACATTTCGGCCATTGTACCAACAAAGGTTGATAAAGGATAAAAATGCTGACAAAGGTAATGATACCGAATTTTTACTTATATTTTGAACTTCAATTTAGTGGATCTACCGATTTTAGTGATTTACATTGATATTTGATATGTAGACATTATATTTGTGTCTTTGACAGCATTCAAGGTATGTTTAATACTTGGGAAAATGAAAGAGTTGGTATTTTGGTATGGTTGGTTTGGTCCAATGAGATGGCAATTTCATGGAATTTTTAACACGGCCAGGGGCCCCTTAACTACGATCGGGCCCCAGTAATTTGTACCGGCTGTACCCCCCTCTCGACAGGCCTGCTAATCTTTGTACGTAGTATAAGAGTTCACTGGCATAGGGTCAGTGTCTTGTGTCTTTATTTTCTTCTAGATTTCCAGTTAGAGCGTACCGTTAAATTTTAAATTGTATTAGTATATCGATACCCTTCAATATGCCATTCTGCACTTAGAACAGTGCATTGAATGTAATGCATTCGAACATTTTCTTTGAATTTCCATTACTTTTGTTGGTTTTGTGCTGTGCTGTATTCTACAGAAATTATTTTAGTTTTTGCTAGTTTTGTAGTGTGATTAAATCTAAAAAGTCACTTCACCCGCCAGCCTTGCTGTCAGCTACAAGTGTGATAAAGGGGAAGGGGAAGTGATATGGTTGCACCGCGTTATGTCAGATTGTTTAAAGTCATAGGCGGCATAAGGAAATTTTTTGGGTCATATTCTTTATAATTTTCATTTCTTTAACTCCTTTCTGTGGGGACAACTACTGATACATTTTCCACATGCTGTGGTAAACCACCCTGTATTAACAGAAAACGGCATTTTCGAAAAAAAATTCTAATTACTGTTTCTTAGATATTCAACATTTAAACTAAATACTTCATCCTATAAAAGTTCGGTTGCCACCTATAAACTAAAATATCTCCGAAACTACTAATGCTACATAAATATCAAATTAAAATAAGTTCATTCACAGTTTATAAGCTTTATTTTTGTTATTTACAATTTTTTCGTTAAAACTGATATTTATTGAGAAATTTTTAAGGAACCAAAAATTTTACGTTCTGTCAAAAATCCCTATGTATGTTGTTCAAAGTGCAATTTTTTTTAAGCAAGTGTTGTATACAGACAAAGAAATTTGAGCATCTAGGTCATGCTATGTTAACGGAAAACAGTATATGAGAATATAAACCATCAATTTTACAAAAATTAGAAAAAAAACGAAATTCATCCTCGGTTTAGAAGCTTTCTTAGTTGTTTCTAGCATGTTTTCGCTCAGTGTGATACTTTTCGAGTTATTTGACAAGAATCGTTCTTAAATCCTCCTATTCAAGCCAAAAAAAACTGAATAAAGTTTTGAAACTTGGCAGAGATGTTTATTAAGACTCACTGTTAGTCATACCGAAAGTCCTCAACTCTATCTCTTGTGCTCGTGCCGCCATCTAGAAAAATGGTGCTCAGATTAAGTTTTTTGCTTGTCGCTAATCATTAGAGATATCGAAATTATGTTTCCTATAAAATTCTCTACAAAAAATTTACTATACATTTTGTTCGTTTCTATTATTATTATCTTCGAAAATACGAAAATTATATTTGATCAACACATTTCTAAAAAAGGAAATATCACTCGTAGAGAAAATAAAATTGATGTTATTATGTTAGTTCTAGAATTCCAAATAAGTTTAAAATATCCGTCGTATATTCATCTGTTCGTCAGTCTGCCGGTTTGTCCAACTATCTCCTGTACGGTACTTTTTGTGAGTGCGATAACTTAAAAGAGAAAAGTTCGGTTTTATTGAAATTTGGGCAGTAAGTTAGTGTTAGCTAAAGGAAGTATCTCATTGATTTAAAAAAAAAATCTATCAGTGAATATAAAGGTTATAAAACATTTTATGAAAAAAATGCACGTGAGGAGTGTTGTAACGCCTTCGATAAGATTCTATAAACACAAACACAGAGATACTGCATGGTGTACTGTTCAACATTTCGATAATCTAGATGGTATTATCGGGAGATCATTAAAATGGTAAGTATGTCACTTAAACTTACAATCTTGTCAAAGATTACAACACTCTTCACGTTTATTTTTTTCTAAAAATATTTCATAACCTTTATATTTACTGATCGATTTTTTTTCTGGGTTTCCTCTTATAGCTAACACTAAATTATTGTCCAAATTTCCATAAAAATCGAACTATTTCGTTTAAGTTATTCACGGACATTTTGAAAGTTGTTGCAAATTTTATGACAATACAATTATATGATTTTTTTTCTCTACGAGTGATATTTACAAATGTTGAGATGTGTCGGTGAAATGCAATTTACTCTTTGCTTTCGAATTTCCAGAGAGTATAATAATATATACAAAAAAATGCAGAAATGCATAACATTTTTTGTAGAGAATTTTATAAGCTTTATTACTTCCACATCCAGTGGCAGTGTAGTAACGACAAAAATTTTTTTTAAATTTTTATTGTTCAAATAGGCTTAGAATGTCATGAAACGTCGAGATTTTAAGTTTGAACGAAAAAGAAATTTCTGTCTGTCTGTCTGTAACTTTTTTTGTGCGCACGTTTACTCTGTAACCATTTAAGATATTGACTTGAAATTTGGTACACATATGTACTTTTACGAGATCTGGAACTAGATTATATTTTCATCTTATTCCGTTGAAGGGTTGGGGGGTAAATTGGGGTAAATTTGGGGTAAATAGATAAATCAAGCAGGTAAGAGTCCATAAAATTAATATTTAGTATATATAAAGGAAGTTACGGTCTCAAACAATTTTTTGGCATTAGCCACCCCACCCCATTATTAAAGGGGGTGAAAAAAAAAATAAAATTGTAATTTAGCGTGTATACAAGAACCTATGGCCTCAAATTTTTTTTTACTCAATCCACTATTAGAGTCAATCAGAATATGAGAAGTCCCTCGTTTTTCTTTTTGCAGCTCTTTTAAAGGAGCTTTCTCTATACGTTCAGAGCTGATGCTACCAATACATTGGATTTCATTATTTTGCAGAAGTTCAAGTAGTAGAAGAAGTAATTTCACCAAAGTTGGCAAAAATAAAACTCATTCATGGACAAATATAATGCACCAATTCCGGACACCGTATGCCAAATTGAACGGTCAAAGATGGCGGACAAAATAAAATATTTAATTCTCCGTCAACTATCAAGAAGGCATTGTACGTCATTTTTTTTTCTTTTCGATTGTATGTTATTCTATGTACTTTTAGGGGATAGAGTTCATTTTTTTAATTTTCAAAAAGAGTGCGTTTTCTTTATTAAAATAACGTACAATCGAAAAGAAAAAAAAGTGACGTAAAATGCCTCCTTGATAATTGACAAAGAATTACAAATTTTATTTCGTCCGTCATCTTTGACCGTTCTGTTTGACATGCGGTGTCCGGGATTGATGCATTATATTTCGCCATCAATGAGTTTTATTTTTGACAACTATGGTGAAATTACTCCTTCTTAGAGAAAAGATATTCAATTTTGATTTTTTAGGCTATCCTTGGTGTTTTCTAATTTTTTTCAAGATGGCGAATTGACCCATATATATCGGACAGGTCTATATTTTTTAAGAATTCTATTTTAAATAAGCCAGTACTTTTAGAATTCCCATTCGATAACTAATACAAGATATATTAACCAGATAAGTTGAGAATCCATGAAAGCGTGTCAAAAAGTGCATATAACTTTTGACGCACACGGAATTTTTGTTCGCAAACATTTTTCCTCGTTATCAGGAGGCTGTAATACATAAAAATCAACAATAAAATTTCAGGTGGAATGTTGTCGCCAAAAAAAATTAAATTAAATCAATTCGACTGTACTGTAACAAAGTAGTTGCTCTTCGTTCTCGGCTGAATTTCCCGAGAGTTGAACACAAAACTAGCATCCTGTTTTAGGCGGAAACATGATGGATTAGGGTTTATGTCGGATTCGCGCGGATTAGAGCGTTTTATCCCTACGGCCCAAAATTGTTTTATTATTAAATAATCACTTTTTTCTTCTCGTTTTATGAATATATATTGAACTTTCAGCGCCTGACAGTTCCAATTATATTTCTATTACATTTGGAACAGTAAACATGCTTCTTGTACTTATACCCTGCGTTAAATTGTCTTAGAATTTTTGTCGGTCCCGCTTTTCGACCATGAAGTTAATATCTACAAAAAATGCAATTCTTAAGAGACTAAATAAGTATTGTAAAAAAAAACTACATGTACTTTTAAGTCCTTAATGTTTTGTGAACATGGCATGTTTATAAAAGTTCGTGTCCCGTGATCAGTCTGGATCAGTAATTCAAGAAACTGGTGGGCGTATGGACAGTTGAAGACCAATAACTGTTACATTTCCAATTCAGAAGCTTGATTTTCTCACATTGTGTGCTTGATAGGAGAAGCGCAGAGTGAAGGTACGCACGCCAGCAGTAGGACAGTACGAGGACAGTGCCGTAGGTAATATAATCAATTGTAATTAAAATAGGAGGTAAACAAAAAACACTTGAAAATGCATTTTGAATACTTAATGTAACAAAGGACAATGTTAAGAATAGTAGACTTTTGACCCCCATCGCGGAACGAATAAGGCCCGGAGAAAACGGTTGGAAAAGGCTCAAAATTAATAAAAATACGTCTTCGTGGTATTAACAAGCTGCGGAAAATTCTATTTCACCCCTAAAAACATAAAAAACAACCCCTAAAATTGCTTTGAATAATAGCTTATACTGAATGTAAAAAATATATTTACTTTATGATAACAGTTATCGATTCAATAGAGATAACAAAAGGGTAAAAACTACCCCTATTCACACCGTATTCGGAGGGTGGAATGCCATACACAGCACTTAATATTAAAACAATAGGTACCAAGGTGATTAAAAATATACAAAATGGTTTTTTAATACTAGTTGGGCCAAACCTTCAACTGATCCTGACCTCAGCATCACTATTTGGTATGAAATAATATTTGCAGCAAGTATTATTTCAAAAAAAAGACTTTAGTTAGCGACCCTGAAAACCACCAATCTACCTTATTCGGGAGTGAAACTATTCACAGTCTCGAATATTTAAAAAAATGCCTCGGCACTTAGTAATTATTTTCTACTAGTAAAAGGACAGACATCCACTTTGTCTTGACGTGAGTATCTTTATTAGGAAAAACTACCTCTATATGAATATGAAAAATATTTACAATACGTAATATTACAATAGATCTGTATGGTTTTAGTCAACACGTTTTTTTGATAAAGAACAAATAGCGAGTTATTTAGCAACCTCGAAAACAACGAAACTACCCTATTCAGGTGGTAGAATGGTATTCAAATACTAAAAAATAGGAAACGAGATGACTAATATGAATCAAAATCTACTACAGTTTAGGCACTTTAGATAATGTAATATTAGAAAATAAAAGACTTTCATTTTATGAAAGATCATCATAATAAAATATTATATCAACACTTATACTGATTACTTAATAGTATCTCTATAAAGAAAAATAACCGTTATATAGAGACGTTAGAACAGCATCTAGTACAGAATATTTACAGAGCAAAGGTTTCTATTGGTTCTTATGTCTGCATTTAATAGATAGATATTAAAGATGGCTAATCACGTAAGGGGTTGAAAATGATATAGTTTATTCACTGTTATATTATTTCATGTAAAGGTACTTCAGGGTAATATTTACACTTATTGTGTTTTCCAGAATTCACCACGAGGAGGCAGTCCTTTTTACATCTCGAGTTTTTTAAATCATCTTGGAACCTATTTTTTAATATTAGGTGCTGTGTATGGCGTTCCATCCCCCGGACAGGGTATGTATAGGGGTAGTTTTTGCCCTTTTGTTATCTCTATTGAGATACCTACTAGTTATCATAAAATAAATATTATTTTCACATTCAGTATAAGCTCAATTTCATTAAAACCATCTGCATAAACTAGGAACTTATGAACGTAATGTATTCAGATATGTCGTTGACGAACATAACAAATAGCAGTGGTCCCAGGATAGAGCCTTGGAGTACTCCTGAGGTGACTATAAATATGTTAGAATAACTGTTATTTAATCTAACAAATTGTGTTCGATTAGTGAGGTAGGATCTTATAAGATGTATTAATTCATTACATAGGCCCACAAGAAAAAAGTTGTCTGCACCGGGGTATTGACTATACCTATCCCTTGTATTTTGACCCGCTGAACACGAATCTGACCTTAATTTTTCCCCTATACGTCAGGTTTTTTTTAAGCAAAAAAGTCTAATATTTATATATTTATTTGCTGTTAAAAGAAAAACCTGACGTGCTGGGGAAAAACTAAGAACAGATTCGTATTCAGCGGCTCAAAATACAAGGGATAGGTGTGGTCAGTACCCCCGCGCAGATGACTTTTTTGTGTGGGATTGTGCCACACTGAGTGTGGCACAGTGGCAACCAAAAAAAAGTGGTCTGCGCGGGGGTACTGACCACACCTATCCCTTGTATTTTGAGCCGCTGAATACGAATCTGACCTTAGTTTTTCCCCAACACATCCGGGTTTTTTTAACAGCAAAAAAAGTCTGTTGAATCGTAATATTTATATATTTATTTGCTGTTAAAAAAAACCTAACGTCCTGGGGAAAAATTAAGGTCAGATTCGTATTCAGCGGCTCAAAATACAAGGGATAGGTATGGTCAGTACCCCGGCGCAGACAACTTTTTTTTTGTGGGCCTGTGTTTTCAAAGGCATAGCCTTTTAATTCTTTTGACAAAATATTGTGCTTAACCCTTTTGCTGGGTCAGTATAAATGTCGTCTGTTTGTGAGGATCTAATATGATTCAAAACGTAATCACTAAACATACACAGGTTGGAAACAGTTGAGTCTTGGATGATATACACCAACTTATCGAAAGCATTTGATTAACTCAATCACAGTAGTTTGCTTAATGAAATAGGTAATTTTGTCGAGCCGAAATGTTTGCTGTTTTCTTCAAACTTTACCTTTAAGATAGAAAACAGTTTGTAAAATGCAGCCAACAATTTACTAATATATTTCCCACTTTTGAGGTCCCACAAGGATCCATACTGTGACCATTATTTTATTTACTTATTTATTTACACTATTCTACAAGCCAGCATATTCAGTTACAAAATAGGAGAAACATAACAAAAAAAAGTACAAACAATAAAGTAAAATGCAGGATAATAATTAACTATAAATATACAACTCAGAAGAACAATAAAAATTAACCAACAAAAGAAAAGCGAACAAATACATCAAACCATAAATTCAACTTATTAATCGACGGAATATTGCAGGAAAAAATATCAATTGAGGAATTTAAATTATATTGTTGCACATATTGTGCAGACAAGAAAATTTATTTATATTCGTTCATGTGGTTGGCAGGTAAAATAAATTTGTCTGTCTTGTCTCAGTTCTAGAAATATAAAAATTTAACATATAGTTGCCCATAATGTTATGAGACACATAAAAAATCTCAAAGCTTTGCCGCCAAGCCCTTTAGGATCGAGTGGGGCATGCTTTATTTTTCTACAGCATATTAAATAATAAATATAATGTATTACTTAATACACAAAACATCATTATTGTCATGTAAAGTATGTTTTGGCATGATTTAAATAAGAAATTAACGGACACACGCCTGTATCAATTATAATTTCAAATTATTTTGATATAATTACGCAACTCCCGTCTAACGGCTACTATAGCAACTATAACCAGCGTTAGGTCATAAAATATTTTAGGAGGGAGTTAAGTAATCATATGAAAATAATTTGAAATTATAATTGATACAGACGTGTTTCCGTTATTTTTTTATTTAAATCATGCCAGAACATACTTTACACGAGAATAATGATATTTTATGTATTAAATAATACATTATATTTACTACTTAATATGCTGTAGAAAAATAAAGCATGCGCCTCTCTATCCTAAGGGGCTTGGCGGCAAAGCTTTGAGATTTTTGATGTGTCTCACAACATTGTGGGCAACTATACCTAAAATTTGGGAGCAGTTTATATCATTATGAATAATCTTATGTAAAAAATAAGATAGGCTTTTATGTGTCTATTTTCAAGTGAGTCGAAGCCGAAATTTTTGAGAAGTTCGGATTGAGGGAATTTTATAGCAGGATATTCCCCATCTGTTCTAAATTTGGCATATTATTATTTATGTTCTTATATTCTATACATTATTTAATAAACACATCAACGGTTATATAAATGATGTGGAGGCAAATTTTTTACTTTAATAACCTTTTATTTGGTCGTTAGCCTCTTTGACGCAAGTTTTTAGATATTCTCACAGCACTTCAACGGAGGCAAAATGGTATTTTCTAAGAAAACACACACATACGCCAATGATCTCCTAATCGTCGCAGAACACATCTGGACTAAAGACAAACTTCAAGAAAAGCCTAATAATGGAGAGAGAGACAACAAAAGAGAGTTGGACCAGCGGAGAGGAACACAAAATAGATGAATACTCCTTAAGAACAACGAACAAATTGAAGTACCTAGGGATAGACATGAAGAACCAATTGCAATGGAGAGAAACGATAAAGGGGAGAATCAAAACGGCATACAGAGTCACAAGGGCAATCATACCGTTCACTGAGAAAAATAGATTATCATGTCACTTACCAAATCTATGGACATAGCCGCCAAACGGCCAACGATGACATATGGAGTCAAAAAACGCGAAAACAGCAAAAGCCAATAGTTTTTAAGAGCTGAAAGGTACATTGTCCAACTACTTGCAAATATAACAGGTCGAAAATAGCAACATAAAACATCAACACTATTAGAAGGAAAGAGAATTAAAAAAAAAGATAGAAATGTACGAAAAGTACTGGGGTCATACGCAAGGAAGGGACCCAACACATCTACTGGAGAAAGCGTTAGCATCGAACATCAACAGATTTGAGGAAGCAGAAACACTTTATATTACGACACACATATTTCACAAGAAGACTCAGAAGAGGCAGAAGTCCAGAACCAAAAACACAAAAAGAGAACTTAAACGCTCCCTCACGACACAGTGCGGTAACGCATCTCACAAATACCTACACTTACCATGCGCCACGTGGAGGCAACAAGCATGACCTTAGCCCAACCCAGCGTGGACGCAGTAAGCTCAGCTGTATAACCATGGTAGTGGTAGCAGTGCCTACCGCACGCTGGTAAATCAATCAAATCAATAATTTTTAACATTTAGACTAAATACTTTGTCTTATAAACGTTCGGGCGCCATCTTTATACTTTCAGATCTCTGAAATCGTTAATTCTGCAAAGGCTAGCATTTTTTTCTAAATGCAATATTTGTCGAGTTACTTGATGAAAACCGCTAAAATTGCAATTTTCAAGTTATAACTTAAAAGTGAAAAGTTGCTTAAAACTTTTTCTTCTCAAAACTTGATTCTTTCTCTGCTCCAATAGTTTCTGCTCCAATAGTTTTTTTAGGCGCCACCTCCAGAAAAGTGTCTTCCCCCTATAAATTAGCAATCCCCTGCATAATGTTGAAACTATTATCTGATGCATTTACAAGTAAATTGACCAGAAAAGAAAACAAATCTAGTTCATATGATAATATTCCCAAGCTAAAACCTCTAGCTACTATGCTATATAGAAAGAATGGTTATTTTCTGGATTTTATTATTCAGTGTCAGGTAGATATTAAGTGTATGAAAGAAGTTGATAAGATATCTCGTAAGGGAGACTTCCTGTTGATGTACCAGCGTAATCAGGCTTAAATCAATAGTATATTGTTACGTGTTTACACTCCTTTTGTAAACACTCTGTATCGTGAATTCGGAAATTATAACACCAGGGTAACACTAAACACTAATTTATTACCTTACGTACTAATTACAACAACTAATTACTTCACTAATATTACACTATGTACTATAATTCGATATTCCACTCTCACTTTATTTACTCCTTGTTCCGTTCTCACTATCTGAACATCTGAATTGTACTTCTCTGGGCTTCTCCATGCCTTTATATAGTCCTAGGTAGTTCGCTTCTGGAACATGCTACTATTCTCCAGCAAATGTCAGATCTAGATATTTCCAGATGCCCAGATTTTAACACCGATGCGCCATCTGTGGGGCGATAGCCAAACCAACCAACTAATTTAGTTTCTTGTTACATATACATGAGAACTTAGAGTCAACTCACATAGATATCTCTGAGAGTAGTGTTGCCACGAGACGAGACGAGACGAGATTTTATACATTCTCGATCTCGATCTCGAAAATTCTAAAAATAAGTCTCTCGATCTCGATCTCAGTAAATTTCGAAATTCAATTCTCGATCTCGAGTTCGAGATTCTCATGTCTCGAATATTAAGCACGTGCGTACGAAATGTTCTCTATTGCGACTGTGCAACGGCCAAGCATATATTCCGTGATCTGTGTACCAAGTTAAAAAAATTGTTTATTAAATTAAGACGATCAGAACAGTAGCAGAATAAGTTACATAGTTGCTGCGAAGCTGTGAATGTAAAATTTTTATCGCCTAAAATAGATTGTTCTACAAGATGGAATTCTAAGTTTGTTATGTTGAATACAGCTTTAAAAATAAGACAAGCTTTAAATGCTTAATGTGGAAACAATCTTTGTTTAAAAAGCTACAACTGATCGAAACTGAGAGGAAATTAGTTCATAATATCTATTGCTACTTATCTAAACTATTTTAAATCACTATCCGTGGTATTATGTCGTGATAAGTATATTACACTTCTACTTGCGGTCGACGGGTTTAATATGTTATTAGATAAAATCGAATCCCTATTAACAACACTTGAAAATAAGAAAGATCGAGACTTAGTCGACGCAAGCTTATTGCTGTCATTCCAGGCTGGGAAAGAAAAACTATTGAAACACTAGTTTATTCACCAACACCAAGTCAAAAACAGGCCTCCTCTGGTTCTGAGCAAGATGATTCGGATGAAGATGATTCCTTTAATATAACTGCTCTGTTTAAAAAGTCCACTAATGATTTCACATCGACACCTCGAGCCAGTGAAGATGTAGAAATATTGGTGTGGTAGTCAAGTTTTGTATCTAAACCTTGCTAGAATGGCTGGAGACTTTTTGGCTATACCGGCAACCTGTGTACCAGCTGAAATGCTGTTTTCAAAAACCGGATTGATTACTCAACAGACTTGATAATGATTCTGCTAGGGCACCGCTGGTGTTTGTACTCTTGGCAGTCATGCGAATTTTTTAAAAAATATTTAAAATAACTAAAATGTAGGAGACTATGTTTTTGTCAATTACGAATAATGTATTTCTTTGTGAAAATAAAGTGCTACAACCTATAAACATTCTGCTTTGTTTAAAAAATTCTTCATACATTTTCGAGATCGAGAATCTCAAAAGAAATCGAGAATTAGGTTATTTCTTGTCGATCTCGTCTCGAATATTCGAGATCTAAAAATGTCTATCTCGATCTCGAATTTCGAGACGAGACGAGATCGAGAATTATCTCGTCTCGGCGGCATCACTATCTGAGAGTAAAACTTATGGAAGGTGGCTGAATACCCAAGTAATATTTTTCAAAAATTCTGTGAGGAGAAATTGAAGATATTTATTTTTAACTGCTTTATTCCTAATATCACTTCAAAAGTTTCTACAAATCCACTCTTTTTTTTTTTAAATGTCGCAACGGTATTTTAATGGGGTTCTTCTCCCAACTAATACTAACTTATCTTGCAAATTTCAAATCGATAGTGCTTTTCGCTCAAGTTGCCGTAATTACAAGAACGTGAAGATGAACATATGGACATTTTAAAAGTACGCGATGACCAACTAAATGAAATGAAAAATTTGTACGATATTAGAAATGATGTTTTCATTTTTCTACCTCAAGTACCTTATAGATTTTGATTCCTCTAGTGTACAATTTAAACAATTTATAAGCGGCTCGAAAGATGTGCGTTGAACAAAAAAATGGACAACGCCACTGGCTAACATATCAGTTTAAGAATCTTAACTACCTTCCCACATTTAAACATGTGTTATACACATACTTATTTGTAACTAGATGAGATCTTTTAGTTGTGAAGCCACAACACCATACCTTACTCCTAACTCACTTGAATCTAAATCGACTATTAATTATATAAAACTACACAATTTTTCGAGCTTTCATGCCGATTACATCTCAGAAGTAGCACTTAAGAAAGAGGACGACCGTATCAATTTTAATGACAAATCATCTGACACTAATGCTGTCGTATAGTACTCTATTCAAATAAAAATTACTTCAAAACTTTAATATTACACGTGTATACACAAGAATTTTTATGGCTCTGGTTGCTTTCATTTAATAGATCAACAAATAAAAAGCGAATGAAGCACGATACTGTATAAATAGTGGATTGTGTGAGTTGGAAATAAACCCGAAAAAACCGACTATTGTCTGATGCAACCAAAGTAGTTCTCCTCCCCGTTTTCGAGGATGCTGAACACCTTGGTGGTGGCAGAATTTCTCGATGGGATGACCCACCCCCGCAAAAGGCCAAAAACCACCCCAATACGAAACGCGTATTGATAAAGTTTCACGAAATCTAACTTATTGATTCTCCATTTTCGAGCATACCAATTATGGGGAGGACCCTGGGATGCGTGCCTGATACCCGCCCTTACAACGGCCAGTAACCATCCTCCAAAGGGGTGAAAGAGCTCTCATCATACCACTGGACAAAAAGGTTTCCCTCCAATTTTCGATCATGCCAAACACGAAGAAGACCACGAATCGAGTGCTTGACACCCGTTCAGCCCCTCAATGGCAAAAAATACCTTCAATAAAAATATTTTATATGATATATCATAATTAAATAAATCAGATGTTTTAATTATTACATAAATCTATTTTTTCCAAAAAATATGTACAAAAAACATTCATTTTTTCAGCTCCACAGTAAATTAAGATGACTACTTTGTTGACGCGATCGAGTTGACATCTTAATGTTTCTTTCCTGCATGCCCGGGGGTATGCTGAGAACGCACTCTCACTCCTTTGGAGGGTTGTTATTTGCCATTTACGAGAGTGGGTCACCCCGGGGAGGAATTTCACCATCACCATGGTTGTTCAGCATCCTCGATAACGGAGGATCACCAAGAGTCCCTCAAACAATTATAATATTCTTTTGATCCCGTTTGGGAGGTGCTTATTGGCTATTTGCGGGGGTGGGTCTCCCCAACGAGAAATTGTGCCACCACCACGGTATTCAGCATCCTCGAAAACGGGGGGAGGGAGAACTAATCTGGTTGCATCAGACAATAGGAGCAGGAATTTTATAATTATAAATATATAAGCATATCACATACAGTAGGCAACCCCCAAATCCAAAGCCAAAGAAGAGATTTGCTCACTTGAAAAAAAGTATCATCTGTACACAAATTGAAAAAATCACAGGTAATTTACGTCACCGATATAACTAATAACTAAAAAGAATCCTAAAATGCTTCCTTGCGGAACTCCGAGGTCAACATCAAGGCTTGGGGAAAATGTATTATTAACTTTGGTGATTTGTTTTTCGTTAGTCAAATAATTTCTTAACCAATTCAAAATGTCACCTTTTATGCCACTGTGTGATAATTTTCCAACATTTTTCGGTCGATAGTTCCAAAAGCTCATTTTAAATCTAGGAATACGTATTTTCCTTGATCAATCATCTAAATTCAACTAATAAGTGAAGAGCTAAGTGGATAAAGGTGTTAAGTCACAAAAACACGTTATTGAGTAATTTAACTCGAAAGTTTTTAGGCGAGAACTTTTTCGTTATAACGACTATATAGCTTGCATTTTGCGATGATATTGACATTTGATGTACTTTTCAGAGGCAAATAACTTAAGTTGTCAGTTGTCATTATTTTCGAAAATTTTACAAAATTAATGTACATAACACCTTTATCCGTTCATAAGTTTCTCTGAAATGAATAAGGAATTAGTGAATAAAAGTGTTAAGAAATTAAATATATTTTATTTTCATTAAAACATTGTACAATTTTTAGGTAGTCGGACGGACAGTTCTACGGTTTTGAGCCACAGTTTGGTCATTTCCAAATATGTTGTGATAATACGGCCTGTATTCTTCATTTATGGATGGTAATTGTTCTTTAAGATTGGCCAGTTTTTCTACACTTAGGCTGCCCTTGTTTTCATTAAACACCGTTAGAGCAATACCGTCGGAATTTATCTTATGCATATTCCTTTTCTTTAAAATATCGACTTTGTAAAATGGAGTCATTTCATCTAGTGATGTAATAGTAGCACCCATAGGTGCCATTTTATACCGTCGCGAAAATAAACCTTTTCATTGTTCAAGTTTTTCTTCCTGTTGTACAAATAGAGTTTTGAGGCAATTCCATCAATATCCTTGAAATGATTCTTCATATCTATGACAACGGCGTCTTTGGGAGTTCTTAAAATTTCTCGATACTGGTCCGGAACGTAGATGTTTTGATGTTTCCTTAAAATTTTCTCGACTCTGCCAAAGTCTCTGTCTGAATCTAAATATGAATGTCCCACCTCCGAAAATTTATGGTCGATAACTTTAAATTCTCTCTTTAAAATCAACAACTGGTAAAGTGTAATGATATTGAAGTTTTTATTTTGTCCACCACAGGAGTCGGGCCATATTATAATGTGATCGATCTTTTCTTGGAAATATTCATTGTAAATTTGTGAAAAGGTGTGTAAGCAACTAGCAATTTCTAGGCTTTCACGGCTGGCCATATCTTCAGTCCATGTGAAAAAGAACGTTTTTTTTTTCAGTATTCCTCAATGTATGTATGCCAAGGTTGTCAAACCACATTTGACGAAGGTAAAATGCTTTCGATGTACTTAATTTTGGCAGCGGCATGGTTTGCTGAAGATCTAAAGTAAGAAAGCAAATCGTTCTATCTTCTGTGACTTTTGCTCCGTCGCGTTTTTGTTGTTCGAAAGCTAGTTTATAATTTTCTCCTTACTCTTTAGTATTATTTCCAGCATCACATTTGGGAAAAAATGTGAGTCATTTCATGATATCAATTAAACAATTTTGAATACCATGGACGTAATTTCAGCATTTTTATTGGGTAGGCAGGGATTTTTCACATATAACCCAATAGATGTAAGCATAGCGAACCCTGTAATTCTTAAACGATAACCTTATAAACCCAAATGACCTTTGACTTGATTGGCGTAATTATCATACTTATTATTTTTTCCGCAAGAATTTCGGAATTCGCCAGATTTGCCTTAAACAATTTAATGCTCTTTCAAAATATTGGGTGGGTAGAAGCCATACCAGATATCAGTTTTGCTCTTGTCATAAAAATTTCTACGGTCCAGCTCTCTTCTACTTGTCAGCATAAAAATGTTTGTACAAAAATCAACACCGCAAAGCGTCACTTTCCAGTATTTCTGATTTACAGACTAATTTGCTAGAATACTTTGGTAAATTCGAATTTTATTATTGCATTTTATATTGATAAGGTTCGTTTTTAAAACATTACTAAAACTTGCCTGGGAAGAAATTGCCACTATGTGACTGATTTCTGCTGAATTGCCAAAAGATATAAATGTGTTTACAGCAATTAGATACTCAAGTACCATCTCGACTCTTGTACCATTTCCATTTCGAAATTAAACGAATTGAATATATGGATTAAAACACTATAAGCACTATTTCCAAATATCAGCCAATTTATAAACATCATACATGATTCATGAAATCGTTTATTCATTGCCATTTGTAATATCAGTTTACTACGACGAGCCATTTTCACTATAATAGTAAGAAACACTTAACACAACTTGTTACATTAATGTCAATATAACATAACTTTAAAAGCAAAGTGTTTTGGATTAAAACAATTTAATATCGCACAGTCATGGATAAAGGTGGTATATGTTATCCATTAAATTATATAAAAACCCTATGTACATAACACCTTTTTCAAACATTAAAACGCATTTAGGAAAGGTTTATTATCCCAAAAACTTATTGAAATGATAGATTATAAGTTAAAATAGTTGTCTGTGTAGAAATCTCAAAATTTTCAAAAATGTCACATAACACCTTTATCCACTTAGCTCTTCAAGTGTCAGTTGAAGTGCAGATTGACATGAGTGCTTAGCTCCAAAAGCTGATTGGTGACTTAATATGTTGTTTGGATTAAAGTACTCAATCAATTCGTTATAAACCGCTTTTGAACAATTTTTCTTTAGAAGGTAATGTATTGTAGTATTATCGGTCTAATATTAACTGTGTTCTTAATTTTAGGTATTAGTGTAATACAACTACAATTTAACTGATAAGGCACAACACATTTTCGAGGGACATATTGATTAAATTTAATAAACTAAAACCTACAACATCGATAATAGATTTTATGGTACCCTGTCCTGTGTATTTTACTTTCATGGAAAAATAATTCCATGTGTCCATAAATATGCACAATTTCTTAGAATTTTCGCAGTATAATACTTGTCATTATAAAACCTACAAATCTACAAAGCCACATATGGTTTATGCAATAAATACAGATCATAATTCGTCGTCAACATTTTACGCATATTGAGCTGAATAAATGTACCTTGGTGTCTTGCGTTATTATATATGAGAAAAAATTATGTACTACAACAAACGGTAACGTAAATCTCGTATATAACACCTAATAAAGAAAATTGTTCAATAAATATGGATTTTTATAAGCAGGAAACAATTTGCGATAAATGTAGGTGTAATACACGAGGAACACTTGCATTTATAGTTGTTTATTGCTGTATTTTATTATAGTAAACAATGCCTCAACATTACTTTAATCCGTTAATGCAGAACATATAACGTGTCCGATACAAGGGGTGGTTCAAAGTTAATTAGGCGCGAGGTAATAAAATACAAAATATGCAAGAAATTCAAGATAGAATAATAGAACAAGTATTATTTGTTCTGAAAAAAAAAATGCAAAAGTTTACAGAAGTAGACAGTCAGTCACAGATAGAAAATTGTTTGTGACTCCTGTCCTGTATTCAAAATTTAGTAGCTAAACTACGCAAAACGTTCTCAAGAAGCCCATTGTCACAGCGCAGCGTGATTGTATCAGGTTCCTAGTTGGGTCTTAACATAAATATTAACCATGAGACAATCCAGTGTCTTTTTACGCCTCATTTCTTAGGGTCAGAGATTTGTGAAATGAAGCCCTCCGCGACGAACCGAGGCTGCCCGCAGGGTATATTACTGTACCCACTGCTGTGGAACTTCATGCTCAACGGGCTACTGGCTGAATTGGGCCAAGCAGGCTTCAATGTGCGAGCATATGCAGACGATCTGGCTATCATGATAAAAGGCCTATTTGAAGTGACTTTCAGAGTTAATGCAAAGGACTCTTAACATAGTTCAATTATGGTGTAACAGATACGGGCTCAACACCTATACCTATCCTACCTAGCTCAGAGGAAAATAATCCTGGAAGCAGAAGACGAGACAAAGACCGTAAAAGTCAGCAGTGGCGTGCCTCGGGGATCAGTACTCGATCCAACCCTGTGGAACGTCCTGTATCTCCTAAAAATGGAACAGCCAGGGGGTGTTACATTAATCGGCTTTGCGGACGACGTAGTCATGACAGTCATTGCAGAAACCGAGAACATACTGATGAACAAAGCAGACACTGCCCTCCAGCGAGTTGCAGAATGGTTAGAAGCAAGAAAACTAAAGCTGGCACCAGACAAATCGGAGGCAGTCCTCCTTACCACTAAAAGAAAAGTAGCGCCGATCTGCTTCACCATCTTGGATACTCCGATCAGGCTCAGCAAGGCAATAAAATACCTAGGAGTGTGGCTTGATATCAAACTTACCTTCGCGGAGCACGTCGAAAGAACTACCGAGAAAGTGGAAAAAACAGTCGCAGCATTGACAGGCCTTATGCCTAATATAGGAGGGCCGAGAGCATCGAAAAGGAGAGTAATGGAAAGTGTGGTCCACCCTCAAATACTTGATGCTACACCAATCTGGCATACGGTTACTCGAAATAAAAAATTAACAGCAAAGCTGGCAAGACTCCAAAGGCTGATTTCAATCAGAATCGGCAGCGCATACCGCACCATCTCAACTGAGGCAGTAGGAGTCATAGTGGGAGTCCCACCTATAGAATTTCTAATACAAGCAAGGACAGAAAAATACAATGGAGTGGAGGCCAGAGGAGCAAGAGAGAACGTTTTCACGGGCAACAAAAATGGGAACGATGGACGATGGACTTATAAATTGATACCTATCATTCAGACATGGATAAATCGCCCCTACGGAGAGGTGGATTACTAAGTAACCCAAGCTCTCTCAGGACACGGATGTTTTAAGAAGTATCTCTACGATCGTAGAAGGGCAGATACAGACAGATGCAGCTACTGCGACGAGGTGGATGACGTAGAGCATACCCTGTTTACTTGTATTAGGTGGGAGACCAAGAGGAACTATGCCCAACAACTGGGTCAACCTTCAACTACATAAACATGATGGCAAGCTTATGCGCATTCGAGGAATCATGGCAACAAGCGTACGGAACCGGCCGTACAATAATAGAGACGAAGGAAGTAGAAAGCCGATAAATGAAGTAAAAGGGCGGCTCCCCACTGAAGTAACGCGAAGGCGGTTTCTGGTGGAAGAAGCGAGATGACGGGGGAATGGTTTTAGTCAGTAAGAGTCTGACACTCCTGACACTCCTTGTCGGAGTCTATGCAAGATTTCCCCTCCCCCACAAAAAAAGATGCGGGCTCACTGTGAGCCCTTGTGAAACACAGCTAATACTGTACACTAAAGGGAGAGATATAAGCGATATCCTTCTCTAATGGATACGCGTCTGTGTTTTCCCCGTAGAGTGAGGTACCTCGGGGTAGATTCTAAACTATCGTGAAAGGACTACGTGGAAGCTCAAGCGTGTCTATAAACCTCGTCATAATATGATTGCCTAGAAATAACAGGAGCACTCAGGAGCACTCCAGTGGCTGCAATGGAGACCAACCTTGGACTAACTTCCTTGCATGTCGAAATGAAACTGGAAACTGGGAAAGCAGCAAATAGAATGTTTAGGAGTGGAATGTAGAATACGATGGGGCAATGGCTGGGGCAAACAAAGGCCTTGCCTCTAGCCTCTACATTTAAGAGGTCAGGTCTCGCTCAACCAGAGGACGACCGGTGCTTCCCCGTCCACACGTCACTATTCCACATACAGTCGTATTCTCTAATCGAGATGACTGCCAACGCTCTTCTCAGAGATCTGGAATGGTACACAGACGGATAGAATACTTAAGAGCGACTCACACTGGTCTATTAACTTTCCAAAGGTTTATCAATATTTCCTAAGAAAATGTTATACAGAGTGATGTTAACGACACTGAGAGCATCATTATAAAAAAAACGCTGCCCAAGGAATCACTACTTCCACATCCAGATTTTTTATCTAAGTCACTCACAACGAAAAAATTTTGTATATGAAAATAATTGTTTATGGAACTTTAATAATATAATATTTGAAATCCTCTACCCCAAAAACCCATAAAACGATACCCCACATCGGTAGCGGGGTGGGGGTGGTGATAGGGGGTGGTAGTGGGGGTGGATGAAGTAAAAAAACATTTTGAGGTTTCTGGTTCTTGTACACACCCTAAATCACAATTTTTTTCATCCCCTTTAACAATGGGGTGGGGGTGGTAATGGGGGTGGCTAATGCCAAAATTTTTGAGACCTCAGCTTTTCTTGTATACACTAAATCCCAATTTTATGGGCTCTTATCTGCTTGATTTACCTATTTTTCCCAAATTTACCCCCACTTACCACCCAACCCTTCGACGGAACAAGATGAAAATATAATCTAGTTCTAGATCTCGTTAAAGTACATACGTGTACCAAATTTCAAGTCAATATCTCAAACGGTTCCAGAGTAAACGTGCGCACAAAAAAGTTACAGACAGACCGACCGACAGACAGAATTTTTTTTTTTCGCTCGAACTTAAAATCTCGACGTTTCGTGACATTCTAAACCTATTTGAACAATAAAAGTTTTTAAAAATTTTTTTGTCGTTACTATACTTCGACTGGATGTGGAAGTAATTGAGTCTAGTCCTAGAATTTTTCCAAAATAAATTATACTTTTGATTGGACTAAAAAGTATAAATAAATAAATAATTTATTCATCCTATAAGACCATACAAATTTGGTATAGAACAAGTCAAATTACTATATACCAAGAATGAATACAAATACATAAAGAAAAAACCGCTGCCCAAGGAATCACTACTTCCACATCTAAATTTTTTACCCAAGTCACTCACAACGAAAAAAATTTGTATGTGGAAATAATTGTTTATGGAACTTTAATAATATAATATTTGAAATCCTCTACTCCAAAAACCCATAAAACGGTACCCCACATCGGTAGCGGGGTGGGGGTGGTGATGGGGGGGGTGGTAGTGGGGGTGGATGAAGTAAAAAAATATTTTGAGGTTTCTGGTTCTTGTACACACACTAAATCACAATTTTTTTTCATCCCCTTTAATAATGTGGTGGGGGTGGTAATGGGGGTGGCTAATGCCAAAACTTTTTTTGGAACCTTAGCTTCTCTTGTATATACTAAATACCAATTTTATGGACTCTTACCTGCTTGATTTACCTATTTTCCCCAAATTTACCCCAATTTACCCCCCAACCCTTCGACGGAACAAGATGAAAATATAATCTAGTTCTAGATCTCGTTAACGTACATAAGTATGTGTACCAAATTTCAAGTCAATATCTCAAACGGTTTCAGAGTAAACGTGCGCACAAAAAAAGTTACAGACAGACCGACAGACAGACCGACAGACAGACAGACCGACAGACAGAAATTTTTTTTTCGTTCAAACTTAAAATCTCGACGTTTCGTGACATTCTAAGCCTATTTGAACAATAAAAATTTTTAAAAATTTTTTTGTCGTTACTATATTTCCAGTGGATGTGGAAGTAAAATTTACATAATTATATAAAACCAAACAAACATACGTACAAATAAATAAAAGTTACAAATATTATCTAGACAGTATAAACACTATAGTCAAACTTTCAGTAATTTAAGTATTAAGTTACACTATAAAAGGTTTCTTGTATTAAAAAATCTGTTACATGCTTTTTGAAACTTTTAATATTTTTTACACGTTTGAGATGTTCTGGTAACTGGTTAATATTCATGCTAATGTGAGTATTTTTAATTCTCTGAATAATTTTTTGTAAGGTGCTAAGCGTGACAGTCCCAAAATAGATCGAATTGCTCTTTTTTGCAACCTAAAAACTCCAATACTGTGGTGGGAACAACCCCAAAATATTATAACATACTTAATTCTTGAAAAGAATTGAGAATTGAGCATAGCAGTAAGATATCATAACTTTTTTGTTGGTTAATTCTCTCAATCCATACAATACATAAGTTACTGGATATAGTTTTTTACATAAGACTTCAATATGCGTTTCCCATTCGAAATTATTCTCTAAGTGTACTCTTAAAAATTTTACTTCGTTTACTTGCGCTGTTGATTTTCCATTGTTTTATTAAAAATGACTCATTCATTACTTAGGACCTAGGCGCAAAACTCATAAAACGGCTTATCTATGTCTTATCTATAGTTAACAATAATTTATATTTATTGAACCATAAAGTAAATTTGTTAAGCAGCATTCGGGTATTTTCTATAACACTGGATATATTATCACTAGAACATAAGACGCTGTTGTCATCGGCAAACATCACAAAATTTCCATCAGATATATTTGGTCATTCACAAATAATAGAAGCAACAAAGGCCCGAGCACAGACCCTTGTGGCACTACTCTTTTTATACCAAATATTATCCGAATATGTATGATCGCTCCAAAAATATTAAGGTATAAACTATTATTCAAAAATTATAGGACGATCATAAAGCTCCTCACCTAATTTATTCAATAAGGAACTACGGAAATTAAGATTTTAAATGATTTTCTATAAATATTCAATGAAATATCCCATAAAAACCTGAAACTCAGCCTATATCGCCACATAAAACAGAGAATAAAACAGATATCTCGTGCACGTACCATGCATAAACTTCTTTAAATTATATTTTATCTACAAAATAAAATTAAGCTTGTTCTTAAGTGTTCCTAATTAAAGTAAATGTTAATAGGATGACGTTAATAGACAACCAATGATTAATTGCAGGATGCTCGTATAAATCACTTTTCAGTGCTTTGATTCTATTACGGGTTTCGCAGCTGGGGATTTGAAAAACCGCATACGGTAAACATCGCGCACCGTCGTGAACCAGGAGGTATTTAAAAACTTCACGTATACCCATTCTGTCGAGATATCACTTACTACATTGAAATTGTATAGCACCAGGTAGCAGGAGACCATAAATTCAACATAGTAATTTTAATACAAACGATTATCTGCATATAAAATAATCTAGATCTCACACTATCGTAAAGGAAACCAGATAAAATTAATGTCAACATTTTGTATAGAAACAAGGAATAAATTTTGTTCATGCACCGACGAACGAATTTAATGGGAATCTGTATGGGCACTATTTATTTGCAGATTATACCGGCTTGAATTTCTGTAGAAAACTTATGTCACTAGATCTCGAAAGCGGATGCACTAGCTTACCGGACAAAATATCGTCCTGGATGGTAAATTTAGCATAAAGTCTTAACACCTTTTAGAATCCACATATATCGGCAAAACATAAAATCAGATAACGAATACGAGTGTATCATTCAAAAGCAGAACTAGTTAAGAATCTCCAGGACCGGGCTGGACAAGTGGGCTACCGAGAAAAACCCACGGGGACCCCTTATCCGGGTACCCGGGCCCGAAATAAAGCTGTTTATTTTCTGCTCATAGTGTAAAAAAATAGGATTTTATTTTTTGTTTTTATTCTTACTGTATTATGACGTGTAAATCATTTGCTGGTTTAAAAAAGACGACCCTCAGGACATTACAAATTACAGATCCATATCTCTATTATCAGTATTTTCAAAAATATTTGAAATAATTATTTTTAATGAAATAGTTAGCTTTATAGAAATAAAAAATATATATTTTCTGCTAGTCAACATGGTTTTAGAAAAGATCATTCAACGTCTACCGCATTACTGAGTTATTTAGATTATGTGTACTGAAATTTAGACATGGGAAAAAAGGTTGTTACAATTTATGCTGATCTTTCAAAAGCATTTGACTGCGTGGATCATGACATTCTTCTAAGTAAATTAGAATGTTATGGTCTAAGTGGCAAATGTACTAGCTTTCTTAAATCTTACCTTACAAACAGGAAACAATTTGTTGATTACTTTGGTACAAAGTCTACTAAACTTGACATTAGTTTAGGTATACCTCAAGGCAGTATTCTGGGGCCCTCGTTATTTCTATTATATATAAATGACATAAACCAACATGTAACATCTTTCCATTATGCATTTGCAGACGATATTACAATTGCAACAAGTGACAAAAATATAACTCTGGCAATTGAAAATTTCCAACAAGCTATCAGTTTCACAATATTTTACAAATAACCATTTAATAATAAACAGGGAAAAATATTTTTTATGCAGTTTCTGTTAGTAAATACACACAGCCAGCAGCTACAGTAAAACATTAACTTAGACAACAATAAATTCATAAAAACTATATTGACAGACAACTATTACAGGATCAAAAACTTACTTGATTTTCTATTAACCCTACTTATATAAGTACATTACAAAACACAACAGGTGCCACTAGCTTACAATAAACAAGTTAATTTAACGCATTATTAACATTCCCCCTTAAGCTAGGGACACTTCAAAAATAAATAATATACCAATTAAATTTAGTTCAATATCATTCGAGAATTTTATCTTCTAAACCAAGATCTCGAACACACTTGTTGTGTTTGACATTACAAAGTGCTTTTGTTAAAACGTCAGCAATCATGTCACTTGTAGACATATATAGCAATGTAATCTTGCCACATTCAACTGCTTCACGAGTGAAATGATAACGCACTGAAATACGTTTAGTACGATTATGGAAGATTGCATTTTCAGACAATTTAATAGCACTTTGATTATCGTTGTAAATTATAATCGGCTTCTGAATACATTGTAATTCACATATCAAATTCTGGAGATAAATAGCTTCCTTTACTCCTTCAGATAAGGCCATGTACTCCGATTCTGTACTTGATAGTGCAACTGATTTCTGCTTTCTACTACCCCAGGAAATTGTTGTGCCAGCAAACTTGAAAACAAATCCACTATAAGAATGTCTGTCGGTTGCATCACTGCCCCAATCTGCATCTACAAAACATAGAATCTTCGGTTGATTTAAATGACAAACATTTATCCATTGTTCCCTTTAAATATCTTAAAACGCGCTTAGCGTGCTTCCAGTGTTCTATTGTAAAACATGAATTAAACTGACTTAACATACTGACCGGATAAGCTATATCTGGACGTGTGCATGTTGCAAGATACATCAGTGATCCTATGAGACATTGATAAGGTACATCAGGCTTAACTGAAACATCAGATTTAGACAATTTTAAATTTGCTTCCATAGGAGTTCTTGCTACCTTCGACTCTGACATTTTAAATTTGTCTAATAGTTCCATGATATAACGACTCTGACTCACATAAATCGTTCCTGTTGACTTATCCCTAGATATTTTCATACCCAGACAGAATTTGGCTTCACCTAGATCTTGCATTTCAAATGTTTTCATTAGTTCTTGCTTTAAAAAATTTGCTTCTTCATTATTATTCGAGAACACAAGAAAATCATCTACATACAATGAATGCTACAATTAAAACTTTGTCCTCAGATATCTTGAGATAGACACATGGTTCATGTTCCGACTGTTGCAAACCTAATTCGACTAAGACATTATGAATTCTTTTGTTCCACATCCTCGAAGCTTGCTTTAAATCGTAAATAGCTTTCTTTAAAAGACAAACTTTATTTTCGGAACCTTTTTGAACAAATTCTTCAGGTTGAGACATATATACGGTTTCTTCCAAGAAACCATTTAAGAAAGCAGTTTTTACGTCAAGATGACTAATATCCAAGTTCATCTTTGCAGCCATCCCGAACAGTAGTCTGACTGTTTCTCGTCTAACCACCGGTGAAAAAGTCTCATCATAGTCTACACCTGCTTGCTGTGTAAATCCCCTTGCTACGAGTCTAGCTTTATATCGATTTGATTTTCCATCAACTCCTCTTTTTAGTTTAAAAACCCACTTTGAAGATACTATATTTTGACCGTTAGGTTTGTCAACTAATACCCAGACTTTATTTTCTAGAAGAGAATCATACTCTTCCAACATGGCTTCGTGCCATTGTTCACGATCACTTCTTGTCATAGCATCGTAAACAGAAGTAGGATCACTATAAACATTATAAGCATCACTGACAGTATGATATGACAAAAGACCATGATAGTCCGTCTTCTTTCTGTCACGCAAAGGATACCTTCTGGGAACTGCCGCATTTTCGACTTCTTCAGATTCTTCCGAGACCAGTTCAATTTCAGAAATCATTTCTTTCTCGATTAATTTGTCATTTTTACCTTGGATATTATCATTTGAACTACTTTGTACCAACTCATCTGAAGACAACCAATGATCTACAGGTGTTACAGAAGTACTCAACTTGTCACATTCATTTGATTTTGATACTTGTTTACTGTGATCTTCGAGAAATATAACATCATGTGCTTTGATAATATTGTTATGTTTATCCAACAATCGATAACCCTTTGATTCCGTACAATATCCAAACCATTTTGTGTTCCTCACTTTTTGCATCCCATTTCCGTCTCTTTACTTTAGGGATATGTACCATCACCCTAGAGCCAAAAATTCGCAGATGACTTAAATCAGGTTTCACACCTGTCCACATCTCTTCGGGGGTTTTTCCTAAAACAGCAGCATGAGGAGAACGGTTCTTTAAGTATACTGCAGTGTTGCTAGCCTCAGCCCAAAATTGTTTAGAACACTTAGCATCTTGCATCATAGCTAGCGCTTTTTCACAAATAGATCTGTTAGTTCTCTTCGCTACACCATTTTGCTGTGGTGTATGAGGAATAGTGGTTTGATGTTTGATTCCATGTTTAAGAAGAAATTCTCTAAACTGATTATTAATGTACTCACCGCCATTATCAGACCTCAATACTTTAATCGACTTATCAATTTCATTTTCAACAACAGCTTTGAATTCAACAAACTTCTTAAAAACCTCGTTCTTCTCTTTGAGGAAATACACAAAGATTTTTCTTGAAAAATCATCAATGAAAATAAGCATATATCGACATCCGCCAAATGATTTTTCCTCCATAGGTCCACAAAGATCAGTATGTACCAATTGAAGCAGATCAGAAGCTCGCTTACCACTTCGTTTAAAGGATTGTTTAGTATGCTTTCCTTGAACGCAAGACACACACGTGCTAGTATTCGAATTACTGAAATTCACACCATTTACAATCATTTTAATTTGATCCATAGCTTTTCGATTCAAATGACCTAAACGTTTATGCCATAATTCTTGCGATGAATACGTTGTAGATGCACACGCAGCAATTTCAGGTTCATTGATCTGCACTTTACCTTGAATACCTTTTCTCTCTAGTTCGTCTAATTTATAAACACCATTTACATTTGTAGCTGTAAATCTGACATCATCATATACATTAAAGTCATTTTTGTGATATACTTTACAACCACTATCAGAAAATACAACTATATGACCCCTTTCAGTCATTTTTGACACTGACAAAAGATTCGTTGAAAGTTCCGGAACGTAGACTACGTTCATGATTGTTTTAATACCTTCCTTTACATGCACAGATACCTCACCAGTACCTTGTGTGAACACGTTTTCGTTATTGGCAACGGTAACTTTTAAGTTTAAATTCTCTTGATAGTTTTTCATCCAATCCTGTCTATTTGACATATGACATGTTGCTCCCGAATCCACGTACCAACCCTCACTTGGGGTATTATTATTAACACCCAAAGCACACAACATAGCAGAAGATCTAGACCTCTTGTTGAACTTTTTATTGGTACGGTTATACTTGCTATCATGTTTTGCAAGTTCAGGACAGTCAGGTCTTATGTGACCAGGTTTATGACAATTGTAACATTTACCTTTAAATGTTTTCGAACGTCCATCAGCTACAAACGCTGTTTCTTTAACATTCTTATCTCTATGATGATCTTCCATCAAAAGTTTCGGTTTAACAAATTCGCTAGTTATTTTTTGTCCACTACTTTCAAGTGTCATAACCAACGGATCAAACGACGATGGTAGCCCACTAAGAAGTATGACACCCACAAACTCATCATCAATAGCTGCATCCATATCAGTTAATTTTTGAGATAATGTCATTATTTCTGACACATATTGCGACATATTTGCAAAATTTGCCAGTTTTACTCCAAAAAGTTTCTTTAGCAAAGACAATCGACCAACTAAACCACGATTATCAAAGGTTTTCGCTAGATTATCCCAAGCTTCTTTGGCACTTTTTGCAGTATGCACATGAACATACAAACAAGGTTGAACCATCAAACAAATTTTTGCCATTGCTTTTTCATCCTTCTTTGGATCTTTAGTTTCTACTGCATCTGTTACATAATCCCAAAGGTCTTCATGTTTTAACAACATAGTCATAGCAAACTTCCAAGTTTTGTAATCTTCCATGCCGCTAAGCTTTTCAATAGCCGCTAACGCATTTGCACCTCCACTGGCCATGCTTGTCTTATTTTTTTTTTAATTTTAAATACCAGATTCACAGCAAACGTCTTGGGCCCGTAACCTGTTAGTAAATACACACAGCCAGCAGCTACAGTAAAACATTAACTTGGACAACAATAAATTCATAAAAACTATATTGACAGACAACTATTACAGGATCAAAAACTTACTTGATTTTCTATTAACATAAGTACATTACAAAACACAATAGGTGTCACTAGCTTACAATAAACAAGTTAATTTAACGTATTATTATCAGTTTCATCCTAGAGGTTCAAATTACACTGCTAGCTCTCTTATTCGGTTGGAAAATAAAACTATTCAACGGCTGAAAGACTTTAAATTACTTGGAATACATACTGATATGGAAATCACATATTAATTATATTTATAACAAGAGTGCAAGTAGTTGTTTTGCTATTAAACGTCTACCTCAGATAGCCAACAGGGATACTGTAAAAACATTTTATTTTGCTAACTTTGAAAGTGTTATTAGATATGGGGCATTTTTTTGCAAAAAAGAGCTATACGCTATATATTTTGATTAAATTATAGGGCATCCTGTAGAGACACATTTATAAATGAGAACATTTTAACGCTATTATGTCTATATTAATAATTAATAATTGTAAAAAAGAATCCAGATGAAATCTTTCAAAATTTTCACCATGATTATGCCACATGGCATGGCTTTACTTTGCAATATTCTACACACAGATTAGAACTGTACAAATCGAATCCTTACTACATGGGATCAACTTTATATAACACGTTAAATGTAGATATAAAAAACATTAATAATATAAGACAGTTCATGTCAGCTACAGTTTTTTCTATTAAATCATGCTTTTTACTCCGTAAGTAAATACTTAAATTTTAACTGATTGTTTTTTTGTTTTTGTGTTCTACTTTTCTATTTGAATGTATAAATACTTTTCTCATTTGTATTCCTTTATATTGACTTGTCCTATATCATTGTAATGATCGATTGAATTAATAAATGGCCATTCTGTTCTATGCTATTCTAACATTGGCTACTGGTCGCATGGAGTTAGCTCACTAGGCTCCTTGGGGGAAATTGGCTACTAGTGTGGACAAAATGAAAGTTTAGCAAAAAATACGACTTGCAACCTAGAACGTAAGAGGACTCATACAGCCAGAAAAACTCTGTATGCTGGAGAAAGCACCGGCAGGCTCAAATATCAAAATAGCAGGTCTTTCCGAGATGCGTTATAGAAACTCCGGACATTTGAGATCCACGACAGGAAGCAGGAAATGACATCAGCCTGAATGGAGTAGGAGCCGATATCATCAAGAAGTATTTTGGTGAGGCCAGGCACTTAATAGACAAGCGCAACAGATACCTGTCGCTCGTGCCGTACGAAGAAGAGACATCAACAATAATAATGTCTATCAGACCGTTGTAAATAAGAATATGATGTTTATTGATTACATTAGTAACATGTATCAATTGTGTAGATCGATGGGATACTAAATAAGAAATAATGAGATTTCAAATGATCTGAGGGAAAAGAATTCCATGGTAGTCAGATCGAGGGACGAGGCAGGAGCTTCCTCTACCAATTCACTATCCACAAACCGATTATCGAGAAATTATCTTGATGTGGGTAAAGCGCATGGTCCTTATTTGCAGTATTCTCGTTGTAATAGGTATATTTTATTTTAATTTTTCGATACTAGTAGGTATTTTCCAATAAAATGAGTGAATCAGATATTATCTAAAATAGCTATTTGTGAATTAAGAAGGCAAAGTGCCACCTTGTCGCTCGATAGTCAAGTTCAAACACTTGAGAGCGACAATGGCACCTTGCGTTCGAACTACACACATGATTTTAATAAACAGACGAACAAAACACAGTCGCTGTCAATTCATTTAAGTTTTATTAATTATTATAAAATTCGCATTCTTCGCTTAAATAAATTTAATAATAATTAATTGTTACTCTTACATCAACTCTCATTATATTAACAGTTTTGGGGCATTATTATTTCATAAAAATGCATTGTCAATGTTCCACCCAAACTTGTGTAAGGACAGGTGCACTCTATCGAGCGTAAAAGTATTTTACCGCTCGTTTTCATGGGAGACGAGTTCAAAGTGATATTATCCACAGCTTCTCGGCAGATTTAGTGTATGTATAAGAACCAAAGGCCTCAAAATTTTTTTTGGCATCAGCCATTACTAATGTCAGTACGGCCAATCCAAAGAAAATAATTACAAGCATTTGACACTTCCGCTTATATCAGAAGTTTGTTTCGACGAGGTTTCGACGTATGACGGAAAAAACTGATGGAGTTTTGAAACTTGGCAGAGATGTTCATTAAGGTTTACTATTAAACACACTAAAAGTCCCCAGCTCAAACTGTTGCTCTCGAGACACCATCTTGAAAAGATGACGCTCTGATTAAGTTTTTTGCTTATATCTCTCTAACCATTAACGATATTAAAATTATGTTTATATAAAATTCTCTAAAAAAATATGTGCATTTTTTTGTATCTGTTATTATACTTTTGGAAATACGAAAGCAAAGGGGATATTGCATTTCATCGACACATTTCAAAAATTGTAAATATCGCTCGTAGAGAAAAAAATTATGATATCACTGTGTTAGTCTTAGAATTCGCAACGATTTTCAGTTTGTTCGTCTGTCCGTCTGCCGCTCCATCGGAGAGGCAGACGGACAGACGAATGGACTGACAGAAAGACGGATCCATGTATGACATTTTAAAAGTTGTTGCGAATGCTATGACAACACAATGATATGATGTTTTTTCTATACGAATGATATTTACAATTTTTGAAATGTGTCGATGAAATGCAATATACTTGTTGCTTTCGTATAGACTATGATTATAGATACGAAACAGATACGAAAAGAATGCATAAAACAATTTTAATAGATCATTTTATAAGCCTCATTTTTTATATAAACATTATTTCGATATCGTTAATGGTTAGAGAGAAATAAGCAAAAAAGTGAATCAAAGCACCATCTTTCCAAGATGGCGACTCGAGCGCAACAGTTTGAGCTGGAGACTTTTAGTATGTTTAACAGTAAATCTTAATAAACGTTTTTGCCAAGTTTCAAAACTTCATCAGTTTTTTCCGTCAAATGTTGAAATTTGTTCTAATTTAACTGGGATATTAGGATATTCAGGAAATAATTTTTGTTTTAAATTCGTGAATTGCTTAAAGCTATTTTTCTTTCCCGATTTTGGGTCGTAATATATGAAATATATTGCCTATATTCAGTAAACGCACCATATTACATAACTAAAAAGAATTATAAAATAGTTCTGCTTTTGGTAACTAGTTTGAGGGCAAAACGAAAGAAATATGTTGCTCCTTGTTTGTACAATTTCACAACAAATAACACAATTTATCAAAATACAACATGGTAAGTTTTTTATGCGTCAAAGCGTATACGCCCAAACCCATTGATATGGATTAAAACCAATATATACATATGTATTTGTAATAAAACTTAACCACAATATTTAATTGCCTTCTATCTGGGTCATTAATTTTATTTGTTAGTGGGCTAGAGTAGATGAACATGTCAGAATGTTCTTATCTAATCCAAATGTCAATCTCTGCATTTGCGGTCATTTAATATGTATAGGTCAATTAATTTTTGAGTAATATTATTAAAAATATATTTAAATGTGTTCTACAAGGCGGTCCAGGTAAATCGGCATTGCTTTGATAGCGTCCAATTATGGAGCTATTACAAATATTGTCAATATTAAAATATTAGAACATGTAATATACAGTTCAATCATCCTAGAATTTTCAGTAAAAGTGTTGGCACAGTAACTCCTGCTATCTTGCGAACAGGGACGTCTTAAGCATTCTTGAGGCCCTGGCCCCATATGTAAATGTAGCCCCCCCCCCTTTATAACTTTTTTTGCAATCAAAAAATTAGCT
Source organism: Rutpela maculata (assembly GCA_936432065.2). Classification (NCBI taxonomy): domain Eukaryota; kingdom Metazoa; phylum Arthropoda; class Insecta; order Coleoptera; family Cerambycidae; genus Rutpela; species Rutpela maculata. The sequence goes on from OW386290.2 coordinate 23,961,393, forward strand.
TATATAGTATCACTAATATGTTATTAACTATAAACTACATTGTGTATAATTTTATTCTAAAGTAATCTAGAGAGGTCGTTTTCTATGTTTCAAGGTGGTGAAATCATGAATTATGTCGTCAAAGTTAATAGTCTGTAAAATGTTATTTTCAATACTCATCAAACTTAAACTATTTCAGCGTGATTGAGTCATGCAATTTCTTTTTTGGATTGTGTGTCGTAATTAAATTAAAATAGAAATAACCTTTAAATGGGCATGCATGACGAGGACCCTCGAAAGACGAGGCCCCCGGCCATGCCTCAGTTTGGCCATGCCTTAAAACGTCCCTGGTTGTAAAACGTTATGCGAAACACCATTGACTGAACCAGAAAATGTCAAGAAGGGGGGGGATGTACTTTGAACATTTGTTACCATTTAATTAATCTTTTAATGTTTTTTATTAGTAAAACAAATCATTTCGGACAGTTTTTTTATTTGCAGCGTTGTATTGTTGACAAAATGAATGTTTTGAATCTAGTTTTATTCAATTTTCACGTCATACTTACTTGATAAGTGTATTCTCTCGACATTTTAATTACACAGGCACACACAAAAAAAAAGTCGAGTGCTAGAAGGCAGATCTATACACTCCCATGCATTTTGACCCGCTAAACATGAATCCGATGTCTGTTTTGCCCGATTGGCTCTTGCATTTTTGCTAACCTCAAAAAACACCTTAAAAATTCCCGAAAAACTCCAAACAAGTAAATAAGAAGCTTAAACAAGCTGATCACTATTAGTCCACGCAAATTAGACTTTTTAGGAGAAAAAATTCATATACAAATTATATTTGGGCTATGTATAGTTCATAGGAGTAAAATTAAGGATCCGAAGAGTTCCCACCTTATCCGTTGATGGAAGCACCTTTTTGGGGCGAAAAACCACCCCCAGACGGGACTTAGTTACGGTTATTCTCATTTTTCTTTGGATCCGTCATTCCCACGAAAAACAGGTATAGGAACAAAAATATTCTTCATTAAATTCTACACAAAAAAGTTCTACGGTCGATTTGCGTACTCCCTACCGTTTTCTCGTTATCGGCGTTCATAGTAGGGGGTAGTTTGGAGCGCTCGGCGAAAAATCGGTGGTACGCGATTTTTCACAGCGAATATCTCCGAAACCGCTACTTTGACGTCAAAAATGGTTATGATGAAACTTGTAGGGCGGATTCTCCTCTACAATATTCATCTTGTACTTTTCTTTTTTATTATTATTTTTGTTGAATTTTCTCGCTTTTTTCGAGGATACGCACTTTGTATTATGACCTCGTTTCCACACCACTGATGAGGTAGAAGTCTCGCATTTTTTTTTTGTAAGTGGTTTCCCCTGTAGGCCTATTCCACTGTCATCATTGTCGGTTTCAGTCGTCGATAGGGTTTTCTTCAATCAACTCATCTTCGGTAGGTGACAGTTGGAACACATGATTGAGCAGCGCAATTCTATTTTTACACACCCGCAGCCCATCCTGCAGTTGCAAGACATAAGTTGTAGAACGGAAGACGGAGCTGGTGCCTCAGGTGTAAAAATGGATGAAAGAGCAGTATCAGTTTTCTTCCAACCTCATTGTGTCGGATCAAGGTTTATTTCTCTCCATAACTGAATTAGATGAAAAGCATACTGATGGGAAGCGGTAGTCTCGATAATAGTACAGCGTTATTTGATTTTCCAACCAATTTATTGAATGTGAGAAATCTGCCTATTTAAAGATTTCTCTTTCTTTCCGGTTTGGGGAATGTGAGGAAGGGGGGCAGGTATAAATTGTCCATTCTCGCCATCGTGAAATGCTCTCCAGCAGTTGCGACTTCTTCTTTTGTTGATTGATGTCATCCAAATCTCTTCTGTTATTAAGCATAGTTACAGTTTGTGCTTTGTCTTTACCGAACAAAGCAGAAGTAGTGTCGCAACCACTAAATGCACGTGCAAACAGCACAGTTTCCTTACAGTTTCTCAAGACATCCGAACTAACACGAAATACGCACCGAGTCTAACAACGGTATTTCACAACTAAATATTCGAGCGTCGAAAATGGACAATTCATACCTGCCCCCCTTCCTCACATTCCCCAAACCGGAATCTGTCGAGCAGCTTCGACAGAATCCGAAGGTCAAACATAACAGTGCCGTGAGGTTTTCAAAGAATTTGGGCGAAAATAAATAATAAATATAAAAATTATGATAAAAGCGAGAAAATTCAACAAAAATAATAATAAAAAAGAAAACTACAAGATGAATCTTGTAGAGGAGAATCCGCTCTACAAGTTTCATTATAACCATTTTTGACGTCAAAGTAGCCGATTTTTCGCCGAGCGCTCCAAACTAACCCCTACCATGAACGTCGATAACGAGGAAACGGCGGGGAGTACGCAAATCGACCATAGAACTTTTTTTGTGTAGAATTTAATGACGAATATTTTTGTTCCTATACCTATTTTTCGTGGGAATGACGATTCGAAGGAAAATGAGAATAATCGTAACTAACTCCTGTCTAGGGGTGGTTTTTCACCCCAAAAGGGTGTTTCCATCAACGAGTAAGCTGGGAACTTTTCAGATCCTTACTTCTACCCTTATGAAATATGCATGGCCCAAATATAATTTGTATATGATTTTTTTTCTTCTATTCGCTATTTTCCCGTCTAATTTGCGTGGATTTGAGTAGTTTGGGGCACTGAAACTGAATATAATTAACCGATCAGTTAGGAATTTTGACATAACCTCAAAAAACACCAAAAAATGTCCGAAAAATCCCAAACAAGTAAATAAAAAGCTTACATGAACTGATCACTATATCTATACGTAACTTGGGCACTGAAACTGAATCCACGGTCAGAATTTATGCGCGACGATCGAATATCTTGTAAAATCCATATTTAGGAAGAAAACGTACCCAAAAATGACTGAATCATAGTCCGAAATTAACTTTGCTCTACATAATATCTGAACATATAATAATTTCCGACGTATTTTCACGAGCTGAACACAATACCGTAGGCAAAATTAAAGCGCAATCTGCAAACTTCATAGAGAAACATCATTTCAGCATATATTCTCATCAATCCTAGTAAGCGGAGATGGGTAACTTTTAAATTTTTAAGTATCTAAACAGTGACATTTTTAGGAAAAATTTTTCGGACGAAGTTTGCTCTGTTGAGAGAGGAATATCGTTTGGACTTAACATCTACCTACACCCTCCCTTGATGATTTTTTACTTTTTTTTCTCAGAGCTGTTTAGAATTGTATAGTTTTCTTTATTCTGTTTGATTGTCATAAGCCATTTAATTTACTACAAACAAAACAGAAGGAATTCGCATTATTTACACATTTGTGCAAATTTCTTGCAGCCCTATACTCATAGGAAGCCAAGTTTCCCACTTCACTAGAGCTGCGGTTGCATGATGACGACGCCCGCGGTCCCGCTTTCCCAACCTGACCGGCCGCCGATACTGGGGTTTCCCTCCCCTGCATCATAAAATTTTTCTCTACTTTTGCCATGCCGGCATTTTTACCTAGGAACTTAGCCGAACTAAATAGTTGCCCGTCGTCACCACGTGGAGGTGGCCTAGTCGCAAAAATAGAAAAAGAAACAAATGGCATATGACAATCAAACAGAATAAAGAAAAATATACAATTCTAAACAGCTCTAAGAAAAAAAAAGTAAAAAATCATCAAGGGAGGGTGTAGGTAAACGATATTTCTCTTTCAACAGAGCAAACTTTGTCTGAAAATTTTTTCCTAAAAATATCACTATTCAGTAATATTTTCCTTTAGATACTTAAAAATTTAAAAGTTACCCATCTCCGCTTACTGGGGTTGAAGGGAATATATGCTGAAATGATATTTCTCTACTAAGTTTACCCATTACGCCTTAATTCTAACTGCGTGAAAATAGGTCGAAAATTGTATGTTCAGATATTATGTAGGAATTGACTTTGAATTTCAGGCTATGATTCAGTCATTTTTGGGTGCGTTTTCATCCTAAATATGGATTTTACAAGATATTCGATCGTCCCGCATAAATTCTGACCTTGGATTAGGCCCCCATACACGGAAGTGAATTTTAAACGATTTGTCCCGCCGTCCAGATCTACCAGATCGAATCTGCCGATTTGGTCTCTCAGGGTACAGATATTTTGGTCTCCACACACGTAAAGATCACATCGTTTATCTTCGTGAAATATCAAGTCGTTGAGGGAACGGACAGTTCAGTTAATGGTGAATCCTCTTTAAATTCCGAGGTTTCCGAGAGGACTGGATGAGCGTTCAGATATTTTAGGCGTACTTAAAATCCAGAAGGGATTTGTTGGGTAAATAAAGATGAATATAGTTCAAAAAAGAAGAAAATTTGCACTTATGGGTCTATGTATCTGGCAAATTTATGAAAATGAAAAGAAGAAAAATTGAACAAAGTGGGTGAAAACTTGGATCCAGAAGAAAAAAATATGGACATATGCGTTTAATCCGAGAGCTAAAAGCGAATGAGCAGGATGATTTAAAAAATGATTTACGAATATCAGGTCAAGTTTTTGATGAATTGTTAAGTAAGCAGGTTAAGGTAATATTATTTTGAGTTAAAATTATAGGAAACAACATTTATTTTTGAAACTATTGTTTGTGACGTTTTAGGCAAAGAGAATAGGAGAAAAATATTTCGAATCCGAGTATTGAATTTTCTTTTTTACCTCCTTAACAGTGACAGTAAAATTCTTATTTTTCAAAAAATTAACTAAACCGTCAGAAGCTTCTCTTTTCAAATTTTTATTTACGTACGAACTGACTTTAATTTTCCAAACATGTTTCTTCCCTAGATAAGTCTATAACATCGGTTAACAATTCTTTTGTCCATTCCATGTTTCACTGACATCTTTCGAACGGAATTGATATCTCCGTGTATGTGTACCGACTGGATTGAACCTGCAGCGATCTGTCCTGTCACGCATTGGATATTTTACCGATCATATCCGTCGCAAGTCACTAACGTAAACATCAATCGAGACATCGACAACAGATTTAGTCCGTGGCGGGACAAATCTTTTAAAATTCCCTTCCGTGTATGGGGCCCTATTCGGTTTCAGTGCCCCAAATTACGTATAGCTATAGTAATCAGTTCATGAAAGCTTTTTATTTACTTGTTTGTGATTTTTCGGTCATTTTTTAGGTGTTTTTTGAGGTTATGTCAAAATTCCTAACTGACAGGCTAATTCTGACCTCATCGGCGAAGTTAAGCACATCCGGGCGAGTCCATCACTTGGATGGGTTACCGTAACTCATCTCGCCGTCCTGGTTAAGTGGTAGAGTAGCATTAGCTAAACTTCGCCAGGACGTTAATATAAATAAGGCATTTAAAATAAAAAAAAAAAATAAAATAAAAATATTCAGTTTCAGCACCCCAAATTACGTATAGATATATTGATCAGCTCATTTAAGCTCTTTATTTACTTGTTTGGGATTTTTTGAGCATTTTTTAAGGTGTGTTTTGAGGTTAGCAAATATGCAAGAGCCAATCGAGCAAAACAGACATCGGATTCGTGTTCAGCGGGTCAAAATGCATGGGAGTACATAGGTCTGCCTGCTAGCACTCGACTTTTTTTTTGTGTGTGCCGGTATAATTATCCACCAAAGAACTTGTGATTTTGGGTTAATATCAAACCGATTTTCGATTTGAAAGTATCAATGGATTTGTCGTGAAAATTAGCATTTAACTACTGGGTGTCTAAAAGATGCTGCCATTTGAAAAAGTTGACATAATTACAAATTAGTGATCTCGGAAATTTTGGTTTGTCTTAACTACTAAACGAATTCGAAAAATCTCATGTTTACATTTTTCTCTTATTGTTTTGGTCCATTTGATTGATTTAAGTGCATTCACTCTACTCTAGATGTAAAAATAAAAATAGCCGTAAAAGAATTAAGTAGTCTCAAAAATTTTTTGAAAGTACGCAGTCGTACTTGGAAGCGTCTCCGAAATCCAAAAATGTAAAAATATACAGTGTGTTCCATATAAAATTTCACAGTTGGGGTCATTTCCGGGGATAAAAAAGTCTCAAATTATGAAAAATTTGCTGTTTTTGGTACATATTACCCTGCCAAATTTAAGACTTATATCTTCAAAATCCTAGAAACTATGGTTTGTCTAATGATTCCGTTGACACCCGGTATAGATTACACTAAGTTTTCCTGCCTCCTTTACGGCGACATACTGGCGGCATGTAACCCAATAAGGTTTTTCGGCCTATTTTCGAGTGACCTTCATGAATTTGACCCCGTTTATGCATAAGGCTGTTTTCTCTATAATTCTGCTGTCTTTAAAGACCTGCATTTTGGTTTTACTATCATCGCTTTCTGCTAATTCTTCAATGCTCTTGCCCCAGTGACAAGACGCTGAATGAATCTAAATTTGTTTTATTCGAGAAACCGGTCTAGACCATTCTTGCAAAGTGCCTAATAATTGCATATAGTCCTCCTTGCCTTTGCCACATTCCTCGGTCTCGCCTTTCAGTACGTTCTCACGCCAAAATTGCATAGTAATTCTTTTTTGCTAAATCCACAAATACTATGTCTCCAATTTGCTCATGTTTCGTGAGGCGATAGAAATTAAAAAAATATTGAAAAAGTGTAATAGGCATATGTTTTTCCCATGTCCAATTTCTACGCTCCTCGTCGAATGACGTAAAAAAAACCGCTGCCCAAGGAATCACTACTTCCACATCCAGATTCTCTATCCAAGTCACTATATACTATATACTAAATACCAATTTCATGGACTCTTACCTGCTTGATTTACCCATTTACCCCAAATTTACCCCAATTTACCCCCCAACCCTTCAGCGGAACAAGATGAAAATATAATCTAGTTCTAGATCTCGTTAAAGTACATATGTGTACCAAATTTCAAGTCAATATCTTAAACGGTTCCAGAGTAAACGTGCGCACAAAAAAAAGTTACAGACAGACCGACAGACCGACAGACAGACAGACCGACAGACAGACCGACCGACAGACAGACAGAAAATTTTTTTTTCGCTCAAACTTAAAATCTCGACGTTTCATGACATTTTAAGCCTATTTGGACAATAAAAATTTTTAAAAATTTTTTTGTCGTTACTATACTTCCACTGGACGTGGAAGTAATAATCAAAAATATTCAAAATTCGACGTACTTTTGAAATTTCATTCTTGGTGTTTTACGTTTAAGTCTTCTTGGAACGGTCTTCGGCGCTGATGCCTTAATTATGATAAGTTATGTTCTCAAAGTGCCTTTTTAATAAATTTTTCTTAAATGAAATTTTTGGTCTATCCTTCGACCTAGGTCGATCTTCTGAGATTCTACAACATTATCACTACAAGTTCGTTAACAAATTGTGTTATGATGGAGGTAAAATTTTAATGAATATGGAAAATATTACTATTTTTAAGACTGTCGATAAAATTTGCAGGGGTCAACTTTTATCTTTTGAAATAATCATGATAATAGAATTAACATAAATCATAAATAAAGTAAAGCCTATTATCGTTGCTGGATATTGGTGTTAACAATTATTAATCGTTACGAACCATTTCATAGCAAAACACTCTTTTTTTATTTATTATTTTTTTCATAATTATCAAATGGAAAGCAGACAACAGAGATATTTTTTTTATTTGATTATTTTTCTATTTCCATTAGTTTTTGTTTGTTTTGTCCTATTAACGAACAAAAATTCAAGTGATTTTTTGCAGTAACCACGGACATTACACCTATTGGGAAAGCAACTTGGGGTATTCACTATTGGTTTTAACAACGATTTTCTAGTTTTTCTCTAGAATGAAAAATGGGGATAGTTCTCTCTTGAACTACGTTTATATTTTCCATGACTTTGAGCCCCTAATAAACATTTTTGGACTTATTGCCTTATTAGCTTACTCCTAAAAATGACTAACATTCCTTATGAAGAACAATTTATTTTCAATTAATCGAAAGTAAAATAGTGTTCTTGACGTTGCGTCAGTCCTTGTTTGTCACCATATTTTGTTCATTTAATTAAAAACGCAAATACGAGGTAATTAATTTGGAGCACCCTGTATTCCATTAAATGTCATTTTAGCAATCATATATTTAGTAAACGCGCTTCTCATAATAATAGAATATCTATGTTCCATTTAGTAATACCAATAAAATTTTAATTAATTGATTTTTTAATCGAGTCAATTAAACATACATTCCATACTAATAATAATTGACATTCAAAACCAACGAAATAAGATATTTATAAAATGCCCACATGGATTATTTACGTAATAAAATAATGCATCTACTTTATGCAATATAAAATGAGTAGTTTCTTCATAAGATTAAGTGATTTGTTGTAGAATTTTTCGAAAATTTAGACATAGATGAGAGATATATTTTGACATAATAAAACTAATATTTTTTTGAAGAGTATTAACAGTATTCTCGTCCGTTGTGATATAAGATCACGTGTTCTTTCAATATAGGAACAGTTCTCTACAGACACCAACAATTAGAAACAATATTCTTGTATATTTTTCATTGAAAATTTATGGCATAAATAGTTTGAACCCAAGTAAGAGAATCGCGTTGAAAACTTTGAACATAGGCGAATATACGAAATAAAATAGTAAACTTTTTTTAACACCTTTATAAGAAAAACTCTAAAAGGAAAAAATACAGTTTTGTATGTGGTATCGCACTATATTCAAGCTTACGAAAATATAGAGACAGGCAGTGCTTTAATGTATTTGTTTATTGAAGTAAATCTTTCAGATCTAAGTAGCAGCAGAAGATGAAGAGGCAATTGAAGAGCTTATTAATTATCAGAAAATTTGGAATAATAAACTAAGTATTTAAATTTATTGGATTTAAAATACAAAACTAACAAGATATTTAATTTTTGTCCAACAAAGTAATTATCAAGATCTTAGTACTACAGGTCTCGCAACGTAGCTTGATACCCGAAATGCGCAGTAGTGGACATGAGATGGACAGCGCTGTGTTCCGAAGAAGTACACTCGGTGCTGCCACTATCTCACCTAAAGTCTACTGCGCATTCATCTCTTAAGTATCAAGCTACGTTTAGAGACCTGTAGAAGATGCTGAATGAAGTAAAATAGATAGCGGTCCAAATTTCAAGTCAAATATGCAATTATAAAGAAACAGCAAACTGATCTTCGGAAGTAGTGTGTCCTGTATGTTGTTGAATATTTGCTATTCTAAGAAATCTGGGCTTTCGAGGTCATGTACTGGAACTTTTTAAAAACTATCTGGCGAATCGTAAACAAGTAGTCATGATTAACAATACTCTAAGTGAGGAAAGAACTGTGCTATATGGAGTACCTCAGGGAACTGTGCTAGGCCCAGTTTTGTTTGTTGTTTACATAAATAGTTTACTTAATCTCAGCGTTAATGCTTCAATTTTTAGTTTTGCAGATGATACTGCCATTTTCTTCAAAGATGAAAATTGGGATAATTTAAAAAGAACAGTGGAAAGTGAGCTAGGTTATATAATGGACTGGTTTAATCATAAACTTTTAACCCTAAATTTACAAAAAAACACGTATTTTTGCCCTTTAGCTGTTATAAAAATTATTTGCCTAGTTATAACTCATTAAAAATAAATAACCACGGTAAGATAATAGAAATATCTTCAGCTGAATCAACGAAATATTTAGGCATAATGAGTGATAAATATTTAAGATGGGATTTGCAAGTTTATAGCATTACACAAACTCTAAGGAGTATAATGTACAGATTCAAATATTTAAAAAATATATTAGACATACCCCTTATGAAAATGGTCTATTTTGCGCTAGTTGAATCTAGATTAATATATGGCATTCTAGGTTGGGGTAGAGTTGCTTACTGTCACCTAAAAAAATTAGATATCATTCAGAAAAAATCCTTAAAAATACTATTTTTAAAACCTAATACTTACCCAAGTGATGAACTTTTTTCAGAAGCGAAAATACTGGACATAAGGCAATTACATTTTCTTAGTGTAGTATCTAACCAACATAAAAATAAACACATGCTCTCCTTTTCCAAACATCAATATGAAACCCGAAATAAAGGTAAAGGCAATTGTACCGACAGCAATCAAAACAGTAGGGCAAAGAAATTATATTTATTTGTCATCTAGACTGTACAATACATTGCCAACTGAATTACAAGTAATTAAAACAATAAAGTTATTTAAAAAAAAAGATTAAAAAACACATTCTTAACTTAAATAGGCAAGAAATACATAACTTGGTTAATATTAAAAATTAACTTATCAAATCTTTATTTGTATAAGAGTAAAGAGATGTTATATTGAGTGTCTAAAATTGATTTTAATAGACATTATTGTTTAGTTTAAATCAGGATATGCAAAAATTTGTATCCACTTTTTTTTTCTCTTTTTTCTTTGTAAAAGTTGTATGAAGAAGATTTTTTTTTTTAGGTTTCGTTATTTAGCTTAGTTGTAATTACTTACATTAATAAATATGCTGTCTAACTATTACTATTATAATTATTTATAATTATTAATATTTTGCAAAAGGTAAATAAACAAATTGTACCCACGTGCAAGTTTACTTTTGTGGGTTATCTTCTGTTTATTTACAATATATTCTTATATATAAAATAATTGTAAAGCACATGTTAACTTCTTATGTAAATAAACGTATATATATTATTATTATATGTTATATATTTAGAAATAGTTCTCAAAGTATTAAAACACAGATTGCTTTCTGCAGTGTCTATTATGATAACCAACAAAGAAACATTAATATCCGGTTTCAACAGACCAAAGATATGTTCGAACAATTTCTATTGGATTCAAGTTTTCAATATTTCTTACTGTGGTCACAAATTCTCTCCGACACATATGTTACCATTTAATACTACTTTGGAATTTCACAAATATAGTATAAGGCAGCATGGGTATGTATATGTGCGAAACTGCTCTTTTCTAATATAACATTGCTATAGTATCGTCTGATGTAATTTAAGTCCATCAGCAAAACTAGCATTTTAGTGCTATAGAAAAATCGGTTTCTTCTAGTAGAGACACGTATTTTTTGAAATTCAGTATTGCCGTTTTACTAAAACTGTTTTCTCAGTGTATTATTTTCCAATACTCCAAGATAATTTTATTATTTATTTATTTTTAATTTTTTGTTACTGCTTTTATCAGTAAAACTCCATGGCTATCCAAGGGCGACTGATCAAGGCTATATGTGAATAAATTTGAAAATACATTCTCATGTACAAAGTCTCTCAAAACAAAACCAACTAAAACTTCTGCCGAAAAATCATTGCAGAACTTTGCTTTTTATAAATTTTTCTGATTTTAAGCATATATCTAACACATTTATTGAAGGATGTTGTAGATTTATTTTTTTATCTATATAAAAAAAGATATTTAAATGTACATTTCAACAATTATTTTTTTAATACGGCTCTGTTTGTTTACACTAACCTATGAAATGTTATTTCTGTTAATTTCTTCTTGTCAACGCCATCTCTAGAAGAGTAACTTCTTTTAACACATGACACCATTGTGCTTTCAATGTTAATAGTCTAACATTTAACAAATTATCAGAAGAAATCACTATAAATCACAACGGAAAACAAACTGTCACTCTTTGACAGAACTATCGTAACAATATAATAATAATAATAATTTATTTTCCATAATGACAACATTACAATTGTATAGGAATAGTCAACTTTACAAGCATATACCTTAAAAAAACTAGGTAAAAAAATCACATACAGAATAAAAACATTTTGACAGTAAAAACAATTTTAATTTACTTTTAAAATCCTGTAAACTTCTAGCTAATTTGCATTCTGTAGGTAAATAATTAAACATTTTTGGACCCATGTAATTTGGGGAATTGCAAGTTATATTTAGTCTTGCATATGGTATTCTAAAATCTTCCTTGCTACGGGTATTTATGTTATGAATATTTTTATTTACAGTTAATACATTCTTATTTTGATAAACATAAACACACATTTCAAAAATGTATAAACATGGCAATGTTAAAATATTACTCTCTCTAAATACCCCTTTACAAGAATGGGTACTAGAAATATTAGCTATACAACGCAATGTACGTTTTTGAGCAATAAAAACGTTCTGTGATAGAGTGGAGTTTCCCCAGAAACAGACACCATACTTCAGTCTAGAATCTACTTGGGCATAGTATAAATTAACCAATTGTTGTTTAGTAAGCATTGTTTTAATATTATTAAACAAAAATGTAATTGATGCCAGTTTGGAAATCAGATATTCACAATGCGATTTCCAGCTTACGCATTCATCAATATGTAAACCCAAAAACTTTATACTCTCATGGGTACCTGTTATTAATGATTCATTGACCTTAAATGAAATAGACTCGCAGTTTTTCTGTCTATTATGGAACTGAGTTATTTGAGTTTTTTCTGCATTAAAATACAACTGATGTTGATTGAAAAATGTAGATACTTTTTGTACAACATTGTTACATTTACTTTCTAACACATTATGCATAAAATCTGAAATAATCATAGAAAGATCATCAGCATACATTGAAAAGAATTCATTACATAGAATAAAATCAAGCTCATTGATATACAATATGAATAATACAGGGCCCAATATTGAACCCCGTGGAACTCCCATACTTAAAACCGAACGTTCAGAATTGGCTCTATATACATTATTTTCACTGACGTGTTGTATGCTCACATACTGTTGACGATTAGTCAAGAATGAATTAATCCAGTTTAGCGGTTGTCCTCTAATCCCATAGTTATACAATGTAGTCAACAATTTTGTATGATTGACGCAGTCAAACGCCCTGCTGAAATCAAAAAATATTCCAACAGGGCATTCGCCTGCCTCAATATAATGAATTATTTGATTATAAAATGTTGTAACAGCTGTTGTAATATGGCAAAGTGATGCTACTTTTGATCACGTAACTACTTCTCTCTTCATTCTAACTTAATATTTTTATCCTACCCTATCGTTTACTTGATAAGAGTACTTGCATGTCATTATAAATAAACCATATCAAAAACTATTGTGAAGAAGTCACATTAAAATAATGTATGTTACTCACGTATAGCCTAATCCCGGATAAGCGTATATTTGCTACACAAACACATTTTTTTGTGCTCGCTTTGTAACTTTTATGACAATGCCAATTAAAAATATTTCTTTTATAATTAGCTAAATCGTTGGGAAAATATGGAATAGTAGAGGTCCCAAAGTAGAGCTCTGGGGCACTCCTTTGTCAACCTTACAATTATTGCCATAAATATTGTTTTTAACAATTTGCGTCCTATTTTTCAGCCATGAACAAAAAACTTTAGAGGGATAAGTATCTGAATTCCATATCTATTTAACTTCTCTAATAGTCTAAATCACTAATTATGTTGTCAAATATATAACAGATATATTTTACCACTTTTCAAATTCAAATTCAAATATTTATTGATCCTCTTTTATCATGTAGGTACATAAAAATCTTGTATTTCTGCTTACATCATTGTTATAAAATATTATTTTGGGTATTCAGCAGATAACTTTCAAAGAAAACATTCGTTCCTTTCATGTTCTAGTTTGGTCAGATTTAGACCAATGATAATATGAAAGGAACTTATTATTTTTTTGAAAGTTATCTGCTGAATACCCAAAATAATATTTTATAACAATGTAGGTACATGATATAAGAAGTCATTAAAACACTACTGTACACAATAGTTATATAATATAGAAGCTTATAATAAAAGTCAAATATAGTGTAAAACACAGAGTTGTATAAGACGAAGACAAAGAATACTGAAAAATGTACGGTATAATACAAAATTTGTAAACAAAACAAGAGCAAAAAGAAAAAAACAAAAGAAGGGAACATATGTAGGTTCATGCTAACTTGCTGTGTATTAGTAGACTTTAAATACAGAAAGACTGATGCAAAATAATAACATTTATCTGATAAAAACACCTTTAGTTTTTTTCTAAATAAATACTCTCTTTCCGTATTTATTTAGACGGTAGACGCTTAAATAGTTTCGGGCCTATAAATCTTGGAGACTTACTTGTAATTTTTAATCTGGCACAAGGTTCATGGAGTTTATTTTTTTGGCTTGTATTGACATTATGGTCACTATTTAAAATAATACTATTTCTATTTCTAAAAACATATATACAAATTCCGAAAATATGTATGCCAGGTAAGATAAGAATTTTATTTTCTATTGAGATATCCTTGCACGTGTGAGTATTCGGTATACCAAATGTACATCGTAAGATAGGGTTTTGAGCAATAAATATATTTGAAGACATGATGGAATTTCCCCAAAAACAGATACCATATCTTAAACGTGAATCAACTTGGGCATAATATAAATTAATAAGTTGTTCTCTTGATAGAACTCCCCTAAAATTTCGAAACAGATATACTATAGAAGAAACTTTGGATATCAAAGTTTCGCAATGATGCTTCCAATTTAAACATTTGTCCAAATAAAAACATTGCCTTCAGTATTAGAAATATTTATATTGTCTATTTTAATATAAGTTATCACGTTCCTTTCACCTACCGTGAAATCTGATAATTTGAGTTTTTTCGGTATTTTGGGAAAACCAATGATTTAAAGTGTTTAACATAGTATTGCAATTTTGTTCCAAAACATTATCAGATGGATTTGATATTATCACAGAAATGTCATCAGTGTATATTGTAAAATGTGCGGTTGATGGCAAAAAATCAATATGATTAATAAACTTTACTAATAGTGAATAACTATAACTTCTCGCTAGCATTTGATTTATATCCATCAGTTTATTTTTAATCTGTCCTATCATTTACTTAATAAGGTACTTGAGCGCCATTACTTGTTAAAAAGTCACATTAGAATAATTTATGTTCCTCACGTATGACCTAATCCCGGATAAGCTATGCTGCTATACAAACACATTTTTTGTGCCCGCTCTGTAATTTTTATGACAACGGTCCTCGTTCATCTACCTATTATAATCCTGTCTCGGTGGATATTAATGGGTGCCGTCCGCGAACTACCGCATGCCATAAGCACGGGTGCGGGAGCAGTTCACCGGCGCTGTTTTTTCCGAGCTGTTCTAAGATGCCGCACCACTCTGCCACGGGCACCACGATGTTGACCCCGCGCACGCTGCTGGTACTCGCTACTCAACAAAAACAACACTAACGATAGCGGGAACGCCGCAGATCGAACAAATTACTTCCAAAATACAATAGAAGAGTGGCTACGTGCTCTTAGATAGTTTTTTATGTACAGGCTGATTTGCTGGCATTTATCTTCCCTATCTTCTGCTATATTTGTAAATATACAAATCATTCTTGTTTAGAGTATTAGTTTTGAGCATCCTTATTCATTACTTTATACTGCTAGTAATTTTTAAGATTATTGTAAAATACATTGAATAATGTTATCCCAAGTAACACAGGAGTTGTATTTTGGTCATCATCATGTTACTGTAGCTAAAAAGGTTATAGTGGCTACTAGGGTGGCCCATCTCTATAGGGGGTGAATTTTTTTTGCGTATTTTTTAAGTCTCACCCCACGAAAATATACTATTATACTAGGAATAATTTATGTCAAAGTTTCAGATAATTCGGTGAACGGTAACCCGTGCCGCATTCAGGTAGAAATTTGTAGATAAGATTTTATTACGGTAACCCGTGCCGCATTCAGGTAGAAATTTGTAGATAAGATTTTATTACGGTAATACACTTAAATTTTGCTTGAAATACAAATATCTACCTCTTTTCTCATAATGTTTTATTGGTGTAATTATTTCCTAGAAATTATTTGTTTTGGAAGTTTGGAAATATAATGCACCTACGGTAGGTTTTTATGTCAGTTTGCAATTGTGTTTTACAGTGGTGGCATTATAAGTTCTGGCATACGTTCCTTTTTGAAAAAACATTTAACGATGGCTGATGTTAGATCCTTACGAAAGGGTACTTTCATTTACTTAGTTGGACACTATTCGTCACAAATCATTGGCAATAAATTGCCGTCTAATAGACAAGTATTACAAGTGCTCTTTTATAACATTCGTGAAGTGAAGCTAAGTGTACATGAAAGTGCTAAATTAACAATAAAAGAGGTGTCAGTTTTTTGGGATAAAGCTCGCATTCCGACACGTCAGGATTTTCATTGTGTTAAACAACTAGATAAACTTTATGCAGAGTGGAGGAACTTACAAAAATCGGCTAAAAGGGCCAGTGTGGGAGGTAAAGAAAAAAATTTCTTTGAAAAATTGGACGATCTCTTTGACATTTCTCATGCAAATGCATTGGAGTTGATGAAAATAGATGAAGATAAGCAGTTTTTAATTAACCAAAGAAAAAAGGGACGTCCTGGATTTATGCATTATATTGATTAACAACTTGCTTCTCAAGAAAAATCAGCTGAGGAGAAATTACAGAAATTATCCGAACGAATGCAACGAAGTCAACAAGAAAAAGCTAGATTAGAGGAAACAGTCACCTGTCCATCATCAAGTAGTAATTCAGCCGACTCCAACGAAAATGAAGATGAAATAATCGAAGCCCAAGAAGAGTTGTTACAAGACCAGCCTGGCCCGTCACAGCCAAAAAAGAGGAGATTGTATGGAACATGTAACTTCATCACACCAAAAATAGCCGCTGCATTTGATGCTTGCAAAATAAGCGACAGGTATGGAGTCCATATTTTGACGTCAGTAGCAGAAGCACTAGGACATGACACCATATCTTTGTCCATCAGCAGAACCACACTTCAGCTCTCTAGACAACGCATCCGCGAAGAAAGAGCTGAAATATTAAAAACTGCCTTCGGTAATTCTGAATTGCCGGCCCCAGTCATCCATTGGGATGGAAAACTTTTACCTTCTCTCACTGGAATGGGAAATATCGATAGACTTGCTATCTTAGTTACTAGTGGGGATATTGAACAACTACTTGGAGTACCAGCTTTGCCCAATTCAACTGGAAGAGAACAGACTGAAGCAGTTTATGATGTGCTTTGTGAATGGAATTTGGACGAAAAGGTAATAGCTTTGTGTTGTGATACAACAGCATCAAATATGGGTTATATAAATGGGGCAGCCACACTATTGCAACAAAAATTAGAAAGAGATATTCTATATTTTCCTTGTAGACATCATATTTTTGAAGTGGTTTTGAGAAGTGTGTTTGACACAAAAATGCCTTCCTCATCTGGTCCAAATGTGCCACTATTTAAACGTTTTAGGGAATTTTGGCCTAAAATAGATCAAAATAAACTAAAAACTGGATTTCAGGTATCAAAAATTAAACACATTTTACAACCAGTTAAAGCCGAAATTGTAAAGTTTCTAAATGCAGCTTTAACTTTGCAACAGCCTCGTGATGATTATAAAGAATTTTTAATGCTTTCTAAACTTTTTGTTGAAGAAGAGCCCACTCACACGACATTCTATCAACCAGGGGCATTTCATCATGCACGTTGGATGGCCAAAGCCATTTACTGTCTAAAAATATATTTTTTTCCAAGATCAGTTCCAACTAACTAAAAAAGAAAAAATAGGTATTGAAGATATATGTCTCTTTATTGTAAAGGTTTATGTAAAGGCCTGGTTTACAGCGTCATTTGCTAGTAAAGCACCGCTTCATGACTTAGACTTTTGTAAAGAACTCATTAATTATCAAAATATTGACAAAGAAATATCTCAAGCCGCAAGTAGGAAAATAGTGAACCATTTGTGGTACCTTAATTCAGTAAATGTTGGCTTATCTTTCTTTGATGACGATATTTCAGTTACCACTAAAAGAGAAATGGTTAAAGCTTTGAATAGGAAAGCACCAAATCAAGAGGGTATTAAACGACTTATGATTAGTAACATTACTGACGTTGAAAACAAGGAAATTCAGGACTTCATATGCGCGAACACTAAACAGTTTTTTCAAAAATTAGGTTTGTCTATGGAATTTTTGGAAAATGATCCAACAACATGAAGGGAAAATGAAAGTTATACCCGATGTTTCAATATTGTAAACAAAATTAAAGTTGTAAATGATGCCGCTGAGAGAGGAATCAAACTTATTACTGACTATAATGACATTTTAACAAAAAATGAAGACCAAAAACAGTTTTTACTCCAAGTTGTAAATGATTATAAATCACAGTTTCCAAATGTAAAAAAAGAAACCCTGTCGCATGCTTTAGCCTAGTGCAAAAAATATTGTTTTTATTACTATATGTCTTGTAGATTTAGGATAATATTTGGTACTATGTATGAAAAAAACGTTTCATAATAAAATACACAAAGATAAAACGAGAGTTTTATTTTAAAAACTTCTAGTCTAGTTTTCTTAGACTACGAATTTACAGTAGTATGACACATGTCATAGTCACAACAGATAATGTCTTTGATATTTGTATGACTTGATTAGCCATTCTAAAGATAAATGTTGCTGATTAAAAAAAAAAAAACAATGCATCAACCAAAGAATGTAAATAATTCCATTTACTTTTATTATTGCATAATAATGCATTCTGCGGCACCCCTTGCCTTCAATTTGCCTCAATAATATTTTGAGGGGACTGTTTTTTCTTCAAATGGAACCATTTGCAGGGGTGAGAAATAAAAAATTTCGATTTCGAAAAAGATGGGCCACCCTAGTGGCTACTATTAAAACAATTATTACGTTTCGAAAACGTAATGGTGACGAAAATGGGGAATAATATTTTGGTCATTAAAACGCAACTGGAGCCAAATGGCCAAAACGCTTATCAGAGCTGGGCGAGTACTCACGAGTACTTTACAATGAGTACCTTTAATAAGTACTAATAACTACTCGAGTACGAGTACTTATTTGTGAGGTACTCAAAAAAATGAGTACTTTTGCAAAACTTAGAATGTACTCATCCAAAAATGAGTAACGAGTACGAGTACTTTATAAAGTACTAATTAGAGATATCAAATTAGAACTAATAGACAAAAACATGAATACTAGTAATATAAATGCTCAATTTATGGTACTTAATAAAAGTAAAGTAATAAAAAAGTAGGTATGTAAATACAGTTACATTTACTAAAAATGTGCATAAAAATATCACATCTTACACCCGTCATCTTTATATTGTATCTGGAGTAGGACTATCTAATTGACTGCACTGCACACAATGTATGGTAAACAATATTGAGACAGAAAACTTGACAACGACTTGTCTGTATCGCGCGTCGGTAGTAGTACTCAGTACTCGTCACTTATTAGCATCAGATGTACTGAGTACTCAACAACGTAAAGTACTCGAAATTTTCGAGTACCCTTGTACCATTAAAATAAAACTACTCATGAGTGTCTGGTACTGAGTACTTTGGGTACTCAGTATAATTATAAGCACAATTTACTCGAGTACTGCCCAGTTCTGGCGCATATGCAACTCATTTGACTCTCTTTTTGATGTGTGTGGCTACTTTATTAGTAGTTATGACATGGCTCTTGTGGTGAAAGGGGTGATGTATCACTTCACCATGACTAAATCATGACTTTTAGACATAAAATAAAACAAGAACACTATTATGGTCATCTTTTGGCTTTAAGCAGGTGTTGTTAGATAAAATATACGTCCATCATAATTATAGTATACTGTTTTCATCTTTAAAATTATATGAACATTATAATTGCATATATGGTCAATCAGTGGCGGCTGGTGAAATTTCAATATTTTTTTCCTCGTCTGTGGCGCATGGGACCCATACGAAATATGGGAAATAACATCTAGAGAAGCACTTCTCTAACGACCCCTAAAAATATTGAAAAAGCAGTTTATTTTTTTTAAAATTCGGTAGCCTCCCCTGGTCTAGGGACTCCTGTTTACTTTTTTTATTTTTTGTCATATACATTTGACTTTTCATAAAAATGCGTTTTGGAGTTTATGAAAATATTTCCATTATTAAATGAAATACAATGAACTGAACTGGAATTTAACAAATTACAATATTTCAATTCGTTGTATCTCAGTTCGTAATGAAAATATTTTCATAAACTCCAAAACGTATTGTTGTATTTTTATGAAAAGTCAAATGCATATGACAACATCATTAGAGAAGGGCTTCTCTAGATGTTATTTCCCATATTTCGTATTGGTCTATGCCCACAGACGAGAAAAATTGAAATTTCACCAGCCGCCACTGTGGTCAAACAAGAGGGTTAAATTTTATCAACGCGCAAAGGACAAGGGTAGATAAGGGACTTTTTCCGCCCACCGGCCATGTTGTATGTCATTATATTTTCCGAGTAGTATATGTCTTGACGAGTAATAAAAAACTGTTCGTTGGAATAGTAGATTATTCAGTGAGCGTATAATGATGGCTATTACTCGCGGGGGTGATGTTTACGGCACGAGACGAAGGCGTGTCGTAAATCATCCGAGTGTGTAATAGCCATTATACGCGAACTGAATACTATCATTTATCCACGACTATCGCATATTTTAACTGTTTTAATCGTTTAAAACTGAAAAAATAAAGTTCATTTACAGTAAAACGTTGACGTGTTAAACACGAAAATATGCACGAAACCATGGAAAAATGGATTCGCCGTTTCCTTATGAAAATTGCTAGTTCCTGATTGGTCAAAGGTCCGTTAGAATGAAAACAACTAGTTCCTGGTTGGTTAAATATATGTTAGAATCAGATTATGTTCATTATACGTTTGGTTGGAATAATGACTATTTATTTGACAATTGTTAAATGTAGTATGCAATGATTATAGGATGGTCGTATAATCATTGCATTGCAGATTATGTTCATTATACGTTTGGTTGGAATAATGACTATTTATTTGACAATTGTTAAATGTAGTATGCAATGATTATACGATGGTCGTGGATAAACATATTTTTATTCAATACATACCACAATATGTGGTTTTGAGCGCTGACACGTTTAAATTCGCACGCAACGTCGACACTACTACGACTCCCGCGGAAACGATTTTGTTTTTTATACATTGAAGCGCTCGATGAAACAATATAAATTAACCATTATTTAAAAGCTTAAATGCTCAACAATGAAATGAGGTATAGTTTATCTTGTTTCATCGAACGCATCTAACTGAAATAACATTAAAAGTTCGGAAAAAGGTAAAAAATTACTAAAAAACTGCAAACATGCCCACTTTGAAATGATATTACTATGTCCTACTGTTGTTTTTCAAATGTAAAACATATAGAAACATAAAGATCATATGTTCAACTATAAATAAATAACGCTTAATGACTTTAAGGAGAACTTTTGTTTTTTATGAAATTGGTGGGCGAAAATTATATAGCTTATCTACTCTTGTCCTTTCTTCTGCAAACTTTTATAAAATACTCATAAAAACAAAAGGACCTCCAGAAATTTCTAAATTTTAGGTATAACTAAATTAATTTGAAATATATGCATACAAACACATATACACATATGTAACATATGCACATATCTAAAACCGCAAATATCGCTAGCAAAGAACACATTTTCATATCATTATGTTAGTGAACGAATTCTGAACAACTTTCAAAATGTTCGTCTGTCCGTCTGCCCGTCCGTCACGTTTCTTGTAAGCACGATAACTTAAGAAAGAAAGTCCGATTTTGTTGAAATTTGAAAACTAAGCTAATGTTAGCTAGAGGAAGAAGCCTATTGTTTTTGAAGAAAATCAATCAGTAAATAAGAAAGTAATAATCATTTAATTTAAAAAAATATACTTTCTTCATTTTTGCCGTTTGTGGTTAAATATAAATCTTGCGAAATCTTTGTTTATACATATATATATTTCATAATAATATATATAATGCGTTGAAATATGATTCTCGAAAGATATACGTATATTACAGACATTCAGTTTTTCTAGTGAGGTATGATGGTGCAGTGGCTAGAGTTTTGGCTTGCAATCCAAAGATTATTAACTGATATAAATCAAATAAATTCCTAGATCTTAAGCCCTTGACATGTGAAAATACAAATGTTTAATAAAATCCCTTTAATGATAATGCTTAATGCAATTCAAAGATCGTGTGTTCGAATCTCAAACAAGTTGGATGTTTTTTTTAAATTTTTTTTTCATACATTTTCTTTCACAACAAAGTTGGTATCACAAATTTTAGGATGTCCAAAAACTAATATTACTTACAAGAAAACTGCGAAGAGTATCCTATAGAATGTGTAACAATTATATAAAAAGCTCAGTAAATTGGCGAAGAGCATCTACGTTTTTAGCTTGTTTTAGAGGTATAATTAATAAAGTATTGAAAATGCACATAATGGTCATCGTTCGGGTTTTTCTTGATTTATAGAAAACATGGCGGCAAATTGTCATAATTTGGTATATACTTTCGCTAATGATGCTAGAAGTAAGCCAGGATATGATTGTAAAGGATCTCATAAACTTTTTTCGTCAAATGGCAAATTAACCGGTCATATTGGCCAAACTATTTCCAGAAAATTGGTTGAAGTAATTAGCGAGTTATTGCATTAAAATACGACTAAACTATCAAAGACATAACCTCTCTTTTTTACGTTTCTTTTAACTGCCTTTGTGAGGAACCGAGGACCGGGTTAACGGGTTACTTTGCATTTTGACCTTTGTTTCTCCAACGTTTTTACATTTCCTTTCTCCAACTAAACTGAAATTTGTTTCTTAAAGTTTCTGAAAATGTATTGCGTGGTCCAGACCATCGAGGAGCAAATTTGCCTTAATGCAGGTCCTTCAAGTTGGGTAGGCAGTAAATAGCCAACTGAACTGGTCACATATAAAAACATACATACGTTTTTGACTAATCCGCAATCAAGACCAGGCTCAAAATGATTCCAGTGTACAATAAAAAGGAATAATACTAAAATGTTAATTATTTCTAGAACCATAGAAAATGAAATGTCAGCATTCTTGGACACTGATGCAGAAGATAGGTTGACACTTTCACTTTAACAATCTAAATATTTATATTAATGCATAAACTTTTGCAGACATAAACATCACAAGAAAAAAAAACGAAAACAACCGGTGAAAAGTGTTATGCCTCTGTATAAGTACCTGCTCTTTGAAATTACTTTTAGGAGACATTTTTTTTTCCAAAAATGTGTCGAATTATGCTTATATTTTCTTTTCCATTTCATTTTTATTTTTCTGTTGTTATAAAACCTATTTGCGTATATATAAAGTTTTCAACAAGATGAATACTTGTTTTTAGGTTATATTTTTGTTGCCATTTGGCCTCAATTTAGATTTTAATGTGTACAAAATTACTTCTAAAATAGTCATTTAATAGGAATATTTTTTCATTATTGCTTTAGTCATAATGCGGTAATAACAGATAAAAAAACCGCCACAATAGAGCCTAACTAATAAAGTCCCTAATAGCACAACATTGTCCTGTGGACATCTGAAGGACGTCCTAGACGGACATACAGTACATCCGATGGACGTTCGTTTTTGGTCCAAAGTACATCCGATGGGCAGCCGAAGGACGTGCAAATGTCACAACTTGGGACAATATTTGTACATTCTAATTATTTAGAAAAAAAAAAACCGGCATGAGCAGGTTATCGAATCGTCGAATTCGTGATTTGCAACTCGATGTTCTCTCACTCGGCCACCAACTTGGCTTATTAGTGTTTACTTAAAGACTGTACAGTTGACTAATATAACTATTTATTTCAAAATGTAGAAGGTACCTATTTGAATGTTTAATAAATATTTAGTATCAAATAATATTAATAATTTACAAAAAAGATTAAAATTAAATTATTAATGATAAATTAAAAATTAATATAAAAAATAAACTACACATTTTACAGAAATAACGGTCAAATGTAAACAAAAACATTGTAAAATTGAAAAACCAGTTTTGTTAACGTTTTTTTGTTTTCATATTAAATAGACGTCCTGCTGCTGTCCCTATAGGGACCTAAAATGTGCGTACTTGCCGAAGGACGTCCGTTGCGGCACATATGTTGGACGTGAAGTGTGCTATTCGCTGGTATGTATACATATTTCGGAAACGTGTTGGAGAGAAACCGGTATGGAGATATTATCATTTATTGCAAAAATATAACATTTAAATCAACGGACACGAAAAGGACGTCCATCTCCTGTCCCTATATGGACATAAAATGTACATACTTCCCGTACATAAAATGGACATACAGAGGACGTCCATTCCGTACAATTTCAAAGTAAATCCGATGATAAATGTCCGGTAGGCGTCCAGTTTATGTCCATGGACGTCAGTACATTAAATGGACATAAAACGGATGTCCGGCGGACATCGTGTGCTATTAGGGGTCATGTTTAGGCTATTTTCTTAGTAATAGTTTGGGTATCAATACTATATTAATAACCAAAACCGTGCCAACATATTTTAGCCATTTTTATAGCCAGAATTGCAGTATTAGGATTTAACATTGTTGCTATTTAATTACTTGCTCATATGACATCTTGAAAATGCTTTATAACCAAACCTGCATGGCGATATTATAGCTACTAGTAATGCCCAGTATATAGCTAAAAAGAGATCATTATGACTAAATAAAAGCCGTTGAAACGTTTTAGTGGCTGCATTATGGTTGTCTCATCTGAATAATATATTTGTACTACTTGGGATTTCAAAATGCACAATACAAAACAATTTGATTGCAACAAACCCCAGCAGAAATATTTTTATCCTGCGTGCTGATTTCTTACAACGTTTCGTGATTCATGAAAATTATTCTTGTTGGCCTCGGCTTGCTGTATAGCACCTCCGATGGCATCGCGCCATCTATTTGGAAAAACGCAGACATACATCTATATCCCCCGTCATTGTCAGTGCTGGGGCTGAGTATTGAACCTAGTACGCGATAGAGAGTACGACCAGCGTTTTTGCCACACAATACTCCTTGGCCGATGAGTTGGTATTTCTATTTAACAAACTATGTTATTGTTCATAAAAATTATTCTTCTTATTTAAAATTGAAATATTTCGATTTTTAATATGAATATATGAGATCAGAATAATTTTTATCATAATATAATATACAGGGTGATTCTTTTAAGGCGGCCATTATAATGTTTCCCACTTGCAGATGAGATAGATATTTGAGATTTGGTACCCTACCATAAACGACCATTGTGACTCCGAAAATAATAATTTCAAAATGGCGGCAGTTCCGGAAATACCGGAAGTCGATACCTTGCTTATTTTAAATGGAACACCCTATATATTTTTGACTTTTCGAAATAACCATAAAATTCTGAGTCAAAACATGTAGCACAACCTATACCTAAACCGAGCAGATTCGGAGATATTTGACATTTTATAAAAAAATTGACAGGTGCAGCGGTTTGCAAGAACCGTTATAAATTTCTTCGTGTAGGAGATCCTTATTTGCTCTTTGGTACGTAGAAATAACACAAGATGAGCTACTCTCTACAAAAAAAAAATAGATTCCAAAATAGTATACCAAGTGTTTTATTTTTCGTGTAACATTTTGTTAAACTCAAACCTCAAGAACTTTTTTATTTCAAATGGAACACTCTGTATTTTTTTACATCAAACTATGTTAAATTAAATTCCCTTTTTTTTTAGTATAAACATTGTAGAGGTTAAAGTTACAACTTTTCCAAATTTTGGCGATTTTATTAAATGTCCAAAAATGTTTAATAAAAATTGTCGTCAACTTACCTATGATTAGAAACAATCACTAATGTCAGTCATTCTGTTATGTTAAAAAAACGCCAGCATGTTTAAATTACACCCACGAAGACTTAGGTTTGTTTATTATTTATGGAGAATGTGATAAAGTAATACCAAGAACATGTAACATATTTGCTACTCGATACCCACAAGAACAGAAACCATCCACCATACACTGTAAAACGCATATTGGATAATTTTAGAATATTTGGGGCTCTGTGAAATGGCACGTGCCAAATTTTATTATAGCAATCGATGTAGAATTAAATTTGAGGTGGACTTATATCAGCATGTCCTATATCTAACACATGTACTTTTTGAATTATTCGTAAGTTTTTGTTGAAAATTATAATTTATTCAAAAAAACGTAGAAGCCTATGAAACAATTGAAACAATAAAGTGGGTGTCGAGTAGCAAATGTGTTACATGTTCTTGATATTATTACTTCATCACATTCTCCATATATAATAAACAGATCTAAAAGTTTTCGTGGATGTAATTTAAACGTGCTGACATTTTTTTAACAAAAAAGAATGACTGACATTAATGATTCTTTCTAATCATGGGTAAGTGATGGAAATTTTTACGAAAAATTCTTGGACATTTAAGAAAATCGCCAATATTTCGAAAAGTTGTAACTTTAACCCCTACAACGCTTATATTAGAAAAAAGGAAATTTAATTGAACATAATTTGATGTAAAAAATACAGGGTGTTCCATTTGAAATAAAAAAGTTTTTGAGGTTTGAATTTGACAAAATGTAACGTGAAAAATAAAACACTTGGTATACTATTTTGGAATCTATTTTTTTTTGTAGAGAGTAGCTCATCTTGTGTTCTTTCTACGTACCAAAGAGCAAATAAGGATCTCCTACACGAAGAAAGTTATAACGGTTCTTGCAAACTGCTCGGTTTAGGTATAGGGCGTGTTAAATGTTTTGACTCAGAATTTTATGGTCCTTTCGAAAAGTCGAAAATATATAGGGTGTTCCATTTAAAATAAGCAAGTTGGTATCGACTTCCGGTATTTCCGGAAGTGCCACCATTTTGAAATTATTATTTTCGGGCTCGCAATGGTTGACTAGGGTAGGGTACCAAATCTCAAATGGCTATCTCATTTGCAAGTGGGAAATATTCTAATGGCCGCCTTAAAAGAATCACCCTGTATAAGAAAATATTTTCAAAATATTTGGAAATATTTCATAGCCAAATCAAGATTTTTTGCTAACCCTGTAGAGCTGGCAAGGATCCGATAACCGAAAAGAGGCTTTCTGGTGAAGCAGACTGTTTCATCAAGAATTATTTAAAAAAGAAATAAAAAGTTTTTCCTCTTCCGGACTCCATCTTTGGACACACTGTATATTCTTTTATATGTGGACCAAATTTCACATCACCGGATCAACAGATAAAACACACATTTTTGCCCCTTAGTGCAACGCCTCGCTGACTAATGAGGTGCCTATGTAAAAAATGACTATCTAAAAGATTGGTGCAGCAACGATAATATTTAGCAAGGTGTAAATCGTTTTTAAGTCAACCCGGTAATCAAAAACGGTCTCAACGTGCGCCATTGCATGCCATCCATTTATTACTATTATGATTACAGCTATTATTCAGAGGCAGGCCACTTTTCACGAGATATTTTTTCCAATTCGAGAACAAGACAAGCGAGAAGTCGAGAGCTAAGTCCGACCGTATAATTCAATCATGTTGGACATAGCACGCCATGAGTTCGACAGTGTCGGCCTGTTCCGCACTTCCTGGTTAGTCGTGGATAACTGGAATCTGCAGAAATCATATTTGCACGATGTTGGTTAGGACTTACTAACAACACCTCTATTACACAGTGGCGTCCAGGTGGAGTTTGTCCATAGCAGCATTTTTTCTCTCAATGTATTCCTTCAGGTTGATCCATTATGATTGACAGAATAAATTCGGCTTCGTAGAAAAACATTCGCAATTAATAATAATAATAAACGTCTTTTTTTATTTTTCCAATAACATGTTGCAAGAAAGTACAAATTTTAATTAAACATAATAATAGGCCAGTCACCGTAGGCACGAAAATCGCGTTAGGTAGCAAAAAATTGCACTGTTCTGATTTTTTGAGAAGTTGTTAGGATGGATACCAATAGTGTAAAACCAAGTTTGCAGTTTCGAAAGACTTGTGGTAACTGCGTGGTGCTCGAAAAACCTTGAAATTTTCGGACTTTTTCAGTTTTTGGCTTATACCTTCTGAAAGGTGCATCCTACGTACACTTTTAAAGTTGACAAAAATTGCTACAATTTGAGCTCCACCGCAGATTCGTACGTCCAATAGGTCCCGAGATACACCACTTCAAAAATTGGCCTTTTCTTCCCAAAAAGTTCGACATTATAGATTTAGCCGTCCAGCCGCAGGATATCAGCTAATACACTCATCTAACGAAGAAAGTCATGGGAGGTGAAGATGTAGAACAGTTATTTTGCTTTAATTTAAGCACAAGCGAAATCCTGTAGGGCCAATAGTTCCCTTGTTATTTGAAAAGAACGAAGAATTAAGGAAATCGGATTTTTCACGAAGTGGAGCATGACGAATTGCAGGACTTTTGTAAAGGATAAGAAAGACATAACTCAGTGGAAAATGGTTTATATCATGCCAAATGAAGTTGAGTACAATTAATAATAAGGTATAAATTTATCAAAATTATATCAAAATTGTATAAAAATTATTTTGAGAGTTTGGGGGACCTGGGACGTGAAATGTTGAACGTAAAGTGATAGCGGGACCTCAGCTAACTCCTGCTTTATAAACAGACAACACAATGTTAATAAGTATTTATGAAATGAAATCACTTTTAAGTCGTGTTCTTTTGGAAGGCCAGGTATAGCGTTAATGCTATAAATAAAATTAAAATCGATGTAAATATACATCGATATTAATGACTTCGACTCTCTCAGTTGATGGTAAAATACCTGATGAAGAGATTTGATGACCTAAAAAGGTTAAATTGTCAACTCCTAAGATACATTTAGATGGTTTAATGTTAATTCCGTATGTGTCTAATCTTTTGAAAACTATTTCCAAATGTTCCAAATGTTGTACATCTGATTGACTTGCGATTAATATATCATCCAAATAGACGAAAACGAAAGGTAAGTTGACAAGTACTTCATTCATAAAACGTTGGAAAGTTTGACCATTGCGTAGGCCAAAAGGCATGCGGGAAAATTCAAACAGTCCGAAAGGAGTTGTTATGGCTGTCTTATAAACATCATTTTCAGCGAGAGGTATCTGATGGTACGCTCGCACTAAATCAATCTTGGAGAAAATAGTGCAGCCGTGCAACTGAGAGCTAAAGTCGTGAATATGATGAATGGATATCTGTCTGGAATAGTAATTATATTTAATTGTCGATAATCTCCACAAGGTCTCCAGTTATTTTTCTCTTTTTTTGCTACTAAATGAAGTGGTGAAGAAACTTGAGAAGATGATGGTTTACAGATACCCAACTCCACCATGTTGTTAAATTCTGTTTGAGCTATTTTAAATTTAAGATTGTCTAATCTACGAGGTCGTGAAAAAGGTAAATGACCTTCAGTAACTATATGATGTACAACAGAATGTTTAATAGGTAAATTGTAATCTGGTGAACTAATTAAATTAGGAAATTGTAAAAATAATTTGTTATATTTATCTGTTAAAGGAAATAATTTAAGTGTGTCTAATCTATAATTGTCTAAAGGACTATTTTTAATAAAACAATTAATCGAGCTCCTTTAAGATCGACAACTAAACAGAAATGAGACAAGAAATCTGCTCCGACGATTGGAATGTCAATGTCTGCAATATTGAAAACGAAAGGAAACAATCTGCGTAAGTTTAGATTGACTTTTAACAATGTCTTACCGTATGTAAAAATGGTTGAACCGTTGGCCGCGGTTAATATCGTATCAAAACTCTTTTTAAAATCTATGAAAACATTACGTGGCCCCACAGATAAATCGGCGCCAGTGTCGATTAGGAAGTTCAGGTTGTTAGATCTATCATAAATAAAACGTCGACATTTGCTGCCAGAAAAGTGAAAGTCAGACGTCATAAAATTATCAAACTTCAGTCATCTTTGAGGATTAACAGATTTTTTACAACTCTTACTGAATTTGCACTATTCACCGCCACAACGATAGGCATTGGCACCATAAAGTTGATGGTAGTAACAAATATTATTATCTGTACGATCAAACTTCTTGGGAAAATTATTACGGCTGGGTGAACGATTGCGATTAGAAATACGAGTTTGTGAAATGTTTCTACTCCTACAATTACTGCAGAAAGAAGTAGAAGGTTGAGGCTCGAAAGATTGATTATGTAATTTAGATTCTAAAGAGTTTAGTCGAGAATTAAAAATTTCTTGTGTTTGTAAGACTTGATTAATTGAATCATGGAAAGTGATTGAAAAATTTTTGATAGTGGTAGTTAAATCTGATAACGGGGTTAATTCAGAGTCAAGAGGATTTTTGGAGTACGATGCAACCATCGAATTTTGACAAAACTCCCATATCCAGTCTGCAATATCGAGAATCTCTTTTGTGTCTGTTTTCCCGGAAGCGGTAATAGCGATATATACAGTTTGAGGCAAACGTCTTTTCCATAATTTATCAATAAATCTTGACTAACCATGCTAGAACCTCCAACCATATTCAGCATGGATCTATAGAAATCTGACGGCTTCAGATCACCCATTTGGGAACCTGATAACAAATCATTGAGGCGTTTTTCCTCACTCGATGATAAACGTAAAATTAAAATTTTCTTTAAATTGATATATAGATCTGTTTCCGGGGGATTAGATATTATATCGTATATATTATCTATCACATCTAATGGCAAATTAGCTATAACCTGATCATACTTTTTCTTGTCATTAACAATTTTTGCAATAGAAAACTGTGATTCGATTTGGGTAAACCAAATTTCAGGTTTTGATTTCCAAAATGGTGGTAGCTTGACAGATGTGACATAGTGGGTTTGAGGAAAATTCTAGTCTGAAGGTTGTGTTGGCATAATTAACTGATTGTGATTGGTTGATTGACTATTTTTCAGATAAAAAGGGAAATGTACTTTAACTCACTCACCAGCCGATGACAGTACTTGTAATGTTGAACTTCAATTGGGAAATAGGGAATTACCATAAATTAGAGAAACATCTATTCAAAATTTATCAGGAAAATTCTTCTCTTCATTAAACGATAAGTATCATCTGGATCAATTTTTAGTGGTAGTTAGTATATTGAATCTCTTCTTGAAATCATTGATAAAAGTGGTTCTAAATCAGGAATGTGTAGATCTTCTGGTAATTATATCTGAATATTCTTCTATCTTCGAGAGTAGAAATAATTTCGCCTCTTCTTCAATTAATCAGATAACTTAGATCTCATCATGAAGGTCATGATGATCATGTCGGGCATATATAGATCACGTCGGGGTCACCAAACTTATAGCGTTAATGCTATAAATAAAATTAAAATCGATGTAAATATACGTATATTTGTTTTCTTAAATACATCTTATATTTTATTTGATTTTTTTGTATTTCAAAGTATATTGTTATTATTTTTATTATCGAATCGAATGTTTTTTCTTTTGTTTTTTCTCGACTCCATAGGAACTTCTCGATTTCCAGTGAGTGAGTCGCTATAGTCGCTATACCAGGTTCGTCATACGACTCTTCTTGGAGCTCCGGAAACTCCTCTGTTGTCGGATTAGATCTACTACTAGTGATAAAGGGTCGTCGACGTCGTCTTCTTGTGTGAGTGTTGGGCAGCAGCCTCTTCGGTTGGGGGAAAACGAGCGAGGTGGACTTTGGCGTTGCAGATTGGACAAATATCCCGCAGGGCATGGGGAGAGTCGTCTTTCCCCCACCATAGAGCGCCACGAGACATTTGCTGCCAGCAGAGGCTATTTCCTCATGAGTGGCGTCATGATTCAGAAACGTGGTAGCCGCGTCAAGAAGGTCTGGCTGTTTTGAAAGGGCGCCCAACATCCTCGTTTTCCCTTGCCAGAAAAGGGGAGAGGTGGTGTCGCAACCAATGAAGGCGTGAAGGCAACTCTATTCCAGGAGGAAATCCCCTCGAATGAATGATGTTGAAGAGAACTGCTCACAACCTGTTCCATCCCCGTCACTTTTCTGGAAGAATACATTTTGTATGCTGGAGCCCAATCCATTAAGAAGCACCAAGAGGTCGATGAAGTGGTGTATCTCGGGACCTATTGGAACTACAGAGCTGCGGTTGCATTCAAATTGTAGAAAATTGTGTCTACTTTAGAAATGTACACTGTGACTTTTTCCGTAGGATGCACCTTTTCGAAGTTATCAGCCCGAAAATGAAAAAAGCCCGAATATTACAAAGTTTTTCCAGCTACACGCAGTTAGCACAGGTCTTTCGAAGCTGCAAACTTGGTTTTACACTACTGGTATCTATCCTAACAATGTCCCAAAAAATCAGAGCAGTGCAATTTTTTGCGACCTACCTTGTTTTAAATGACTGACCTATAATGGTATAACAAAAAAAGTATATAACATGAACATATTTTACTAAACATTTAATAATTTATTGGATTATTTCACTCATTAACGCTATAGCCAATGAGAGCCCGTTTTTTCACAACATTGCACCAATCAAATGCCATTATTAGTGGTAATTCAAGCTAGATCGGCTTTTGACAGTACCAACATGCAAAATTTATGGCTCTAATTTTTTATGTCGCTGCAGCGGCAAATACTGCGATAATTTTTTGACGTTTTGTTTCGTGAAATATTTTCGGCAAATAGGGCAACTCACGCTTTTAAATTTTATCTATAAATATCTTCTCTAGCTTATTACTAATTGTTAACTTACCTTGTAAATTGTAATATTGTATTATGTACTAGCAAACATAAACACACCACATATATAGTAAACAATCGTCAGTCAGAGAAGCCTGTCTGAAATATATAGGCTATAACCCTTGCCTATCTGTAACTATTTCAATTTGCCTACTTTTCAATCAGGTAACAATAATATACAAAGATTGTACTCTATTACAGGAACAAGTCAAGCACAGTTTTCAATAGCTCAATAACGTAGTTACAAAGTTAAGCAAATCATTTATTATAAATGTCAAGTAAACACATTCGCTCTGGAAACAAACTAAAAATATACCTAGGTACCTACTTACATACGGTAATCTATCAAAAAGTAACTAGTTGAATCAAAGCTGTGCAATATTTTAATTTGTTGTATTTAAAATTCACTCTGCCTAGCGAAGCAAACCTCAACATAATTTGTAAACTTCGTAAGTTAAAAATAAGGATTAAATACGTAAATATGAATCAATGAACAATTATTATGGAATATAACTCTAGTAGCGGTAGCGCTAGATGGCGCTCTCTATGTCAATCTCGGAACCATGAGTGTATAGTAATAAATAGGCGGGACATCGGGAATAAAGTAGTGCTAGCAGATTAAAGATGTAGTGCTCTCTCTATCGTTCCTCGTCATATTGCACCTCAGAAACGCCTGAAAGGTGTTAAGCCAGTCTATATATTATAATATCTAAAGTTTCAACTCGTTTTATTTACTAGTTGCCATAGAAACGTCACTAGATTATTTTAAAATATAGGGAATCCCCATTGTTTCTACTGCGTTTGTTTCAGATTTGCTGTTTTGACAATATGAGTCGGTTTGGAAATATTTCTGTATATCAAATTAATAAGAAATTTGAAAATAAAGGTCAGTAAACTCTAAAAAGTGACAAGAAAACGTCTGAAGGCAATTAATGAGAAAACATAATATTGAAGATATACTTAATGAATTATTTATTCGTGAAATATTCTCCTCAAATACCACTCGTGCTTTAAATCTTATCTAAAAATTTTTTCTCAAGCTAAGTTGCCACTAGTTAATATAACTCGTGCAAATTGGCAGTTTATTATCAAAGATTAAATCCCTCCCACTAAAGCGGTCGGGATTTAATCAGATAATAAACTGCCAATTTGCACTCTTTATATTACCAGGCAACACGCTTTCGAAAAAATTTTCGATAAAATTTTAAGCACTAGTGATATTACATACGAAAAAT
The DNA here is from genome assembly GCA_936432065.2 of Rutpela maculata. NCBI lineage: Eukaryota > Metazoa > Arthropoda > Insecta > Coleoptera > Cerambycidae > Rutpela > Rutpela maculata. The sequence goes on from OW386290.2 coordinate 23,995,239, forward strand.
TCCCGGAGCGAAATTCAGAATTTCGACATGAGCAAGTTACGCCGAGCTCTGCTCTTCCATGTAACTCCATTAAACAGACTAAAAGAAAACTGTAGACAATACATTTTCTCTGTACTAAATGCCACTCAAAATTTGTCTATATAATATGTTTTTGTATAAGAAAAAGACAAAGAAAATTCTTTACAATATGCTTATAGCTAAGACATTTAAGATATTTGCTCATGATACAGCCACAGGTGAATAGATTTTTTAAAAGACGACCCCCCGTTCAGTGGTTTAAATTGATATGATGTCTTATTTTACTATATGCTTTATATATTGTAAAATTAAATGACCGTTCAAATAGAGCTGCTTTATGGACATTGGACAGGTACTGTTAAAGAATTAGGAATTGTTACATTGATATTATGTAAGTCGGAACTTAATTTTTTCGTAAAGATATTTCAGCTCTTAATACATAATAATGGTATGAAATAACGTAAGAGATTGCAGTAAAAATCTGTTTTTCATGTCCAACCACCTTAGGTTTAGTAATTTATAAGAATTCTTATTTAGAATCTCAAACAGAAGTTTTGTACTTTCTGAATTTGGCGTGAGTCTAAAGTATCAAGGCAAGGTGAATAAACAAACGGGTGCACAAAAAACAAACTGATAGAGAACCATTGCCTCTACTTCCTTATTTTAAATGATATACCTTATTTTTACTTCCACATCCAGTGGAAGTATAGTAGGTAACGACAAAAAAATTTTAAAAATTTTTTATTCAAATAGGCTTAGAATGTCATAAAACCTGGAGATTTTAAGTTTGAGCAAAACAAATTCTGTCTGTCTTTCTGTCTGTCGGTCTGTCTGTGTCTGTCTGTCTGTAACTTTTTTTTGTGCGCACGATTACTCTGGAACCGTTTAAGATATTGATTTGAAATTTGGTACACGTATATATTTTAACGAGGTCTGGAACTAGATTATATTTCCATCTTATTCCGTTGAAGGGTTGGGGGGTAAATTGGGGTTTAAATAGGTAAATCAAGCAGATAAGAGTCCATAAAAAGCCGCTGCCCAAGAAATCACTACTTCCACATTCAGATTTTCTATCCAAGTCACTCACAACGAAAAAATTTTATATGTGAAAATAATTGTTTATGGACTTTAATAATATAATATTTGAAATCCAAAAACCCATAAAACGATACCCCACATCGGTAGTGGGGTGGGGGTGGTGATAGGGGGGTGGTAGTGGGAGTGGATGAAGTAAAAAAATATTTTGAGGTTTCTGGTCCTTGGACACACACTAAATCACATTTTGTTTTTCATCCCCTTTAATGGTGGGGGTGATTAATGCCAAAAATTTTTTGAGACCTTAGCTTCTCTTGTATATACTAAATACCAATTTTATGGACTCTTACCTGCTTGATTTACGTATTTACCCCAATTTATCCCCCTTCGACGGAACAAGATGAAAATATAATCTTGTTCCAGATCTCGTTAGAGTACATATGTGTACAAAATTTCAAGTTAACATCTTAAACGGTTCCAGAGTAAACGTGCGCACAAGAAAAGTTACAGACCGACAGACAGAAATTTTTTTCACTCAAACTTAAAATCTCGACGTTTCATGACATTCTAAGCCTATTTGAACAATAAAAATTTTTTCAATTTTTTTGTCGTTACTATACTTCCACTGGATGTGGAAGTAATTGGTATTTAGTATATAAAAGAGAAGATAATGTCAGTAGCCACACCCATCACTACCCCCACCCCATTAGAAAAGGGTGTGAAAAAAAAAGTGATTTAATGTGTGTACAAAATATTTTTTTTACTTCATCCATCCCTATCACTACGCCCACCCCACTACCGATGTGGGAGATCGTTTTATGGGTTTTTGGGGTAGACGATTTGAAATATATTATTAAAGTTCCATAAACAATTATTTCCACATACAAATTTTTTTCTCTGTGAGAAACTTGGGTAGCAAATCTGGATGTGGAAGAAGTGATTCCTTGGGCAGCGGTTTTTTTATACCGGATTCGAATTCTGTTCATTATTTTAAGGTAATTTTTAATACCATTCCCTATCTAAAAACCAATAATTTTTGAGACATTTCGATTATAATGAAATCTACTGCGAGAACTAACCCATAGTTGAAGATTAATAACTTTGGTATGGAATATGGTAAATTCCAATAATCAATTTTTCTCCTATATATCTATGAAAGATGGAGCTTATGTGCGCTCAAGCTACAAATAGTTGCTACTGTATGTTTTTAACCCAACTTCCTGACTGACAACTGGGACTGTCCATAGTCATGGTACGAACTTGCCTGTTCTGCACTGACGAGAACTGGTAAGACCGGAGATGGTAGTCGTGGATCGCCAAAATTCTAGTCCCATTTTAGTAAAGTTACGGTAAAGTTAATTCGATTTCATGTTTGTCTATTTCTCATACATGTTTCCTTAACTGAGAGAGTTTTGTCTGATATTACAAAAATTTCCTGCCACAACTTGCAACCAATAAAACATTAATGTCTAATTTTAAGAAATAGAATAGGATATAATAGCATATTTATTTAATAATTTTTTAATACATTATGTTATGTACATTTATTTGGTACGTCTAAATAACAGTAAGTCGTATTTATTTCATTTTATACATTTAACATTATACGTATTTAATTCATCTCTCGCTATATTATTAAAAGTTATAGCTAAACAATATAATTGATTATACACTGAATTAAAAAAAAAACTTATGGAAACGGATAAAAACAACAAACCTCATATAGAAACTGTAAATTCATCAACACTATAAAACGCTTTTGTTCTTATTTCTATTCTAAATCAAGAAATATAGGTTCATATCTCTCAGTTTTACGAACGCTGTTAAAAAAATATATATATATAATTATAGTGCTGTGGGTTTTGAAATGTGGTTGTTTTATGCATTGAAATCGATAACAAATCTTTATGTCTTCATTATGCAGATGATTATCTGCTGAGGTAGAGAAGTTATACAAATAAAGGTTTGCAAATTACCATATATTTGTTGATACAAATGAATGTAAAAATATATAGCCCTTTTATTTAGGATAAAAAATAATCTTAGTTTAAATAATTGAAGTTACTACTACGGAACTACTAACTACGGGACAATGTTTTTCATAAAGATTAAAGCCTAAGGAACAATACATGTCAACATGTCCCCAAAAAAAAACTGGCTGTACTTTCAAAATGGCGTCCATGTTTAGAAAAAAAAAATTGCAAGTATAGTTTTTGGCATTTAATACAAAAACTAAGAGAGATGGAGAAAAACGTTCTGCACAAAAACAAAATGCATAAAATTTTCTACGATTTTGTTCCTATACAATATTTGTATAGGAGTTATCATTTTCCAGATAAATGATTCAGCTCTTAAAATAAAATATGAAATTCAATATAAAAAGTAAGTAACATCTCATTCGCTTTCAGATTCACTATCGCTGTCTCCCGTCTTCTTCCTTTACTGCTTCGTTTATGATATCGTTATCATCCTCACTTTCGTCTATTAAGATTTCATTTGGAATCATCTGCTGAAGAATTTCAGTAAGCGATTGAGGCAATATTTTATCTGCTGAACACCAAAGAGGTTCTCCATTTTCTTGCCATCCATAAGCCTTCCAAAGCTTTGGAATGTTGTGAATACCTTCGTCGATTATTCGCCAAATACGCGTTTGGTAAATACTCCTTATAATGTGCTCGATAAGACAAGCTCTTGATGATGGAATCGAAGAAAAATCAACTTTAGTGTCAATTGATAAAGACAAATCTTTGTCACCACACATCTGTCTAATGGCAATTAGGCCAAGCTCGTCTATGCTAGCGCATTTCTTTGATCCATGTATGGCGCATGTAAACTCCTCTAACGATGCGACTAATTTATCATCAATATTCCAGCTGCTCCCCAAGTCTTGAAATGTTTGGATTTCTGCTAATGCGGATAAGTTAATAGGCCTTCTTTTATTGCCAAATCTGGTATCAAAAAGTAATTTACATTTAATTTTATTGGAATGAGCCAGCAGAATCCAAAAGATATCACTATCAACACTTTTAAACATACTGAAAATTCGATCCCAGATTGGATAGCGCATAATTTGCAGACATTTATCTCGAAAACGGCAACTTCTACCCAAATATTGTATGGGAACAAAATTCTAGAAAATGTTATGCACGTTGTTTTTTGTGAAAGAAGTTTTTGTCTATCTTTTTTAGTTTTTGTGTTAAATGACAAAAACAACATTTTCCGCAGTTTTTTTTTTTAACTGAAAGTACAGCTAGTTTTTTTTGGGGGGGGACATGTCTAAAATTGTTCCTTAGGCTTTAATCTTTATGAAAAACATTGTCCCCTAGGATCGGGGGGGCGGGTAATGTGGGCTCCTCGACTATATAAAACGGTGAATAAAGTTTACTTAGGTACTTAGGAACCTTTAATTCTCAGAAATACTATTCCATCCCACACAATATAAATTCACAGGTTAGTTTTCAATTAAGCTAACCCATAACTTCAAGCCCCGCCAATGTGATAAAGCAAAGCACTACCTAACAACGCATATATTAGTCCTATTACAGTGTAATTATAAGAGGAAGAATGGCAGAGATTAAATTTAGATAGCTTGTTTCAGTTAATTTCATACGGGATTTCTTTTCGACTTTTGACTAAATAGCAGTAAATCAAATGTCGATTAGATGCACGGAAAGATCTAACTACTGCATGTAGTAGGTAGGTACTCACTTAAACGCATACATTACACTGGGAATGGCAGACTGTTTAATAGTACTCTTTAATTTTCAGCTCTTCTGCAGAAAGGTAAATTATGAGCAGACTCGAAGAAACCCGAACACGATCAACCGTGAAATATTCAGAAATAATAATAATAATGTACAAGTAATGTTTGCTTTGGGTAATGAATAACCCCGGCAACTATTATGTAAATACGAAGAAATATAATAGAATAATAATAATAATAATAATATCTTTATTTACCGTAAGAATAGAATATACACGGTAAGTAGGTACTATTTCACCTAGATGGTGCTGTTCCAATGGCCGTAATAAAAAGGAAGTTAATCTTCGACTCAACTAAGTACAATAAGAATATGCTACAATGTGACGCCACTAGTGCAGTGCAATTAGAACAATTTAAGAAAGAAATTTTGTTATTAAAATGGTGCATCCAGGGAAGTTCACCGCTGATTTTAGGTGGCAATATTTTTATCGGCAAGCAGCATACTTTTTATTTTACAATTAAATGTTTTCGCAGATATCTTTTTAATGTTTGGATACAGCCTGTTCCACATATGGATTGCATTATATGTACCGAATTACTCTTGGTAAACGGAAGATTTGTGTTTCGGTATTCTTAAGTCTTGCATATGCCTTGTATTTTGATCATGATTATGGATTAAGAACTTGCTTCGTAGGTGTCATAGTCATCACTTTATAAATGAATGCGTCCGTACATGTGTGATATACGTCTATTTTTTATATTTAGGATAGAATTTTGATTTAAGCAAGGAGTAATATGATTTCTAAAGGGAATTGTACGCAAAGCGCATGCAAGCATTTTTAACTGTTTGTATCAGACGGCATGTAGCGGCACTAATGAAGCTATCATATACTAGTTATCACCATAATCAAGGATAGAGAGTACAAGATTGTTATATAAACGATATTTGGCAGTGGGTGACATGCAAGTTATATATGGGTACAAACAAATGCCAATCTTACTTTATTAAATATATGAGACTGAAAAGTAAGCGCATCATCCATGGCTACACCTAGATTTTTTTGCTTCACTTAATTGAGATATCTCATCATTACCAATCTTAACAACAAAATCAGACAGTTTATCCCTGGAATATTTTGAGCCTGTTATCAATAAAACAGATTTAGGGTGCATTAATTTTAAGTTAAGTTATGAAAAAAAATTTCTGAATTTTTTATAAATCTGTCAAAATATTTTCTTGTGCAACTACTTTGTTACTTGGGCAAACATCGAGAGTTAACTGAGAATCGTCTGCATACTGCATTACACTAGAATATTCAATTTCACTAATCATGTCTGTGACGTAAATTAAAAATGGCAGGGGTGCTAAAATGGACCTTGAGGTACCCCTTTATATAGTGATGCAAATGTGGATTTAATAGTTTTATTAACTATGGCTACACCTACAAGTTGTTCCCTGCTGGTTAAGTAAGATTTAAAAAAATTAATGCAATCATTAAAAAAACCAAAATAATGCAATTTAGAGAGTAAAACAAGTAAAATTGAAAATTTTTAAAAACCCCCGATCAATCTATCTAATCTTACCAGTTTCATATGACCGAATCAAAATAAGGCCTAAATCATGTTTGGCTACCATAATTGCCTGCACATTTTCAATTTTACTTCAATCGGAAAATTTCTAGCGAATTCAAGATGGCGACCAAACATCAAAATCTAATATGGCCTATTACCTTCTCAACAAAATACTCTTTCAAATAAAAAAAACTGCATCAAAACCGAATCACCCGTTGAAGAGATATGAAGCCACAGACAGACAGACAGACAGACAGACAGACAGACAGACAAACAAACATACAAATATACGCGTCAAACTTATAACAACCCTCTTTTGGGGCTGTGGGTTAATAAGTGAATTCAACGTATCGAAGGCTTTACTAAAATCGAGTAGAATTAACAAGTTGCTTTATTGTTATCTGTGTTTTGACAAGTATCATCAGTTACTTTTATAAGTCAAGTAAGTTTTTTTGAAATGAGGGAAAATTTGGTTGTGAATGTGTCTTTCTAAAATTTTAGAAACTGCAGATAAGATCTTAATAGGTCTGAGATCTTTTAATTCTATGGGACTAGCTATTTTTGTGAGGGGCTTAACTATTGCCTTTTCCCAGCACTTGGGAAATACGCCATCGAGAATGCAGCTGTTTAAAATATTTATAAGATGGTCCATACAAAATGGCAAACAAATCTTTGATAGAGATACCATCAACGCCAACACTGCAAGTTCTAATATTATTAATTATGTTATAAACATTTGAAGGATCTTTGTCGGGGGTTACGGAAGATATAACATAATTATTAATTTTCAGCAAGCTCATTTGGAATGTTTTTACTGATTTTATTTTTTTTAAAACTCAGTTTTTTTACCTCTGACCAAAATAATTTATTGAATGAGGGTAAATAGATAAAGCAAGCAAGTAAGACTTCATGAACTTGAGATTTAATGTATGCATGAGAAGTCAAGGTCTCTGCCACTATCACCCCCATTACAACCCTGTATATTGCATATTTTGTAAGGAATTTTATGAGCATAATTTCGATATCGCTAGTGGTTAGCGAGATCTAAGAAAAAACTGAATCGGAGCACAATTTTTCCAAAATAGTGGCTCAAGCATAACAGGTAGAGTTGGGGACTTTTAGTATGTTTAACTGTAGGCCTTAATGAACATCTTTGCCAAGTTTCAAAACTGTATCAGTTTTCGTCTCCTAATTTTCTCTATTTGACTGGAGTAGTACTGCATGCTATACATGCACAGCAGATAACTTCATTTCAATTTGTTTCAGATTACAAAGTCATGCACGTTTTTTTATATCGAGTACAAGTGAATAGGTATTTATTTGAAGTTAAGTCCGTGATATAGAATATACCCACCCATTGGCGATTTCTTTTCAATAGGCTAAGAACTTTATTAACTCCTCAGAGCATTCTTGACTGTGACTTAAGTTAGCATTTGTAATTTGTAGTAAACCCAATACCAACCGATATAAATCTCGGAATCATTCATTGAATCTATTGAACTGAATTCACACAAATGCATTCGGAATCAAAATTATCTTTAAATCGAGAATCAAAGGTCAATCAGCAACTGTCCCTCTGAGATACCATCTGGAGCCTTTTATAACTACGAAATGCTGAATGCGTTTTTTTCTATCTGAAGATAATGAAGTCGTAATGTTAATGGGGGCATTGCAAAGTTGTTGGACAGGACTGGCTTAATGATTTTCTCTTAGAGAAAAAATGTTTGTATAGTATAAATTTAGAATTCATAGATTTTTAAGTTAATTTCGCTTTATCTCGTTTTCGACTGGTAGATGCTACCTGAGACCTACGTTCAGTCTCTGATATTGTCATAGAATGTAGCAAAATTGATAAAAAATAATAACAATTTTCCCAAACTACCCAAAATCTGTAGTCCGTATTGAAGAATATACAGTATAAACAATGCTGTATATTCTTCAATTACAGTATTACGCCTTGACAAATACCTCCAGAATAAGCGGGCTTTGTTAAAGGATGCGAGGATAAAAAATGGAGCATAGTAGAGAGCATAAAATTCTCTAAAATAATGGTTATACCGGGTAGCTCAGATTTTTTTCAAATCTGGTGTAGTGATTTGGGATGAAATTTACAATTGTATGATGTAATAACCAAAATGGCCGACTTCCGGTTTCGATGCAATTGAGATGAAATTTTTTTAAATGGGACAACCTATTTTTGCCAGCCAAAATACTGATTCTAAAATATTGTCTTGGAAGAAGCAAAAAATAGTAGATTTCAACAGTATCTCTTTGCTGTCCGAATCTACTATTTCTTGTTCTTGCTTCTTCAGGGAATGGTCAACAATAATGCCAAAATAAAGACGTTTAGCTAGCTGGCCAACACGAAATTTTCGGGGAAATAGATTATTTGCAATATTACCAAACATTAAAAGTTACTACAAAAACTAAAAAAAAAAAAACAGGATATGAAGGAAAATCATTGAAATACATAAAAACATTTACAAACTGTACTAGACATAATACATATTTAAACTAAGTAAAAATAAAATGATCTGCACGAATAATTTTAATTTCTACCAGTTCGATTGTGGTAATTTTTAATTACTTTCGGTTAAAATTCGCACCGAAAATTATTGGCTTGCACTAAAATATACGCTGAAGATTTGGTAACAAACTACCAACTCCTGGTAGTAAATGAGGATATAAACTTCAAACGGCAATGGGACCAGCAATGGCTTTTAACAAAGTTTGGTACTTACAGTTTGCAGGAACTACGTAGCACTCATTTATAGTTCTTATAAATAAGACAGATTAATACATAAGCAGTGATCAAGGAATAGTTGTGAAACTAGGGAAACAATTACTTTGAACAGATGTGAAACTATATATTTTACGCGAATGGTTAACTCAGTCACATGTTTACAGATGCACATCTGGCAGTTGCCCTTGTCAAGTTTTCATTCTTCCTTATCAAGTGGCAGTACAACTTCTCAACTGCTAAAATATTGCTTTTCTGCCAGAAATTTCCCATTGAATTTCAAACGGTTCGCAATCATCTGTTTTTTCGACCGACGCACATTGGGACAAGAATTCGAAAACGCGGCATTTAATCGTAAAACTATATGTTGTTAACATATGGCAAGAGAGCGTATCAATGTATCATTTGCGCCACTATCTAACTTCATTCAAGGTCACCTCGCCTACTATCACTTCCATGAAACTGTTGTTGTTAAGTAGTATTTGCGTATGACCGATGCGCTAAATTTTATAGAACTTTTAAGTGGGTAAACTCATTTATATCTGTAGTTTTTGACTCAATTAACTGGATCCAATACTGTCAGGAATGTACTCAATATATTACGTTATTTTACTATCATTGTTATATACTAATAATAATTTCAAAACCAAGTCTATGCAAATATATCAATAAACTACAATATATTTTGTGACCATAGATAAAGTTTACTTCCACATGCATCCACATTGTGAATTTGATGTATTATAATAGTTTAGTTTAAAAATTAAAAACAAACTAGTACTCATGTGTACTCGTTAAAATTTTCTTGCGATTTTAACTAAACATTTTGACATATATGCAGTTTGAATGTGTCAAACGCAAAACCAGTGAAACCAGTGTGCCCGCTTACGTAGTTACCGCTAAAATTCATCAAATTTATATGAATATACCGATTACAAGGTTTATAATAATTAGTTATCGAAATTAGGAAAAACCTTACATGTAACACGTTAGGAAAATGCACTCTCGTATAAGGGAAACACAGAAATAACACAAAGAAATATCGTTGCTTTTAGGTTTTATTAAATAAATATTAAATGTTTTATTAATACTGGTTCATTCTTCTACATTATTTCTTGCCTCTCCTTCCTGCCTTATCGGCCCCAATATCGACTACCTTTTTTTTTTTTTAGATTACTTTGAAGGAGCTGGTGATTGGCCTTTTCCACTGCGGTCTACTGTAGTGCTCCCTTTTTGTACCTTGGGGCTCCCTATCCAAACATGGTCTTCCTAGACTTCGAATCTGTTGATAAGGACCCCAGGTACGGTTATCAGCATCTGTCTTTCTCTCGTCGAGCCGCCTCAGTCCAGTCAGGCTTTTACAGCTCAGCATATGGACTGAGATCTCTAACGAGAACTTGTCACCAATCCAAACGCCGGATGCGACCGACGTTGCTTAACTTCGTCCATCGAGTGCCGGCGCCCAGGTCGGAGGCCACACAGAGAGCTGTAATCGACTACCTTACTCTTGAGTTGGTAACGTCTTCAACAAATGCCTTACTGCATTTATAACCATATTAGGTGGTGCAGCAGATAATCCGTGAATGAGGATATAAACTTCCAATAAAAAAGTGGCAAGCAAGAAATGAGAATAGACTATTGTGGGTGAAAATAAAATTCACATGCAATAGGAATTTAAAAATCGAAATTGATAGTTGATCAACCTAAGCCTGGCTTCGGAAACTGGAATGACGGGAATACTGCAAGGCGATTTTTTGAAAACGCTAACTTGGCATTTGAAAGAAGCCTAATAAAAAGATGCACACCATTTTAGTAACAATAATGACTGGATACGATATTCATATTAACAACTTTAGAAAGTATACACTTGATACTGCAAAGGGTTTCGTTGAAATGTATCCAAAGTATTGTATGCCTCCAACTATACATGATGGGCCAGACGTGATTGATTCTTCATTGCTACTGATTCGCCAATTATCAGAAGAGGCCCAGGAGGACCAGAATAAGGATTTTAAGCGATATCGTGAAAACTACTCGAGGAAATGTTTTCGCGAGAAATGTAATGAAGATGACTTTAATTTAATGTTAATTAGTTCTGACCCCGTGATCACTAGTTACAGGAAACTTTTCAAAAAACCATTAAAACGTCTTCCTATAGAACTTCTTGGGTTACTAATTGCTCCAGATATTTCAATATCCGAAATTTCAAACGTGGAAGAAGATGATTTTTCCTCATTAACAACATCAGATGATTCATCAAATGAGGCATTGAATTAACAGCAGTTAATAATGATTAGATACTTTGCCAAAAGTATTAGTCTAGGAAATAGCGTGCAAATTCGACGACGAGTGGTTACCATCTGCCAGTCGGTAATCGAAGATACCATATAAATACAAAATTTTTTTCTCTCTGCAACTTTTTGGTATGGTGGGGGATAGGGAGGGGGGGGGCATTTATTTTTAAATCGAATGATTATCGATATCTGACTGCATAGGTAGTTAGTATATGTACTTCACATACCCCAATTATGCTGGCAGACAAAACTTCCGAACGGCGCGCGCGCTAACCGGAAAAAGAAACTAAACATTTTGTTTTCTTTTTCCGGAAAAAGAAACTAAAGAAAAAAGAAATTAAATTTTTGTTTTCTTTTTCCGGTTAGCGCGCGCGCCATTATGAAGTTTCGTCTGCCAGCGTAATTGGGGTATGTGAAGTACATATACTAACTACCTATGCGGTCAGATATCGATAATCATTCGATTTAAAAATAAATGCCCCCCCCTATCACCCCACCATACGAAAAAGTTGCAGAGAGAAAAAAAAATTGTATTTATATGGTCTCTTCGATTACTGATTGGCAGACGGTAACCACTCGTCGTCGAATTTGCACGCTATTTCCTATACTATATTAAAAGTTTGCTTTCTTGTATATATGTATAAAACTATAGAGGGTGCCCCTAATTGCATATGTCAAATTTGACAAGGTGAAAACTTACATTGGTGTTTCCCTGTTTATAGATTATAAGACAAAACAAGCTAAAAACGTACTCTTCGCCGGTTTGCTAAACTTTTTATATAATTGTTACACATTCTATAGGATACTCTTCGCAGTTTTTTGTAAATAATGTTAGTTTTAGATATTTTTAATTTTACAATATGAATTTAGTTGGTGAAAGACTCAGGGTAAAATAAAGAAAGAATAAAAAAAAAACTATACTATACCCCATGTGGGGTTTCGAACCTGGGACCCTTGGATTCCGAGTCAAAAGCGTAAGAACTAACTAACACGTAAAAAAATGTAAAAAATGTAAATTTGTACAAAAAGATAAAAATAAAAAAAAATTCTCAAATTTAAATCATTAATAACATTTTTATTTACTGATCGATTTTGTTCAAAAACAATAAGGTTCTTCCCCTATCTAACACTAACTTACTGTCCAAATTTCAGTACAATCGGATTTTTCTTTCTCGAGTTATCGTGCTTACAAGAAACGTGACGGACGGACAGACAGAAGGATGGACGGACGGACAGACGGACATTTTGAAGGTTGTTCAGAATTCGTTCATTAACACAATGATATGAAAATTTTTTGTCTGCGTGCGATATTTACGGTTTTAGAAATGTGCCGATCAAATACAATATAATCTTCGTTTTCGTATTTGCGGAGAGTATAATAATAACTAATACCGAAACCCCAGTTCACCTGATGAAGTTTGGACTATGCAATTTGAGACACCCTGTATGAGAAGTTAATAAAATTAAGATTGGGAGTAATATATTTTGTACTTAAAAAGACAACAAAATGTGAAATTAGCTAGAAATCGTAGAAAAAAATAGAAATAGAAATGGTAGTTAAAAAATCCCACATACATCGGCCGCCATATTGGAATACATCATTTTCAAATTTTTTTTTCAGAACGCACACACTTTTCTTGTTTTTAGTAACACCAGAAACCTGTTTTAATTAAGAATGTTTCAATTAATCCCGAAGTAAACGTTTTACGCCGCCATATTGAAACCACCATTTTTAATTTCTATATTTCTACATTTCAACGTCAGATTTAAAATGTACACCCTCAAAAACCCTTATACACGATTTTTTTAAGGATTGTTACGGAAAATAAAATTATTGCCACGTTTTCGAATTCCTTCCCCACTGTGCGACGCCTTATAATGTGTATAATTTTCACTGCCGCGAAAAGCAGTGATTATCTTTGACAGTTTGGCCCAAAATGTTGCCATTTCGTCCATGACGATCAAAGAAATATAATAACGGTGATTTGTTTTATTGACTGATCAAGTTATTAACCTATAACTATTGCTGATCAAAAAGTGCAGATCAATACTGGACGCTGAAAATATTTCTTCACTGATCAACTTATAATTCCGCTGACTAATCAGTTATTCTGCTTCTTTCAAAATAAATAATTTTGCTAATATGTTGCTGGAAACTATATTTTGCCAACTAAATCATTTTATTTTGCTAACCGCATTTTGATGTTAGAATAATTAAATTGATGACAGTAATTTAGCAAGTAGTATTTCTGAACATGTCAGGAACAACATACCAAAGGTTACAACATACCAAAGGTTACCAACAATAGTCCTTGTGCATAATTTGTTTTTAAACAAATTAGCTGCAAAATATCAGGCTTTGTCAAATATATTTTAAAACATTTTTTTTCTTTCAAAAAGTAATTACGCCGTTCGAAAATACGGGAAATTTCGCGTCAAAAATGTATATGAAGTTTTTTTTCTACGATCAAAAATGTAGGCTCCAAATTTTTTTGTTTAACGCACGAAAATGGAACGCAGAAACACGTAAGTACGGTGCGCTAAGCGCGCTTTTTCACAGATCATCTTGTAATGCTATGTACAATATAATGTTTTTTCAGCTTCTTTTTAAGTTTTTATGTGAACATTTAAATTGTGTTTTTAATTGAACAGTGTTTCGAGTTATTGTATTGCTTGATGAAAGTAGGCCATATTGGATCAGCCATTTTGAATTACATTTTTTTGACATCATAATATGTTTCAGCGACCTCAGTTTGAATGAAATTGCTTTAAAATTTTTCAACTTATAATAATTTTGTTAAAAAAAGTTTCTTTTTGTTTAAATAATTAATAAACAATTTCCTCTCGATTACATGTTTATAACTTTTTATTTTAAGCTATGAAGAAGTGACATCAAAAGGTTTTAGGAGAATCGAAGCTTCCCATAATTATTCCGAAATAATGCATATTTTCAGCCTCTATTGACTCCACTAAAGCTAAATTCAAGACCAATGATTGATAAATTTTCTTAGTATTATTTAGGTGGATTAATAATTTCCGAGCTGCTTTCTCTATATCCTTTAGAAGTAATACTAATTTTAATAACAGTGATCGTTATTGTAAGATGCAATTTAGTTATATATCAAAGAAATGTGAAATATTAGATGACAAATAGGTACTAACATTTAATGAGTTTACTGCACTGAACGGCAGAAAGCCGCAAATATTTCTTCATTAATTTCTTACATAAAGAAAAACGTTCGGATTGTGGATGACACGAAGGATATTGAGTTAATTATTTATAAGTCATACCCATTAAAAGTAATATTCTCGACGATCAGCTATTAACACAGTTTTTATAGTTACTAGTGGCTGATTTCCTCAGTGGTATGTAATTACATGAATTAAATTAAAATATGCTGTAGCATCCAATGGAGTGGAATAATTAGCTGCATTATTTACTTTTCTTGCAGGTCGTCGAATTTAAGTGTTCCTAACTTGACAAGTCAATGTTGAGACAGGTAAATTGTAATTTGAAAAAAGTGTTCTTTATTGTTCATAGAATATGGTTTGTTCTTACTACTTTGAAGTTCGCCACTGGGACAATTTATGATTTTTTGATTGAAATGATTAAAAATCACCCTGTATAAAAAACATTTTTTTATGGATACCAAAACTATAATGTAAAGATACTACTAAATAATCGTCATAGCACGTTTGTGAACTAATGATCTGAAATTAATTTTCTGATTTTACACATCTTATTGAAACAAACTGAAACATTGGTTTTAATTGTTTTATATTTAAAAAAGTAATATTATATTATATTGTAATATACAGAGTGTTGCATCATGAGAGGGAAAGAGGTTCTTCTTCTTCTTTTAGCGGAGTGACGAAGGATCGCCGCACTCAGACCTTATGGCCCTTTGTGCTATCGCTACGAATTTATTGAATTCCCTCATTCAGGCCGAGTTCTAACCCAAAGGTCAAAATCCTTCCTATAGGGGCATTCCTTATTTCCTCCAGCACCGGAAAACCAATGCCGAAATGTTTGTGCCTCAAGTTTATAAGAGTAGGGCAGGAAGTAAGGACGTAGATGGAAGTCTCCTCCTCGTCCTTGAAGAACCTACAGTCGGGGTTGCCTACCTATAGTGTGCAGGTGTTTTTTGAAAGAGCCGTGTCCAGTCAAAAGACTTACCACGATTTTGACCTATTTCCTGCTTAGTCGCAGGATTTGTTCTGCTCGCTTCGGCAAGGGCCCTGAGATAAAGAGCTTCGCTTGCCGAAGTCCTGGGTAGGAGGCCCAGAAGTCAAAGGACTGGGACCGTGTCCAGTTCTCTACTGACTTCTTGGTACTTGATCTAGGGTAGCCAAAAGCAGGCTCCGAACCCAGTAGAGGCCTCTTAGAGCCCCCTCTGACCAGAGCCTCTGCCCGCTCGTTACCCTTGATGTTGCTGTGTCCAGGCACTCAGAGAAAATTGACCCAGTTGGATAAGCCAAGTTCACAGAGTGCCTGTTTACAGTTTTGAACCAGTTTTGACTTGGTCCGGACTGATGCAAGGGCCTTGAGTGCCGCTTGACTGTCGCTACATACATATATGTGCTTCTTGGAATATTTCCTTCGGATATTCCCCTGTGCGCAGACCAAAATAGCAAAGATCTCGGTCTGGAATACTGGCGAATTTGCCCAGGGCATAAGAAAGTTCAGCTCTGGGCCTTTCACCGCATATACCCCCTCCAGCATTTTCCTCAAACCTCGATCCGTCTGTAAACCAGACGATATCGGCAGACCTGAGTATGTCCTCGGGTGGGTTCCAGTCGTCCCTTTTGAGGATGACAACCTCAAAGGGTTCTGAGAAGGAGAAGGAAGGCACCATACCATCACTCCTGGCCTCCAGAAGTGAGTGAGTTCCTATCACGTCGGAAAGGACCCTTGTGTGCCCTAATTATTCTTCTCCGGTTTTCCACTGGCCACCGCACCTCAGCCTGTAGGCCGCTTTCCGAGCCTCGGCCTCAATCACCAAGTGAAGGGGCACGAGATCCAGAAGGATATCCAGAGCTGCTGTGGGGGTCATGCGTATTGCTTCTGTGACTCCCAAACAGGCGAGTCTTTGGAGTTGTGTTAGTTTCTGTTGAATGTATAGCCTGGTTACGGCAGGCCACCACACAACAGAAGCATACATGATCATTGGTCTAACTGTTCTACCAGTTCTGCCTTGGAGGGGTTAACTCTAAGACCCTGGTCGTTACACCATCTTTGTACGATCTGCAGTGTCCCTTGCAGAACCCGTATTTGGGAATTTTCCCGAGACGATAATTGCCAGGTCATCTGCGTAACCTTGAGCAAAAAGATCCTCGTTCTCGAGTTCCTAGAGTAGACCATCGAGAACGAGGTTCCATAGCAAAGGACGCCTCCTTGTCGGCATCCTCTCCTTACTGAGACTTTTACTGCCGTTTCCTCATTGGCAGCTATAATTTGCCTTCCCGCCTTCCCTCAACCATCTGATGATGGTGTCTTCGATACCATGATAGGCAGCCGCGGCGCAGATTGAGTCGAAGGAAGTATTATCAAAAGCTCCTTCAATGTCAAGAGAAGCACCGGCCGTAAGTTCTTTGTGGTGCAGCGTCTTCTCGATCTTGGAAACGATCGGGTGAAGGGCCGTCTCCTCTGACTTCCCGGCCTGGTAAGCGTGTTGTGACGGATGCAGAGGCGCTAGGGTCAGTGCCCCGTTTTTAACAACCCTTTCAACCAACCTCTTTAATGTTTTGAGCAGGAAGGATGTAAGGCTGATTGTTCTGTAGAAATTGGCAGTATCGTACGATGTGCGTCCTGCTATTGGTATGAAAACCACTTTGACGGCTCTCTAAGGTATGGGAATATACCCCATGGCCAGACAGGTTCTCAACAAATGGTAGACCGGACGTACGAGTGTCTTAGACCCTTTCTGAGGAAGTGCCGGGAACATTCCATCCGGTCCTAGACTTTTAAATGGGTCAAAGATGGAAATAGCCCACTTGACTATTTCCACTGTAACCTCCCCTGAGGCCGTCCTCCAATCCGCTGCCGTGACAGCAGCGCGGGGAGGCCGAGGGGCTGAAATTTCCTCCACCTCCACTACGGATTCGGGAAAGAGGTTAATGGGAAGCAGAGGATATAATGGTAATAGGTAGAGTGAAATTACTTAGAGAAGATAACATCAAGTCGCACATCGCGTATAAAAGTTGGCATAATATCAGTGCTCCGTGCCATCCATTTTTTATTTAAATATTAATCAATGGTAGTAGGCAATCTTAACGCCCATGCATCTGTAAAAATAGCATCGTTACCTAGGTAACGAGCACGTGGTAACGATATCGGTCTCTGCGTATTCTATGACGATGTTATCTTCTCTAAGTAATTTCACTCTACCACCCATAGAATTACTGTATTAGATTTTCATTACTGAGTCAAAGGGTGATTTTTGACCAAAACTGCTTTTAGTCATAACTTTGAGAAGGAATAGACAATGACTACCTATACAGCTAATACACTAACTATCCTTCTATAATACACAGATGATTAGAAAAAACAGAAAAACTACCTGTGTTGCTTGAATATGTACCAATTGTGTTAAGGAATAAAATGTGGTACATGCACGATGCAGCTTCTATTCATTTCTATCATTTCATTTCTATTTCTATTCATTTAATCGTTGGATAGGTCGCGGAGGGCGTCAGCAATGGCCAGCAAAATCCCCCGAGCTCAGTAGTTTGCATTTCTTTTTGAGGAGTCATCTTAAAACCCTGGTGTATAAAACTCCCGTTAACAGCCCCATTTTCATATAGAATTGACCAGGCTAATCAGAAGAAATATCCACATAGAAAATGTCGGTGGCGTACCACTTTTTGTAAAATATTTCCACTGGTGGAGCGATAAAATAACTTTTCTAACTAAAATATGTAGTTTTATATCCCATTAACACATACCAAAATTGAAATTAATATCTAAAGTACTTTCTGATATATTATAAAATAGCGATTTAAAGGAAAAAATCCAACAACCTGACCTTGGAAAACTAATCCGACATAGCTAAATTCATCAAACCGATTGACATGAATTTAATTTTTAATTCATTCAGCTTTTACCCTTCACAGTCCGCACCTGCAAAACAAACGCCTGCTTTAAAACTAGCAATTCCGATCAGAATGATATCTATTCAGAGATAGAATATAGAGAACAATGGACGTGCCGCCATTTGCAGAAGTCGGGTTTTGTTTTTTACCAGCTTGCAGATCTAACTTATTTATCAGGTATTTGCTCTACATACCATTCGCTTGGCAGAGGCGTCCCCAGCGAGATAATACATATTTTTTTAATGTGTTCATAAAGCACACTTTCACAGACAAAAGATTCTGATAGCATGCTTCGGAGATTGAATTAATTTGAAAAGTAACAATAAGGCAATTGAATGTTTTACTAAAAATTTTATATCGGCATTTGTAAATAAAATTTGGGACTCTATTTCCCAGAATTACCAGATTAGGTTGCCATAAAAGATGTAAGGAACATCAATTTTGATATTTTGCTAAACATATTTTTATTTTTGGTGAGTTATGCGGTTATTTTTCGTTTATTTATTAAATATTGCTTGCGATTTTCCTGGGAGCTAATTTCCCTATGTCTTCAGGCGTTAATTCCGCCTGTTCTAGGTACTTTAGCCTAATGCGGATTAGTACCTTGCATTTACAAAGTATATGTTCCGCAGTTTCAGTTGCAGCTTCACAGTATCTGCATTTGTCATCTTCTGCCATGCCCATGTTCTTGAAATGATATCAAGGGGCAATGGCCAGTTAAATGGCCTGTGATCAGCCTTAGGTCGGACTTTACAAGTTCGAGAAGCCTTGTGGCATTCTTTGTTGAATAGGTTATAAACCTTTTCGCTTGTCTTTGGCCTGGAGTATTTCTCCATTTTAGGACCTCCTCCGTTATGTCTCTCTTAGATAAGCCACAAAAAGGTTCGGGTCCAAAAAATGGTGCTTTTCTTTCGAGGCTATTAGCCACTTCGTTGCCTTCTGTTCCCTCATGCCCTGGCACCCACATCATGTTATTTTTTGCCAGTTGCTTAAGGGATTGTCTGCATGCCCAGGTAATTTTTGACTAGAAGAGCCTCTAATGCTGCCTGGCTATCTGAAAATATATATAACTTTGCCTTTCGAGTGCATTTATTTAGGCATTCCTGGGCACATTGATCTATAGCATAGACTTCTGCCTAGAAGATGCTTGGGGTGGTACCAAGGGCTTTAGGTAGCCTGCATTTAGGCCCTGCTACGCCCACATCAACTTCTTCGTTCATCTTGGATCCATCTGTGTACAAGATGTGTGACTCTTTCTCCAACCCCAGTACTTCGACCCTGTTCGCCTGACGGCTTTCAATCAGCACGTCAAATGGGCAGTCAAAGTCATGCTTGATTGGTATTGAGTCAGTGAGTTTGGTCATGAATTCGAATTGGATTAGCTCCAGAATCCATCCTTAAGTGACAACCAGGTCACCTGGTCTGAATTTAAGTCTAGCACTGCCTCCATAGCTGCTGTGGGACACGTTGCTCCTGTAGTCCCTAGACAGACAAGGCGTTGCAATTTCTGCAACTTTCCTTGTGCTATTTTTTCTTCTGTTTTCCAGCACCATTGGTACCCATAAGAAATATTCTTACATCCTCCATGACTAATTTTGCTGGCACTGGTATATGCATTAATTTATAACGATAAAAAATTCGACTGGTTTGCCGATAAAAATGGGACGTATGTTAAAGACCAAATATCGTTGTGTAGATTGAACTGAAAGATACACTTGTCCAATTGTCCATGGTTGTAAATTTTATGAAATTTCTTTGTGCGTACTCATTTTGGATTTTCCTAAAATTTCCGAAACATTTCGTTTCCTGGTCGCCTTCACAGCAATAAAGGATTGTTTTCGATGACATATGCTTCAACTTCCATTTGGTCATTCTTTTTTGTCAACAAATTACATGGTTCGCTGGCTTCAATCCAGGGAGCCTCGTATAATTCGCTATTAGTATTTTGCCTTAATTTGCGCAAAAAATAGTATTTTAGCGATTTCATGATTGCTATATACTTCTATGTCAATAGTCCTACCGTTTAAATAAAGAAAGGACATAGCAGGATAAGCATGTATTAGCTGCCCCCGCACCAATCGGGTAGAGATTTTGAGCACAAGTTGATAGTAGTATTGGATGAAATTTCCCAAAATATTATTTTTGGAAAATCATTTTTAAGGGAGTTATGGGAGTAAAAAGAAAAATACCTTGCAAGGAACAGAGAGTATACAATTGCGTCAACGGAAACAGAGCTGATGGCTGCTGTTCGCACGTTGCTGCAATTATATATTATCTGTCCCACCCAAGGTATTTGTCGAAAGTTCTAAAGCCAGCTAAAATTCTCAGCGACATTTTTAATATTATTCCTGTAATTAAGGACGATAGTGATGAAGACTAAGAGAAGTTTCATCAATATAGAGTAACCTGAGAGGCAAGAGGACTCACCCAAAAAAATCAACCCGAATTGTGAGAGGCAAGAGACTCACGATAAACAATCAGGACTCGTGAGAGGCAAGGGGACTCACGATAAACAAACACCCTGACTAGTGAGAGGCACTGGAACCTCCTCCTAGTGGACTTTTAAAACTACAATTCTTTCGTAGGCTGACTACAGACTCAAAATATTCAGATTTTCAAACTAGATTTTGTTTGACCCAACAGTTGACGTCATCAGCCAGCAATAAAGTTCTAAAGAAGCTATATTCCCAATTGTGTTGTTCTAATATTATTCACGTTAGAATTAGGTTTAGCTATTTACTACTATGCATGGACTATGTCCTAATGCCAAAATAGAAAAAAGCTACATACAATTCAGAACTCGGCTATCCATATATCCATATAGTCATAGGTACATACCGAACCAGCCTCATAGAAAGCCTCTACTGTGAGTCAAGCGAACAATCCTTAGAACTGAGATACATATACTGTAGGAGTAACAAGTAATAGAGAAAACCCTGTAAACAACAATGTTTTCGCATCCAGATTTACTGACGCATTTAAAAGGAAAAAACTAGCACCACCGCTTTATGAGAGAGTCAAACACTATATATGTCCCGATTGGATATTCAGATCCCAGGAATTTTTCTCACAATCCCAAACTCTTTCCCTCCCTGGTTACTCAGCTCACCAATGTGCAATACTGGACTTTACGAATTTAGTAAAAAAGAAGACGCAAAAGACTTAATTCATATGAATTTCCGAGAAATATGTGCAAAATATGAAGAACATACTCTGATTTATATGGATGCATCAAAAACATCGAAAGGAGTTGGAGCCGCAGCAGTCACAGACGATTAAAGCCCGCGTTTTAAACTGTCAAAAATGTGCAGCACCTTCACCGGCGAACTCTGCGCAATTCATCAAGCACTACTTCTTGAGAAGAGAAAAAACTTACCAAAAACGCTAATTCTGACAGAGTCGTTAAGTGCAATAGATGGCCTCAAACTTTTGTATACTTCTCACCCTATTTTAATGAGAGTCGAAGAAACCCTTTACGAAATGCAAGAACATGGCAAAGAAGTAAACTTTTTGTTGATTTCATCACACTTAGAGATAAAAGGCAATGAAGCAGCCGACTATCACGCAAAAATTGCAATAACCGATGACAACACTACAATTGAAATGCAGGTGCCGCAAAATAAATGGGAATGTACATGGTTAAGATCCGAATCGAAACTAAGAGAAATTAAACCATCTGTATCGCCATGGAAAAACATTCCAAATAACCGCTACCATCAAATTATCTTATTCCGTCTCGGAATAGGCCACACCAAAGCAACCCATGGACACCTACTGAAGAAAGAACCGGTAAATAAGTGTTATGCATGTAATGTAACCATGACTGTCCGGCATTTCCTAGTGGAGTGCCCCAAATTTACAATGGAAAGACGGAAACACAAATTAAAAGAAGATCTCAACTGTGTTAGGGGAAGACTGCAATGTCAAAAACTTACTGGCGTACCTCTCCGATATAAAAATGTTAAATAATATCTGATAATAATAATTCATAAGCATATGTGATATATCTACCTCTAAAATTTGTATTGTATTATCATTTACTGCTATGTAATACTGTCATGTACCTTGGCTAATAACCCTCGTGGTTGATGCTAAATAAATAAATAAATAAATAAATAAATAAATAAATAAATAAATAAATAAATAAATAAATAAATAAATAAATAAATAAATAAATAAATAAATAAATAAATAAATAAATAAATAAATAAATAAATAAATAAATAAATAAATAAATAAATAAATAAATAAATAAATAAATAAATAAATAAATAAATAAATAAATAAATAAATAAATAAATAAATAAATAAATAAATAAATAAATAAATAAATAAATAAATAAATAAATAAATAAATAAATAAATAAATAAATAAATAAATAAATAAATAAATAAATAAATAAATAAATAAATAAATAAATAAATAAATAAATAAATAAATAAATAAATAAATAAATAAATAAATAAATAAATAAATAAATAAATAAATAAATAAATAAATAAATAAATAAATAAATAAATAAATAAATAAATAAATAAATAAATAAATAAATAAATAAATAAATAAATAAATAAATAAATAAATAAATAAATAAATAAATAAATAAATAAATAAATAAATAAATAAATAAATAAATAAATAAATAAATAAATAAATAAATAAATAAATAAATAAATAAATAAATAAATAAATAAATAAATAAATAAATAAATAAATAAATAAATAAATAAATAAATAAATAAATAAATAAATAAATAAATAAATAAATAAATAAATAAATAAATAAATAAATAAATAAATAAATAAATAAATAAATAAATAAATAAATAAATAAATAAATAAATAAATAAATAAATAAATAAATAAATAAATAAATAAATAAATAAATAAATAAATAAATAAATAAATAAATAAATAAATAAATAAATAAATAAATAAATAAATAAATAAATAAATAAATAAATAAATAAATAAATAAATAAATAAATAAATAAATAAATAAATAAATAAATAAATAAATAAATAAATAAATAAATAAATAAATAAATAAATAAATAAATAAATAAATAAATAAATAAATAAATAAATAAATAAATAAATAAATAAATAAATAAATAAATAAATAAATAAATAAATAAATAAATAAATAAATAAATAAATAAATAAATAAATAAATAAATAAATAAATAAATAAATAAATAAATAAATAAATAAATAAATAAATAAATAAATAAATAAATAAATAAATAAATAAATAAATAAATAAATAAATAAATAAATAAATAAATAAATAAATAAATAAATAAATAAATAAATAAATAAATAAATAAATAAATAAATAAATAAATAAATAAATAAATAAATAAATAAAGAAACAAACAAACAAACAAACAAACAAACAAACAAACAAACAAACAAACAAACAAACAAACAAACAAACAAACAAACAAACAAACAAACAAACAAACAAACAAACAAACAAACAAACAAACAAACAAACAAACAAACAAACAAACAAACAAACAAACAAACAAACAAACAAACAAACAAACAAACAAACAAACAAACAAACAAACAAACAAACAAACAAACAAACAAACAAACAAACAAACAAACAAACAAACAAACAAACAAACAAACAAACAAACAAACAAACAAACAAACAAACAAACAAACAAACAAACAAACAAACAAACAAACAAACAAACAAACAAACAAACAAACAAACAAACAAACAAACAAACAAACAAACAAACAAACAAACAAACAAACAAACAAACAAACAAACAAACAAACAAACAAACAAACAAACAAACAAACAAACAAACAAACAAACAAACAAACAAACAAACAAACAAACAAACAAACAAACAAACAAACAAACAAACAAACAAACAAACAAACAAACAAACAAACAAACAAACAAACAAACAAACAAACAAACAAACAAACAAACAAACAAACAAACAAACAAACAAACAAACAAACAAACAAACAAACAAACAAACAAACAAACAAACAAACAAACAAACAAACAAACAAACAAACAAACAAACAAACAAACAAACAAACAAACAAATAAATAAATAAATAAATAACAGTTGACGTCAGAGAATTTGAAAATATTTGCACCACACTTCTTGAATTTGATACTGATTTGAATGGTAGGCCAGTGACCTTGGTAAGATGTAGTAATGAATCGTGCCGTGCCGTCGTTCTACTCTTCCGATCGCTTTGCAAACGGGATATGTTTTAAATGGGCATATGAACAGTTATTTGAAAGGAAATGAGGGTGTGTCTTAAGAACATCCCCTAAAAAAAAATTTTTTATTTTGAAAAAATGTTTTCACCACTTGTTTCCGACAAATGGACTCAATAATTTTTTCCTACTTTTGTGCCATCAAAAACCATAACATATATTTTTTTCATGAAAATCGGTTTATCCGTTCTTGAGAAAATAATTTTTTTTCCATTTTTCTTTTTACCCCCATAACTCCCTTATAAATAGTTTTCCAAAAATAATATTTTGGGAAATTCCATCTAACACTACTATTAGTAAGTACAGTAAAATTAATAGTTGACCTGGAACAAATTCGTAACAAGCTGATTTCTTAGGGATTGTACTCTATGGCTATTCTGGACTCTCTGACTGAAAATCCCAAAATATCCGCCGTGCAGAAATGAAGAAAAAATGTGCCGCTATGTTGAAATTAGGTACTTTTTTCCTTTAATCGGCAATAGCCCACACTGATGACACTTTAAGAAAAAAGTAAAGAGGCAAAATATTGAGAGAAAGAGCTAAGTTTTAATGTGGTAATAAGTTTTTTGCAATCTTCTAAATATAAGCAAAGTTAAGGTTGTCAAAATGACAGATTTATATAAAAAAAGATTACTTCTTGTATGTTAATATCCAGTTCTCTGGATTAAGATTGCTGCCTAACTAGACTTGAATTTGCCAATACACTCTATCAATATGATATTTAGTGGCATCGGATATTGGCGGAAGAACTGCTAGATCGAAGTGCTGGAAAATATTTTGCCTAGCAGAAATCTGATTATACCTAACGAACCTGTAATCATTTAAACTATTAGTTTTTTTACTGCCATACCATCTTAAAACAAATTATTCCCTAGTTACTGCAAGCTGATTTGCTTCAACAGATTTACTTTTGAAAATTAACAGGCTGTTACTTGGTTCAATATTATATTCTAAAACTGAAAATACTGTTTTTTTGACCTTTTTATAAAAGACAGAGGTGGTACCGGAGATGGCATGGGTAAATAGAATATTTTTTACTACATTTTCACTTAGTTCTGAACGTAACTTACAGATATTCGTTATTTTATCATATTTACCTCCATCACCGGGTCTCATCATGTACACATTTTTTGTTTTGCAATGTTCAATGAATAACGTTATTAAGTTTGAATCTTGACCCACAACTATAACAGGGTTACACATATCAGCAGAGCAATCAATAGCAGTTTTTACAATTAAATAGTCAGCATCTGAATCCGAACATTTGACTGTGATATTGTTTTCGAAAAATTTGATGTTAGAAGTTTAATTAACTGATCTTTATTTGACGCTGATGCTAAAAGTTCGTTTTGAGATATCTCTAACCATGTTTAATTTGTATTACCAACAAAAGCTTTTGTTGAGTATTGCTATATTTTTATGGTGTTAAAATACAAAAAAATACCCTTTTTTTTTATAAGAATCTGTCATTTGGCAACCATACCTTTGTTAATACGATTACCGATTACGTTAACCGGGAGAAAACCACCCCAATTCACTCCCTTTCGAAATAAATTCTATTTAATTTAAGAGAATGTGTTGAAGGAAAACACCCCTTTTCACTCCCATTGGAAATAAACT
Source organism: Rutpela maculata (assembly GCA_936432065.2). Lineage (NCBI taxonomy): Eukaryota > Metazoa > Arthropoda > Insecta > Coleoptera > Cerambycidae > Rutpela > Rutpela maculata. The sequence continues at coordinate 24,021,573 of OW386290.2, forward strand.
CGATTTAATCCAATAGAATGCATTGACTGTGTATAAGTTACTGAAAACAATTCTAAATAAGTTTCTTTTTAGTTTTTGACACTGGGAATTGATATAGGTAACAATCATCCTTTGTCCGACAGGGGTGGCAGTGTGAAAATACTATAAAGGAACAGGTGATTAAAATATTTGAGTCGTATTTCATTTTCGAGGTTTTTGGGATCAAGAAATTAAATATTGCTAAAAATTAATGTTTATTTATATTTACTATTCTGATAAATATAATAAGGACATTTATAAGTAAAACAAAGAGTCATATTTTGTTTCTGTTTTAAATACTATTTTGATAAACTAAAGAGAAGGTCAAATATATTTCGCTGGTAGGTTCATAATATTCTCTGGTGTTACTCAGTGTCGGACACATCATCCAGAGAATCATCAGAATCATCACAAACTTGTTCTTCATCCCTTTTACTATTGGTGCAAATCTCTGGACGGCCTTCACATTAACACATCTCCGTACAAAATATATTTTGCGATGAGCACTTGCACCGTACAGTACAATTATTTTTCTTACATGAGCACTTCCCGAGGTTAACTACCTGATCCGGCGCACGAAGAAGATCACAAGGAACAGCTTCGTACTCATCACTAATTAGTTTCCACCCGTAGTTGGTGGCTGATAGTAAATTAGGGTATGCAATGGTGTCTCGATACCATTCCATGCACTGATAATGGCATCTTTGAATTGCCGGCCTTAGAGCTCCCAGTGTCGGAGGCAGATTTTCACAGGAGCTTTGTTTTTGTGTGAACTGCCACCATCTCAATTCTGCTAGGTTTTTGAAGCTTTTGTTACTTATAGAGTATATTGCACAAATAAAAGATTCAATCTCCTCGAAAACGGAAACATTCAAATCTTCGTCTTTTCCCAACAAAGCTAAAGCTTCCAAAGTTGATGTAGGTGATTCCAAGAATTTCTTCCAAAAGCTGACTTTAGATTTCCCCTTAAGAGCTCCTGTAACATCTGCCCCTGATAGTGCATGAAGTCCTGGAAGTGCATTAATCTTCAATGTACCACGACTACAATAAATCGGTTGCAAAGGGATCTTACGATTACTTGAGCCAATGCTTATGAACTTGGTATCTAATGGTAATAGCGGAAACCTTCTCAATGCTAATATAAAAACATCAGTATCGGGCGAGTAAATTCTTATTAAATTTGAACCTCTTTTTGACGCATCCACAGAATGGAAAATCAATTTGTTGTCAGCTTCTTCGTGGGAGATTTTTGGATGTGTCACATCACCGAATGCAGCTGTAGCCTTTATTGAGTCTTTGAAAGCACAAACAACCTTTTTATTGCATTTCTTTCCAGAAAATATCAGTTTGTTGGAAAAATATTCCGTAATAACCTCCTTAGTTGACGTATGAGACAGCAGTTTTCTAATATTTGTACCTTTCAGTTGCGTTGTATCATCAATGTGATATTGTACAGGTAGGACACCTTTTACTCTTCTACTTCTTTCTAGTGACAAGAGATCCTTTCAAATAAGTATCAAAAACTACATGCATTTTCGAGTACTCCGCATATTTTGTCAATATTTTCCTTGAAAATTGCTCTGCTAGATCTAAGAAAAAAACAGCATTTTTAATTGACAGCGTTTGTACTTCTGCCATGCCATCAATAACAGCAACACTATATAAGCTTCAAAAACTAAAAGAAATTTATCTTGAAATGTTTTCAATATTTTAGACATAATTCTGGTATTTTAATGAATTAAATTGGATTTATTTGCAATGGGGGTGAATGGGGGTGGTTTTTTCCCCCCGACGCATTTGTAAGGAACGGCCCAAACCATTTCGTAATCTACACACTTTTCTGAAACTTTTGACGTATAGCACAATATTGCTTCACCTAGTTGAACACGGACTCCAATTTTCGACAAATTGAAAACTGACTAACATGCTTATCCTACTATAAGTATTTGTATTTGATACAATTAAATGTCGCTGAGTCAAGTGGACAATACATTTCATTTACTTTTTATTTATATAATAATGTCCCTTGGTTTTCTCATTGCCTACAATTACTACTGACAATGGCATGGAGGTTGATAAATTTAAATCGACTGGTCAAGAAACAATACAACTGCAAATATTTAATAATATGGGGTAATAAGGAAGCAATAACAATTTCTGCAGGCGGCATATTACCATAAACACTTGTCTTAGGAGATATTGCTCATTCTATTTCTCGGCCTATCTGACCGTTAGATAGTATCAATACTACGACACGGTGCCAATTTAAAATGTCCATTTGTTGTATGTACGTAATTGAAAAAATAAACAATACTATTATGTTACTATATAGTCCAAAAGACATTGCAACTGATGTCATGCAGATAAACGAAGATTTGCTTTAAACCTCAAAGAATTATGGCCAAACGAATATCGAGAGAATTTCTTGTCAAATCAAAAGACCAGATAAATTGTTAGCGATTTTTAATGACAGAAAGTGACAAAGTGTTACTGTACTGCTACATTGTTGCTATACGGAATGATAATATAATGCTTTACTGAGAATCTATGCTGAAATTTTATCGTTGTCGTCAGCCTTACAGACACTAGGTCAATTTCAACGAGGTGTCTTTGTAACTCTTTAAAAGCATTTTTAATGAAAGGCAGATAAGCTAATAAGAACCACAGAATATGCTCAAAACAAAATGAAAGATCATACAGTTCACTAATAAATGATGTGGTATGGTCAGCTGGTTTAGGTATCTTAGATTTCTAGGAATGGTCTGGTGTCTAGGAGTCAGCTTATCTACTAAATATTTCGAAGTTTGCTTTACTAACAATTTTTGGGTAAAGCAGACAATATCATGCATTCGTTGATGATACATTTTTAACCATTTAATATTTTTAATATAGTTGGATACATGATCCCAACGACGCGTGACGCAGTCCAAATATGAATCTGATGTAGGAGTTTTGAACGTTTTGAATTCTGATGGCGTGATTAAATCAACACACGAGTCGTAGATAATATCGACATAATTAAAATGATATAGAATTATAGTGTCGCAAAGCATTATTTCGATTCCCTGAAATTGAAGAATGTACTGTACTGTATAGACCAGTCAGAATCGTTTTTTGCGCGAAATGTCGTTTACCAGCAATTTTTTTTCTTAAAGTATAATTTGGGATGTCCACAAACATATACAGACGAAAGAACAATGCCACTCTTCTATTTTTTTATTATTTTTTTTAAAGTGAATATAATAAATATTAAAACGAAATATATCATCGGTATAATGTAAATTATGTTTAAATGTTCAATTTTCATTTGAAATCAAATATATTTACAGACCCATATATAATTTACATGTTAAACAGAAAAAAAAATAATAAAACTTTTCAGGTATTGAGGTATTAAAATGATGGGAAAATAAATAAACAAATATATATTTACATACAACTCTTAAGCGTGATTTTAAGGTTTTTCTAGCTATGTAAATAGTGTTTTTAAATAATACATATTGACGTTGAGCGGCAAATTCATTTCTAAAACTAATATAATAGTCATAATATTCTAGAGCTTTGTTTATTATAAATATACCAGAAACTGTATTTCAAGACGAATAATTTAAAAATACACTTTATATATTCTATTCAATAACTTTATTTCAATATGAATGATTTAAAATATATAAATTATATATTCTATGCAATTAGTATTTCATCTCTTGCAGTCACTTCTCTTAAACGGCTAGGCATCGGATTATAGTTTTGAATAAAATTTTCGTTGTTACACATATCTTCCCATTCGTTTTCTATAAATTCCCAAAGTTCGTTGGCATTTTGAGGGTGAAAATGTATTTGATAAATTTTTTTCACAATATAACCCCACATATTTTCCATCGGATTTATGTCGGGTCTATAGGCCAAGGCAATGTCTCGACATTGTTATTTAGAAACCACTGTAATAATATTTGCTGTATGCACAGGGCAGTTGGCATATAAAGTTATTTTCAACTCTAGAAAAGTTGTACAAGTTTTTTCGAACTCGTTAGGTATTTTCATAATAAATAAAAAAGTGTGTAAGTTGTGATTTGCATAATACCTAAATAATATTCTCTAATCATGATAAAAGCAAATAAATAAAAATAATTAATGGTAAAAAATACGATTTAAACAATTACAATATAGTTGCTATGGAAATGAAATCTGACTTATACAGGCAGATAGTAGATGTACGCGTTTCTTTTGCATAGAATAGTACATATGATTTTTGTTATAATAGTAAATATATCGAATACGGTACACTTTTGGTATAAGGATGTACACAGTCTTACATTATTTTCCAAAGAAGAATTATGATCTAAAATAATATTTCGGGGCTGCCTTTTAAGAAAAATTATTTTGACACATTTTTGAAACATAAACTTAGGGCCAATTGTACGAACTCAATTGAACCAAGTTCAGCTTGAACCAAGATCAAAAGCCAAGGTTACGATTGTTACAATAATCGCAACCATTAGAGCTAGTTGTACGAACTAAATTGAGCTAAGTTCAGCTTGAACCAAGATTAAAAGCGATTATTGTAACAATCATAACCTTGGCTTTTGATCTTGGTTCAAGCTGAACTTGGCTCAACTTAGTTGGTACAACTGGCCCTTAAGGGCCAGTTGTACGAACTAAGTTGAGCCAAGTTCAGCTTGAACCAAAATTAAAAGCCATGGTTACAATTATTGTAACAATTGTAACCTTGGCTTTTGATCTTGGTTCAAGCTGAACTTGGCTTAACTTAGTTGGTACAACTGGCCCTTAAGTGGTATTATTTGACCACCCCACTTAATTACGACTTGACATTATAATTTACCGAACAATGCGCAAAATCAGTAAATTTATTTTAGGTATATTTATTATTTAGCGAATGCGTTTGACACTATTAGCTTCTCAATATTATCAAATAATTTATAAAATAAGTTTCCGTTGAAATTCGTTAAGACTTATGAAGAGTTATCATCCTAATAGCCCAGGGTCGATCCAGGTCGATGCTCAACAAATTAGAGACAAGCTGAAATTTGGTACGGTGCTTTGTTTTGAAACCCTGAAACCCCAGCGGTGAGCCGTTGAGCCCGTCCCCCCCAAAAGAACCCTCCAAAAGAGGTAAAATTGTCCTTTCTTCACTTTTTTCTTTATAACTCGAAAACGAACCATTTTATGAAAAAATGTCAAGAGGGCAAAGTTGAAGAGCAGAAAATTTCCTGCGAAGTAAGTCAACTTTGAGAAATTTCGAGTTAGTAGTGAGGTAGCAATGAATTTTTAAATTGAGGGTATTTTTTTAAGCATTCCGAAAAAGTGCTGAATAATGTTTTTTTTTGCTAGGTTACTTCAATTTTAATTAGATATATAATAATACAGTGTGGCACTATAGGGCTCTAATTTTTTTACGGTAACCTGTGGTGGGTATAATAATAAAGATTAAATCAACCGAAACGTTTTAATTTTAAAATAGGATTAAAAAAAAACAAACAACTTATCTAAAGATATCATCTATGTCCAAATTTACAACCCGGTTTAGACAAGTAATTCCATTGCATTGACTACATACCATAGTGCATTTCAGGCCCATTCGTTTGCATGTACATACTTTTTTGCATCCTCCGGATGAACAACTACAAAAATTTTTTTGTAGAACCCATGTAGGGGCAATGCCTTGGTCGGAATGAATTGGCTACAACTCTTGGTTTTTAGACTCCAACCCCAATCTTGCGGTGATAAATGGTTATTTAACCACGCTTGTACCTAAAAGTTGAAAAGAATACGACTTAAAGTTTTAGTTGCATGATAAACCTGACTTTGACTTACCTGGTGGAAAACCCCAAATCCATGATACTTTGCGCTGTTTGAGGTAGGTGGTAATGTGGCCAAGTTAAAATCAGTACTAAGGCTTCGTTTACGTACGTACCGTTGATAAAGAATGTATCTAGCACTATCCAAATCTGTATTTGTTGAGTTTTTAACATATGCTGCTATAAAAAATTGCGTTGTGATTGCTTCTAATCCCTCCTTTGTAGCCTGAGGATTATAAAATTCTTTTAGCAGGTTACATAACTTTTTTTAATTGGTGATATTTACTAAATTAATCTTCCCTCTATTGAATAATGCAGACGTTGTGTCACAACCGGACATAGCGTGCAAACTTAGAATAACATCATTTAGGTCTCTCAATTTTTGTTGTAAGGCTGGTATGTCGGTTATTTTATTCGGCTTTGATGATTTTCCCGGACGAACCATAAACAATCTTTTCTGGCAATAATGGATTAATAATACCATGATGTCTGTATCATCGCTAACTACTGCTACCACATCTTCAGAAGAATTCTCACTAATTGCTATTGCTATTGCTATTACAATGAGAGTATCGGCATCACCATCTGAGTATTTTACGTTAATTCCATTTTCAAACAACATTTTCTGGACGCCACACTGGTTTTCAATATTTTCTTTAATTTGTAATGTTGTTACCACTCTAAATATCCTGTTACTTTTTTTGTTAGCAGATTTATGACACTCTTCAGTAGAAAACAGGCACTGTGTTTTAAAACCAAACTTTTCAAGTACGATAGACGATCGCAAAGAAGTACCATATTGCGCTGTAGAGTTAGTATTACTATTTTGACCTACCACACTATCCACCTTTTTTTTTTATTAAATAAGTCTTGCGGCACTTTTCATTATTTACCTCTAGAAACAATAACTGCGTCAGAGGTAGACAAAGACGAATCACATATCGCACACACAAACACCATTCTAGTTGTTTAGTTTAAAAATAAACAAGCACACACAATTACCTGCTTATTGAAACAAGTACTGAGTGTCAGGCTATGCGCACTAATATTTTACGTCGCTGTGTCGCTACTTGTACTTGAATCATACCGTGAATCATACGACGGCTGCGAAAATCTGCATCTTGCCCGACAATCACTACCTTTGAGCATATAGGGGAAAATAGATCAATTATACAACAATGCGTATGTTCGTTCTCAACACATATGGGCAAGGGACGCCAGAGGCGTAGTAAACACCCTCAAAACACAATAGAACACGAAAGTAAACAATACGCAAATTATAGTAAACGCCATATTAGAGAGCATCCCCTACCGAACACATTATTTACTACCAGTCAAGAGAATCGGTGATTAATAATTTCTTGTTTACAGTTGTGGGCCGAACAAACAAACAGCCATTTAGTGATTTCTATTTTCCTCTATATCCTCGAAGGTCACTACCCCAAAACACCTCTTTTGTGCGTCACTGTATAATATTTTTCAATAATATTAATTTATCTGGTGATTATTACATACTTTAATAGTTAATCCTAACTATAAAACATTAAAATTTTGAAAAAGAAAATATTAAAAATTCATTGCTCCGCCACTGCTAACTCACAATTTCTCAAAGTATACTTGCTTGATAGGAAATTTTCTGCTCTTCAACTTTGGCCTCTTGGAATTTTTTGCTACAATGCTTCGTTTTTGAGATATAAAGAAAAAAGTAAAAAAAAACAATTTTACCCCCTTTGGGGGGACGGGCTCAACGACTCACCGCTGGGGTTTCAGAGTATATTTAGCACTTAAAAACAAAGCGCCATAACAATTTTCAGCTTGTCTCTAATTTATTGAGCATCACTCATATAACATGGGGGATCGACCCTGGGCTATAATAACAGGGAATATGGTTGAAATAAGATGGGGCCGTGGGTAATCCAGATATACCAGTATACGGTGTCCCTCTGGCACCAGTCCCAAGGCCAATCTTATTTTACGTCTATATCAATGATTTATTAAGATTGCCATCTGAATGAAGAATCTTTAGTTTTGTTGATGGCATTGTATATACGGAGGAAACTTGAAGTCAAAAAATGGATGATTTTTTTTATAATTATCAAGAAATTATTTAATACGAGTTACGGTTGAAGAATCACCCCATAGAAACGAGGCTAGGTGCCCCCACCATATTTCACGTCCGTGGACACCCCCGTGACGGAGTGATTAAAACACTCGCTTGGCATACAAGCGGGTTTGAATCTAGGAATTAAACGAATACTGTATAAATGAAACATAGTGGTAGAAAACAAGGTACAAGTTTATTAATACAAAAAGCGAACAAGATAAAATATAATCGGTACTTACATTAGTTACACTTTGGGCCTACTCCCTAGGAGGGGAGTTGGGACATGCACCAAGCTGCCGTCTTTCAACCCCAAAACCAAAAACCCAGCTGAATTTCGAAATTCAAACGTTACAAAATGTTTTTTGAGAAGCTTTCTTGCTGATTCATTACTAATTTGTATCTCGTGGTCAATTTCTCTAGTAGAATCAGTAGGATTCACTTCTACAAAAGCCAACACGTTCATTTCTGTCGCTTCATCAACGATAACAGCTGCGGGATTATTATCAATTCCTCTCCCGATTTGTTTCTCCACAATTGGAAAATATTGAAAACATGGATGATGTCTGTTCGGTTACCTTTGGGCATACAAACCTGCGGGGTTTCTGAAATTTTTGTGGCATTTTCCAAAAATTAATAACAAGTCCACTTTTTCAACCCTTGTATACATGTTGAATAATAATAACAATAATTAACAAACAACAACAAAAGAGCAAACTTGTTAAATTAACAATACACACGTATTATTATCTATCAAACTTCTTCTGTTTCTACAGCACACTTCTTTTATTTGCCGCGTTATTTTGTTGACAAAATGAATATTCTGAATCTAGTTTTAATCAATTCCCACGGCATATTTACTTGATAAACGTATTTTCTCGATATTTTAATTATTATCCACCTTAGAACCTGTGTATTTGGGTTAATATCAAACCGATTTTCGATTTGAAGATATCAATGGATTTGTCGTGAAAATTAGTATTTAACTATTGAATGTCTAAAAGATGTTGCCATTTGAGAAAGTTGACATTATTAAAAATTATTGATTTCGGAAATTTTGGTTTGTCGTGGCTACTAAACCAGTTCGAAAAATCTTACGTTCACATTTTTCTCTTTTTGTGTTGGTCCATTTGATTGATTTGAGTGCATTTACTGCACTCTAGATGGAAAAATAAAAGTAGCTCTAAAAATGAAGTAGTCTCAAAAAAAAATTAAAACTACGCAGTCGTGCTTAAAATCATCTCCGGAATCCAAAAATTAAAAAATATACAGGGTGTTCCAGTTAAACTTTCAAAGTTGAGGTCATTTCCGGGGAAACCGGAAGTGATGGAAAATTGTCAAATTATGAAAAATTTGCCATTTTTGGCATATTATATTACCCCTGCCAAAGAGACTTATATCTTGAAAGCTCTGCAAACTATGGCTTGGCTAATCCCGTTGATACCCGGTATAGTTTTTATCTTAAAAACTCACGTTGTCCAGATAATAAACACTCCAACACAGGTATTTTTTTCTAAATACTAGCAATAAAAATTTTGTCTGTTAAATGTCGCGGTCTGATAGTTATAAGCTGCGACTCAGCTCTTTGTATTATTTCTTCACCTGAGACGCCAAAAATAAAAAGTTTCTTCCTATTCAGACCAACGCTTTTCGACTAGGAGTCCGCAGTGATTAATATTAAAAACACACAGGCCATTAAAAGATATAGTATCACTCATATATTATATATTTTCAAGATTTATTGAAAGCAATTAACACCAACAGAGAGATGAAAATCTCAAGCAATTCAACACCATCGAAGAATTTTTATAACACCAACAACAGCAATTATCAGATGAGTTATCGCCGTTCTTATGTAATACCGCGCCGTTTTAATAGATGGCTCGAGCATCAGACGTTAAAATAAAGAGTTTAAACCTTATTAACCGGGTATTAATAAAATAATTCAAGAGGTTAAACTGGTTGTTACGCAGAAATAACTTGAAAAGTAATTAACAAAGTAAATACTTTTCGTTCTCTAACATATTTACTATGAAATCAAATTATCATCTTGGATTTATTTGGATGTCAAACTTCAAGGTATGCTATACGATTAATTAAGTTGAGTTGAGCTACAAAACGTACATATTATTAGCAAAATTCAAAATAACTATAATAACCATGGACACTTCTGGCGAAGTTTGGAAGAATTCGGGTTTTATGATTTAATTAATGTACTTGCAGCAAATGGCAGAGCTATGGAGTGAGTACATTCTCTAGCCACCAACAGAACAAATAAAAAAATAGTTGCAAAAGGATAAATTAAGTGAAAATAATTTACCATATGAGAACGTACTCTCGTGAGCAAAAAAAAATAGGACAACTATTTTTTCTAATGTAAATCTGTCTCTATTTGCACACTTGCAATGAATTTTGACAAATAACTGACAATGTCACAAAAATTAAGGTTAGATGTACACAACTAGATTTTAGCAAAAATACGTTATAAGACTTGTCCCATTTTTTTGCGCACGACAGTACCAGAGACAATAAATTCGTTGAAAAATATACTACTGAACAAAAGTAGAGAGACATTTGAAAAATGCACACGATGGGCTTGTTATTTTTTCGTTATTTTTTTATGGCATTCAGTAGAATTCGTTCATCTAGATAAGCTGTTAAAATTTCAGCTTCATAAGTATATCCAATCATTAGATATTCAATGTTAAAGATTGAGTTCCAGTACAAAGCGCTTCGTCGACTCGTGACGTCATTCTGCATAAACTCATTTTAAACCAGCAAGAAGATAAAACAGATATAATTTAACAATCAAACGCCGTTTCCACAGAGAAACAAAATAACACCAGCCACACGCTTGGGGCATGTGCATCATATAACTAACATAACCTCAATTGTTATGTTTTTTAGGTTTATTCTCATTTTTAATGTTTGCATACTCATTTTTAGCTTGGAGCCAAACTGGCTCCAAGCAAATATTTAAAAATTCACGCAAATAATTTTTCAATATTGTTGATTGAATCAAATAGACTGCTAATTATAGGTTAGACTCCTAACCTGCAAAAAGTGTCTTATTTTATTGTGACAAACTATTTAAAACTTCATAAACATTACATTGAACTAAATTTTGGTTGAAAGTATAGGAACCAGGCAGAAATATTAACAAGCTAAAAACGTACTCATCGCCGGTTCACTAAACTTTTTATATAATTGTTACACATTCTATAGGATACTCTTCGCAGTTTTTTGTAAAGAATGTTAATTTTAAACATTTTAAATTTTATAGTACGAACTTAGTTGGTGAAAGTGTAAAATAAAGTAAAAATTAAAAAAAAACCATACCATACCCCATGTGGGTTTCGAACCTGGGACCCTTGGATTCCGAGTCAAAAGCGTAAGAACCACCTAACACGTAAAAAAATGTAAAAAATGTAAATTTTTGCAAAAACATAAAAATCAAAAAAAAAAATTCTCAAATTTTAATCATTAATAACATTTTTATTTACTGATCGATTTTGTTCAAAACAATAGGGTTCTTCCCCTAGCTAACACTAATTTAGTGTCCAAATTTCAGTACAATCGGATTTCTCTTTCTTAAGTTATAGTGCTTACAAGAAACGGGACGGACGGACAGACGGACATTTTGAGAGTTGTTCAGAATTCGTTCACTAACACAATGATATGAAATTTTTTTCTCTACGAGCCGTATTTACGATTTTAGAAATCTTCCGATCAAATACAATATACTCTTCGTTTTTGCGAAGAGTATAATAATAGCTACGTAATACTTGTAAATCTTAAGAAATATATATTTTTGAGGTTAGTTGTGAAGTCACATTAAATCTCGACTGTCGCCTGATCAGCATCTGCAAAGTGATGTCACCCGAAGCTCCGCCCCGTTTTCGCGCGGTCAATCTGACAGCTGTCAAATTTTTTGTCGCTAAACTATGTTAGTTGTAAATCTGTCAAACTGACAGCTGTTAAAAATTCTGGTTCTAAACTTTGCTGGGGGATTTTATTTTTTGACCGTTGTCGAAAATTTTTAGGTTGGTATTGCATTTGGTTTGGTTTTAGGTTATGTTAATGTTTTTTAGGTTGTGATTGTCGGAAATCTTTCCGGCGTTGTGCCGGAAATGGATTCAAGTTTCACAGACTTTTAATGTCACTGTCACTTTTAATAGTTTTGGGCAAAAAACTTACTTTGGGCCCAGTCAAGGACCGTCCGTAGTCACATCACGCGGGCTCCTTAGGTTGTGTAGGACTCACACAGCTTTAACTGCACATTTTTTGCGAAAAATTTTAACTAGTATGACGTTTTCGGAGAAATTAATTAATCTTTTTCACGGAAACCAAATCGAAAGGGTGCAAGTGTGATATATCGTTGAAATCGGAAACTTTTACTGCTTTTCAATGGTTCGGTAACAAACTGTAAGTAATCATAAAATAAACAACTTGTTGTGCCAAAACGACACTGAACGTAATCCAATCTCAACCAAAACCTTTTCAGATCTTCTGGAGCACTAAAGAAACCCTCATGCAAAGTTTCATTAAAATCCGTTTAGTAATTTCGTCGTTATCGTGCTAACATACATACACACACACAGACATTTTTCAAAAACCACTTTTTTGAGTTCCTGGAATCTCAAAACGTAAAGATTTGTTATTATCTCAATTTTCGATTTTGGACCAATTTCAGTACCCTCCCACAATTTTATTGTGTGGAGGTTAAAATATGGGTTTGACATACTTTTTGAATATGATAAGAGATGATACTGCTTGACTAAAGGAGGTAGGTTATTAAAAATTTTAGTCGAATTATACGTGAAAGATCTTTCGAATAAAGCAATAACACTGCTTGGGGACTATATACAACTCACAGGCACGTGTCGGGCGTGAATGAATATCCGATCTCTTCAATTTATTAAACAAATATTCAGTCATTTGAGTACTGTTAATTTTAAAAATAAGATATTTGAAGCAGAAATCTTTCATTTAGATTATACTATTCTCGGAAGCTATCACTAAGATGATCATATTTCCTAATAGATTGAAGCAGAACCTAATACATGAGTTTTGTATTTTTTATAAACTAGCTTTACCTCTACTTAAAAGTGCTGGTCAATATACAATGTGACAACAAGTAAGTCCAGACAAAATTAAAGTGTCACTCAATCTAAGTTTTAAATCAGTAGTCAGAATTTCTTTGTGCATGTACAACATTTTTAGTTTTCCATATGATTTTTTAATTATATTAATTACATGTTGGGTAAATCTAAGATCTTCATCCAAATACAGTCTCAGATTTTTGACACAGGTAGACGATGTCAAGATCCGATTATTAACGACAATTTTAAAGTCTGTATTTTCTATTATCGCCATTCTGTTGAATCCAAATATCAGCATATCTGTCTTAGTTTCATTCAAGACTAGGTCATGAGCTCTTGAAATATTTGAAATAAATTGAAAGTCCGAATTAATTTTGTTGACTGCAGAATCCAGCTCATTTAAATAAAACGACAGATATAACTGAGCGTCATCAGCGTACTTGTGCGTTTTACAAAATTTTAAATTCCTTTCAAAATCTGCTATGTAAACTGAAAACAGTAATGGCCCTAATATGCTACCCTGAGGACCTCTCGTTCAGTAAGTAAGTAAAAAATCCATTTAGGGTGAGTTGTACGAAATAAGTTCTGGCCAAATTCAGTTTGATCCAAGATCAAAAGCCAAGATTACGATGGTTACAACAATTATTTTGATCTTGGATCAAGCTGAACTTGGCCTGAACTTATTTCGTACAACTCGCCCTAAAAGTTACCCGTTGATATATGTTAGTCAAATGGCTGCGAATAAGAAAGACTGCTTGTTCACTTAGATCAAAGTATTTCAGCTTTGTACATAGCGTGGCATGGTTTAGAATTTCAAACGCCTTGCTAAAATCCAACAGGATCAAGCAAGTGTCTTTCCTCTCCAATCAAGCACAAAAGATACGTTGCGGATATTTCACCACAGTTGGTTATGCCAAATCAGTGTTTCGAAAATATTTTCATTGTATAATGAAGAAGGATATTTAGACAATATACTGAAATCAAGACGACCCGGAAAAACTACAATATGGATGGAGAGACACGTCAAAAGGTTTCTAAAGACGGTCTTGGAAATCTGTGACCAGAATTATTTAATAAATTCTAGCAATAAGAGTTAGTTTAAAGACAAATCCGAGGAAAATAGTTGCAGCGAAATTCTCGAGAACATAAAAAAATGTAAGCCGAGTTTAAATAGTAAATGCTCGTATTAGTCTATTGTCTATGTACTGTAGAAAGGAACTAAAACGTTAAAGGGTTTTTATTGTTTCTTATGTTCAATTGACCCCAAAATATGAGAAAACCGCGGAGTGCTACCATTTAAAGGGATGCGTTTTTGAGATCGAAATGAAAAGGTCCACTTTTCACATTTTTGAGTTTTGCTAGAAAACTATGCATTTTTCCTATAAACCCGTCAATAGAAAAGTTGTAGAGAATTATATTTCCAATCAAAATGGCACCTTCAGAAGTCAAAAAATTTTTTTTTTACAAAAATACGTCCAAAAAACAAAACAAAAAAACGAAAAAATGCAATTTTTTATTTTTTTTTATTTTAGCCTGTAACTTCGTTTCGGGTACATTTAGAAATAGACATTCTTGCTTAAAAAAGCTGGCGTTTTACCCGTTAAAATGAGATTTTGTAAACATTTTTAGGATTAATAGTGACCGAGATAGGTATAGAGCGTTTCAGTTTGCAACTTTCAACTTTTTTTGCTAATTTTTACTATTTTTTTTTCAAATTTCGTCCTGTAACTTTTTTCTGAGTGAATTTAGGTATAGACATTATTATATTAAAGTGAAAGCTGACTTTACGCCCGTTGAAATGGTGGCTGGTAAAAGTCTCTACGAGAAATAGAAACCTAGATACAGCGTTTCGAAGATTGTTCCTTTTATTAACATTTTTCTAATTTTTACGTTCTTTTTTAAATTTCGGCCTATAACTCATTTGTCAAATACTTTAAGTACAGATATTGTCACATGATATTGATAATTCTATGTTGATTATATGGAAAAGTGTTGAGGCAAAATATATTCATTAAGCTGAAAAAAAGAAACTTCCAACTCTAATAGGTCACGAACTCTCGAGCTCTCAAATTGGAGCATTTTCGGCAATTCTTAAGCCTGCGTGGCAGGGTTTCAGTTGGAAATAGCTCCACTTAAGTGCATGCATAACCAGAACGATTGTAATATGAATTTCTAATAGTATCCTGGCGATATAATTAATCTGTAACTATCTTGGATCACCTTATTAAATGCTGTCTACCTGTGTTAAAACACCGTTAGAGAACATGCATTAAAAAAAATGTTTTTTATGTGTTTCTGTCTACATGTCTTGGCTCCGCCCATCCTCGAGGCGACCATCTAGATTGCTAGAAATACATATTTAATGTGTAATATTAATATTTTATTGGTCTAAAGCTGATAATGAGGTACTCCCTCAGGTGAAATCAGCATAGCACTATAAAATACAGTTGATTAAAATAGCAATATACTCGTACGATGGTATAATTCGTCATGATGCAAATAAAATATTAGATAATTACTATTACAGGTTTATCATGCCAAAAATAAACAAACTATATTAATTGAGTTGCTGGCAGAAATTATAATTTGTCCGGGGCATGTTTATGTATTATGTTAATATATAAGCATTTTTTCCCATCTTGTACTCCAATAACTACACAAAGCTTTTTAATCCAGTGAAATTAGACTTTTCTGATCTAACAAAATATATCCTTCATTTTTTTCTAAATCGATTTATTTTGGTGTTTTAAAGAAAATATTAAAAATCATCAACGAGATCACTATGGCATAAAAAATTATTCAAGGTCAAAGTTCACAGAAAACGTTTTTTTGCGCATATCGCGCTTTCTATGGCTCGGAGGCCAATTGAGGTTATATGAAACTGAAAGACAATGAAATTCCGCACAAAAATGATCTCTTCTAATTTTTATGTATAACGAACGGTTTAGGCAAAAATGTGCTTCGAAGTTTCCGCGCAAGGCATAATATGCTCCTCTCCTTTATTTAGACGACGCCGCCGAAATTGTGAAACATTGCTTTGACAAAATCCCTTTAACTATACCTACTCTGTGGCAATTATGTGTATTTACGTCAACATTTAATAAAACTAACTGAGATCGCAGTTTCGCAATTGCCCAGTACAAATCTAGCCATAAGTATGTAAGTATCTACAAACATTGTGTAAAATTATAGAGTCGTCTGTTCACAAAAATATCTCGTGCATTTCAGGTTGCGCAATATAAATAATATACTTCTATATTCGTCGTAGGTCGTTAAAAATTAGATATGTGTGTTACTTTATGGTAGTGAAAAATACATATGTGTATGAGTGTGTGTGTGTGTGTTTTAGTTCAATGTTACATCAATACCTCCTCTTCGAGTGAGTGTTTATAATAAACTGACCATATTAACTTTGGATATTACGGAATCCTCTAAAAAAATTACAAGGTAAGATATATTGTGTCATACTTGCATACAAATCTTTCTGCGCTGACCTAGAGCCAACCTTGATTTTGGCGTCACAGAGATAAAATTCCCGAGCCTTGGCTGAGTGAGAGAAGTCAGCTGCGCGAGCACAGTAAAATTCGATCGGTCCCTCTCTCCACACTATCCGTGTCTCCGGTGATTCACTCGTTGCAGAGGCAGCTTCCGTGATAAGGGACGAAATTTAATATTTTTGAACTTCTTTTTTTCTCGCGTGTCCGATTGTTATTTCTCGGGAACTGAACCTGTAAAAACTGATATAATTCCCGGAAAATCCATTCCCTGGATTACCGGAACAGAAACCCTAATGGACAACAATTCGTAGCCTACTGCTAGGAGTTCCATGACTTCTTCAAGATTTCTGATTTCTAATTTTCTAATGTTGTATCCTTCGTATCATATCGTTGAAATAAAGTATGCATATTGACTTTTGTTTATATACCTGTTATGGATTTTCAAAAATCCAAGTTGATTATTTTATTTGCATCTCATGAATGCGAATGCCGCAGCTTATAAAGATGGTACGAATTGCGGACGCTATTACAAAAATGGAAATAAAGGAGACGCGGAAACGATGCACTGAAAACGAATTATATTAGTAAGAGGGCGTCTGAGGCAACACGTAACTCGTGTAGTAACCGGTTGTCGATTTTTCAGGAGCAGCGTTTGAAGAGTGGTAATTATTATTCCGAGATTAAAGTCTTTTCACGGTTCATTCAGCGACGGGAGGTTTTATCGTACTTGCATAACTGCAAAATCGACATTATTCTACCACGAAGTTCATAAACCAAATATAAAACTCTTATTTATCCTCTAAAGAAGGCGTTACAATTCGTAAATAAAACGGATGAAGTAAAATCTTGTCTACAGCACAACTGTATCTGTTATAGTAGGTTTCGTGTATAATTCAGCGACATAAAAAGCTCACAAAAAACCGTAAAGGGTACCGACCGTATAACACTTTCAGTTTATTTACAAGAAAGGCTATAAAGGTGTTCGACTTCTTTTATAATCATCATAAAAAATGGTCATACATATTTCCTAACAAGAATGTAGGCCAATCCCACTGAATATAATTTATTGAAATTTGATCTAGCCGATTGATGATAGGTTGGAAAAAACTATGTAGTCAACGTGGACTATCAGGGGTGGACTAACTGTTTCTTCGTCATAAAAGTTTAATGAAAAGTTTTATTAAATCTTTCTGCTGAAATAAAAAGTTTATCTTGTTTAACAGTAAACTGTTTTTTGTGGGAGGGGAAATCATCATGGACACCCGTCACATAGAGTCTATCGCGGACGGGTAGTGCTGGACTCCAACCACCTCTCTTCAGTGTTTCCTGTTGGCTGCTTTCGCTTTTCATCGTACCCATAAACTAAAACAGTTTAATAGTAAACTAAAGTTCACAAAAATAAATAATTGTTAAAAGATGATCGTGATAAAATGAAAATGAAGGGTAATGAAATGATTTTTAATTAATCCGTGAAAGAACATTCGACACTGTGGAAGTAGACCACGTGATGGATTGAAAATGAACTGAAATTATGTGGAAAAAATGGAAGAATGGAACGTTGATTACTACAAAAATATGGAATCTGATATATTTGAGGAATAGTTTGAGCATATGCTAATTCCGAATTTGAAACCTAACAGCATGATTTTTATGGATAATGTATCTCATCATTCAAGACAAATTGAAAAAGGAAGAAATACAAATTTCTTTGAAGGTTCATTATTTTTATTTTGGAAAAGTGTTATTATTTCTGGTAAGTTTAAAACATGTTTTATTTCCAACATTTTAAGAAATATTTTTATTTTATTTATTTTACTGTAGGAAAATGCTATTAATTTTCTTACTAATTTAATGTTTTTTATATTGTGTTGTTGTTAAGTTTATCTATTTATATATTTATTTGTTTTTATTCAGTTTTTACTTTGAAACTTTATTATGTTATTTTAATAAGAAAGTTTATTACGTTGTTATTTTGTAGAATAGTTAGTTATTTGTAACTGAAAAATGTTGGTTTATTTATTTATTTTTTTAAACTCTTACTCCCTAATTAACAAGCCTGTCACCGTCCTATCCTGACAAGAGATATGTTTCTACCTGCTCGTTGGTCCTTGCTGGGCAATAAGAAAAACTGGTATCATTGAAGTTTTATGCACATTATTGTAAACATACTTATTTTACAGTTCTGATGTCAGATATCGTATTATCCACTGTTAAAAAAATTATGTCCTTAAAAGAACACCAGTTTTTGTTTTTGGCTAAGATGAGCATAAGAACGTGGATTTAATTGTATTTTATATAATTACTCTCTATTTGTTATTAGTATAGTTCACTACAGAATTCTTAAGTGTGTAAAGATCAAAGATGCCAGCATCTTTTACATGCCTAAGAACGGTGTAGTCAAATTTACAATTGAACAAGAATTTAAATCTTTTAATTCATTGTTTGAAACTGAAAATACATTTTAAGTCCTGTCCTGTGTATTGGTCAACCTAACGCCAACGATACACTAACCAAAAGCAGTCGGTGTCTTTTACGCTTTTCTGCGAGCTTTTTTATATCGCAGAATTATATCCGGAACCTACTATACCTTTCCAGATAAGGTTAGTTAATTCTAAAAACGAATAAATATTACGATAAATATAGTTACCAACTATATCTGACATAACAATAATAATAATAATGATAATGACGATAATGACGAAGTTAAAAGTAAGGTTGCGAGGGAACACTACCGTCACATTAGATAAGCTAAACGCCAAGAACAAAATGGCGGCAATAAACATTGCTGTCCTCATTAGAATTGTCGATTGGCTACGAAGCAACATCGCGAGAATGGACAAGAAGATAAAAAAAAGTCCTAAAAATGGGCGAAATTCATCATTCGAAGGTAGATCTTGTAATGGTCCATTTTTAGCCATTAATAAATTTCTATTAAAATTTGCTAAATTACATTATTTTATATTTTTGTCGAAAAAATACCTAACGCCGTCACTGTCTTAAAGGTATTTTGTTTACCAGACTCTTTAGGCATTCCAGAATAATGCGCGGGAAACGTGCTTTGCAGTCGGTAAAGCTAGACATCTTTCTCCAATAGCAGAGCACAAACATGACATAATGAATTGTGAGGGGATTGTAATCCTACACTAACTTTGAGTTATATAAAATGACGAATTAATGCACTGGATTCACTTTTCGGCCATTCGGCCTTAGAAGTCGTCAACTTGTGTGCTCTCTAATTAATTATTATGGTTAATTTTACCAATTAGTTGTGAGAATTTTGTTTAGTAAAGTAGTGAAGAATAATTACACGTAGAATTTGTTCGTGTAGTTATAGCTACTTTAAGTGCATTTTACTGAGAAAGGACATTATTATGATAGTGTTTAATATACCTAAAATGGTATGGTTTTGCATTTTGGCTATAAGTTTATATAACCAGCATATAGTGTCTCTGGCAGTTTTTAGCAGTTTGTGTAAGTACAAAAATATTTATATTTCCGTTACCCTTATAAGTGATTTGCCGTATTGAAGGACTATATCTCTTGCTTTTCCCTTGATATTTTAGCTGTGGATGCTACACATGGCATCATTGAACATGTGTTGTGTGTATTCAGTTAATTCCACAGCGTTGTGGAATTTTGTACTTTCGTGTTCATCCCGTTGTTTGACAGACAAACAAATTGTTTTCGCGAGTGTTTTATCTTCGTTGTTAAATACAACATGTTGTAAATTTTTGTAATATATTCTTCAGGTAATATACCAATTTTTTGTTAATACCTTTACTTACGTTTAGAGATGTGTTTGTTTATAGTACCATGTACCATTTACCTTTTGATGTCAGTCTGTCTCTTTGTGTACCATTAATTTTGTATAAATTGTTTGTAGAATATTATTATCGTCAGCACATTTTATTTACTTGCACCCTGTATATCTCTTTGCACTACCAATTTTATGTAATATATTTGTTATACTTTAATGTTGGGTTTTATTTCAAAACTATGTAACAACAGTTGTAAATTTTGACTTGGGAGCTAGTCAGGTAAATAAACAAATAAAGTATTTCTTTAATCTACGTAGTATCAGATTATTTATTGTTTTCTTAATTTATAATAAAGAAAATAAATTTTCTAATATAAATATAAATAAGAGATTGGACGGTGGCCGTGGGCTAATCGAGCTGGAATCTTCTATCGTAGGACTGAGTGCATACATCCGAGAGGGGAAGGAAACATTTACAAGTCTAGTTAAAGAACTAGTACATCCAGAGGGAAACGCGCAAGATTCAGGAAGAACATCTGAGAACCAGAATCGCTGACGAGGACGCCAAGAAGAAAATTAAAATCAGCATTGAAAAGAGGAAAACAGAAGTATGTGCAAAACCAACACGATGCATGGACAATTCTTTCGCGATGTCGACCAACCAGAAATTTACAGAAAGGACAAAAAGGTGTCTTCGGAATTGTTGAACGGCTCAGGCTTGAAGAGGGAACCTGAAAGCCTTATGCCGGGTGCCTACGATATTACTACCCAGCCTATAACTTACCTGAAAGAAAAACAAAGAAATGATTAACGCGCTTTCGCGGATTTTCAACTTATCTGCTTAATATATCTTGTACTGGTAATCGGATGGGAATTTTATAAATAATGGCATATTTGAAACAAAATTCTTAAAAAATATAGACCTGTTCGATATGTATTGGTCAATCCGCCATCTTGGGGAAAAAATAGAAAACCCCAGAAATGGCCGAAAAAATCAAAATTGAATACCTTTTCTATAAGAAGGAGTAATTTCACCAAAGTTGACGAGAATAAAACTCATCTATGATCAAATATAATGCATTTTCTTTATATCTCAATTAGTTCAAAAGATATAGGCTGTAGAACGATAAATCAAACACCCTAAAACAAAAATTTTAAGTCTAACAGAAGTTATTGTATTTAAGAGAAACGGTGTACACACTGTACACACCATACATAAACAGACATTCGATATTTGGGTTCGTTGTGTTATGAGTCCTTCAATAAAATTATAAAATTAATTTTAGTTGCATGAAACAATCGCCTATTATTAATGAGGGCTACTGTTAAATACATTTTTCTCAAATCGGTGTAGTGTGTTTACTGTCTATATATCTTAACTGGACTGAATACATAAAATACATTGCTTTTAAATTTGCATTCTCAGAATTACATTTCTTATTGGTTGTTTTGAAAATCTAATCTAGGAAATCTAAGATAATTCCACTTAATGGTGGAATGTACCTGCTGACAGGAATTTACCTTCTGGTTCCGGATTGTTTAAAGTAATCTGGTTTGTTGGAATTTATAATATTAATTAGAAAAGTAAACAGGGACAAGTTTTCATTGGGGGTATATAAAAGTATGTCAACCATGAAAGTACTATTTCAGCATCGTGTACTGCAATGAAAAATTTAAAAAGTCGTTGTTATATTCTCTTTCCTGTCACATGTGGCTTCAAGTCATATAATGGAGCAGATCTGGTGAGAAGGAGAGGAGTTTTGAAACAAATTTTTTAATTTTTCTTTTTTTTGACAATTCGGTTACACGCGTTCTCTTTTATCATATTATCAAGTTAGTTCATCTTAATCGCACAAGGTGGGGGAGGAATTCGCAAAAACATGTTTTTCCACGATAACTTTTGATCTGGTGAGAAGGAGAGGAGTTTTGAAACAAATTTTTTTAATTTTTCTTTTTTTTGACAATTCGGTTACACGCGTTCTCTTTTATCATATTATCAAGTTAGTTCATCTTAATCGCACAAGGTGGGGGAGGAATTCGCAAAAACATGTTTTTCCACGATAACTTTTAGTCGGGGAGCCCTCCTTAGCTGTATGTGCACCCCCGATCCTTGCGGTCAATGTTTTTCATAAAGATTAAAGCCTAAGGAACAATTTAAAACATGTCCTAAAAAAACTGGCTGTACTTTCAAAATGGCGGCCATATGTTAAAAAAAACTGTTGCCAATGTTGTTTTTGTCATTTAACACAGAAACTAAAAAAGATGGACAAAAACTTTTTTTCACAAAAAACAACGTGCATAAAATTTTCTACAAGTTTGTTCCTATACAATATTTTGATAGGAGTTATCATTTTCCAGATAAATGAGTCCAAAATTAAGAAAACATGGAAACTCATATATCGGTAAATGACTCAGAGGAAATAACTGTGACAATTATTGTAAGGCGTATAATATAACTTTATATTATTAATATAACAAAAAATAAAATAAACTAAAAAAATTAATAATAATAATGATATTATAATTTGCAGATATTTATCTCGAAAACGGTAACAATGGTATCTGGAAAATATTGTATAGAAACAAAACTGTAAAAAAATGTTGTGCACTTTGTTTTTAGTGCAGAAAGTTTTTCTCCATCTTTTTTAGTTTTTGTGTTAAATGACAACAACCATATTTACAATTTTTTTTTTTTAAACGGACGCCATTTTGAAAGTGCAGCCAATTTTTTTTTAGGACATGTCTTAAATTGTTCCTTAGGCTTTAATCTTTATGAATTTATGAAAAACATTGTCCCCAGGGATCGGGAGGGAGGGGGGTGGGGGATGCACGGACACTTAGTGTGGGCTCCCGCAGTATTTGTTATTATTGACTTGACGAAAAAAAAAAAAAATTAAAATATAAACTGAAGATCTGAAATTGAGAACCTCCCCCTTCATAAACTGGTTAAAAAAATTTTTCAAAGGTAACTTTTCGTGATTTTTTTTTGAAAATACGCTTTCTTGTCGTAACACTAATACACAAAAAAATAATTTCTTAATTTTTTCACGAAAAAAAGGAAATAAATTTTGGTTAAGAAAATTCTGAAATTTTGTAAATTCATTCAAAACATGCCTTCGGATAGAGAAGAATCGTTGGCAAAACCAAATATCAAATATTTTAGAGAGGCACATATATGTGAAAGATGGATAGCCTCAAGCGTGGGCAATTACTAACCACGCTAGGTGGCACGGTGGTGCTGGGATCAATAAAGGCGGTTCTCCCAGGGCGAGGCCTTTTCCATTGCACTGACTTTAGGCTTGACCTCTAATGTGGGATAACTCGCTCGCATAATTTTTGGTAGCCGAAACTGCGTACGCGCTTTATACATAGTTTATACAATGTTAAAGAAAGGCATCCGTGAAACACTTATTAAACACATTTATATACATTTATTAAATGTTACAATTTAACTAATTTTCTACTTACATACAGTTTATAAAATGTATTTGTGAAACGTTTATCAAACGTTTATTAAATGTCATAATTTAATTAGGTATAGTACATACAATTTATTGATTTGGGTTGACGTTTGTCACTATAATAAGCGTTTAATAGACTGGCGGTACATGACCAGTCAGGTGCAACGTTTTTAAAATGCATGCCAATCATATATATGAATGAAATTACCATGAATATGCCAGAAACGCTTTTAGGCAGTCGTCGCGTGCAGAAGGGTGTGCAAATTGATTTTTTTTTGTTTTTTTTTTATTTTAAAATGGATGCCAATAGTGCCAAACGAAAAGCCGTGAAAAAGAATCCAGCGGAAATTCATTGGCATGCAGTTTCCGCGCGCAAAACAACTTTTGATGCGCACATAAATCGTAAAATTTTTTGGTATTCTTGATTTTGGATGATTTTGATTTTGGATTTTTTTTCAAGGCTTTTCGTTTGGCACTATTGGCATCCATTTTAAAATTAAAAAAAAAAACACAAAAAAAAAAACAAAAAAAATCGATTTGCACACCTTTCTGCACGCGACGACTGCCTAAAATTTGCGTTTCTGGCATATTCATGGTAATTTCATTCATATATATAATTGGCGCATTTTAAAAACGTTGCACCTGACTGGTCATGTACCGCCAGGCTATAAATTCAACGTTTTTTTTTATGTATGGTTTTGCAGCATATAAAACGTTTCTTAGACTTATCAGTGTTTACTGGGAATAGAATAGAATACATAGGTCTGCGACATTTTGTTGTTGGGCAGATTGGGGACATTTTCGAAGTAATTTTTCGCACTGTATCCGAATCTGGCCCACCACATCAGGATTTTGAAATATTTGAGATTAAGTAATGGGTCCGGCAGAATGAAGTATCCATTTTAAATTGAGTTTTTTTTAATGGGTAAATTTTTATTCAATTATTAAGCACAAGGTTCTTGAGGAAACTAAACATTACATCAGTCAAATGACCTCTTCCTCGCTGCTGCACTCTTGAGGGATTTTAGCAAATAGCCCTTCGAAACGTTCGTAAAAATCAACGCGTGTTCCAAGACAGAAGTTTTTGTACGACTTGAATTTTGTAGGGATGGAAATGTAAGTCTTTCAGAATGCAGCGATACCTACGGTTCGAAATATTGAGTGCCAATGCTTGTCGTATTGCAGATCATTGCAGATGTTTAACACAGCTGCTCTTACCCTTTCAGCATTTTCAAGTTTGCGTACAGAACGAGTTCTTCCTTTTGATTTTCCTCTGGCACATGAAGCAGTACTGCGAAACTTTTTTAATTGCTATTCGACTAGAAAGTGGATCTAGTGGATTTAAACGAAAGTGACGATGAAATAAACGCTGGGTGATTACAACAGAATAGTTATTTCTTAAATAAGCTTCAACAGCAAAATAACGTTGAATATTTGACCAACGCTCCATATTCACAGTTAAACTGACATTTCTCACCAACGCACAGTGGTGCTTTTATTAAACACTGGCGTCAAAAATCGGTAACTCAGCCAATTTTCTGTAAAAATTTACGAAACTCGGTAGAGTTAAGTACTTGGGTATGCTAAATATGGTGTTGCTGCAGAATTTTTTTTTTTTTCAATATGACTGCTTCAAAATTGGGGTGAGAAGAAGCAAGAAATATGAAAAATTCAATAAAATGACCCAACCACAAAAAATGAGTGCTGATCCTGGAACTGGACCCGAGTAGTTCAATGTATTTTTTGACGCTAAATTCGAATCCGACCTCAGAAAAACTCAAACATCCTCAAAATTTTGAACTGGAGCGAAAAAACACCCTTAGAACAAGGTAAAATCGATTATATGGTGACAATAAGCACATGCAAAAAGTAATCCTAATGTACAATCCCAGGGTTTTTGAGGTTGCTGATTTCAAATTTCATTCTTAGGGTGAAAATCGAGTAAAATGGGGGTTGGAAGGGGTGTAATAATGAAAATCCGACAAAATGCGGGATTTTCATTCTAAAAGTTTATTTCCAGGGATTTTTGAGGTTGCTGATTTCAAATTTCATTCTTAGGGTGAAAATCGAGTAAAATGGTTTTAAATCACCAACCTCAAAAACCCTAGGATTGCACATTAGAAGTACTTTTTGCATGTGCTTATTGTCACCATATATGAGGAGCGATTTTACATATTTAATATATTTAATTTTTCATATTTCTTGCTTCATTTCACCTCAATTTTGAAACCGTCATATGGAAAAAAAAATTCTGCAGCAAAACCATATTTAGCATACCCAGATACTTAACTCTACCAAGTTTTGTAAAATTTTAACGAAAATTGGCTAGGTTACCGAGTTTTGACGCCAGTTTTCAATAAAAGCACCACTGTGCAACGCTTTGACAACTGTCTTAAATTTCCATTTATCGCGGAAGCATGGCGACTTGATTTGAATTTATATCTCATTATATTATGACGTGAATTAACTTTGAAAATGGATACATCATTCTGCCGGACCAGTTAGTTAAAAAATTGCTTTTGTGTCTACTTTCAGGTTATGTATAGGATTCAAATTTTTTTCAGCTTATTTCTAATGAATACATTATTTAGTACCATCCTTCCTCTTTAAAATAAACTTTCGAATGGTCATCTACGATGTTTCCTCGCAAAGTTATAGTCATTTTAAGGTGACATGAATTTGAAACCATGATCCCCTACAACTCAACAATCTTAACCAAACGACTCCAAACGACTCAAGATTTAACACAACAGAAGGGAAAACATACCGAGATCTTAACCAAACGACTCTAAACGAATCAAGATTTAATACAACAATCTTAATTTATTGGTTTCCAGAAAATCTAGGCGATGTTAGCGAAGCGCAAGGGGAGCGCTTCCATCAAAACATCAAAGAGATGGAAAAAAGATGTCAAGGAAAATCTTCGATACTAGCTGACTACTGCTGGTCTCTTCAGTATGATAATTCTAATGCTCATCATAAAAGGTGTTCTTAGTGGCCGCGGTACGTGAAACGATATTTCATTTAACGAACACGCGACGGAACTTGGCATGGTGTTAGATTAGATGTTGGAAAATAAATTCCGAAGGGGAGCCATCCAAAATTTCCCTTAGGATTCAAAATGGCAGCCGATTTAAAAAATAATAGTCTTAAAATATAATAAATTTTATGGTACCGTATTATTACGAGTTTGGTATCGTTTTATACAATTTATTTACATGAATATTACGTTGTTTTCTCGTATCAGATTTAATTGAGTAAACTTAACACGTAAATAAAACATAAACTTTGTGCTTGTCATTCAGCAACAGTATAACGCCCTGTCTCTCTTGGGGTTATTTAAAATGAATTCTAAATAAATAAAAATACGAAATTAACAATAAACTAATTTATTAACAAAGTGGTAGAGCAAATGAGAATAACACTACAGGGTATGGGCGAATAAATTTGTGCTAACGAATAAAGAAGTACAAACAAATAATCAAACAAATGCACAGATATACGGAGAGACAGACATAATGGTATAAAATACAAAAGATAAATAGGTAAAACGTAATAAAGGGAGATTGGCCAATTCCGCAAGGAAAAAAACTATTAATAATAAATAAATGATTGTTCATTCACTTATCAGAATTATTTTCCGAGCAAATTATCCAAGAATGAGCAATTAATTATTTATTTAAGTTTAAAGGCAAAAACAAGCTAGAAGACTTAACTAAAAGGTACAAATGGGAGTATTTATACACCCACAAAAATTTACATAATTCCTCGAACGAAATACGTAAAGATAAATTTTAATATTAAACATATAGCACTCCAAAAGTAAATTTGAGTGTTTAGTCGAGATAAAAAATTAGCAAGTACAAATTAAGCTTGCTTGCAGTGTTCATGAAAACGTAAAGGTAACGAACACGCACTACACTGTGATCAACTTGATAAACTACTGGCTCAAATCTTCCCAAATTGATGACTCGTGCATAAACAGGAAAATATAAAGTTCAGATCGGTACTTACATAAGTTCACTTTGGACATTACCAATAAAACTGCAATCCTATTTAAAGTTGAAAACGTAGATTGAACGCACTATTATTTAGACACTTTTAGGTAGATATTACACATAACAATACTTATTTCGAATGTACAGCTCACAAAAGCACACATAATCTGGCTGTCAAATTCCTTAACCAGCTTAAACGAAGGAAAGAGACTAAATAAATAATTAATTTATAATTTTTATGGTTTAACTAAACCATTTAAATTCTGGAACTTTTAATATCTTCACTCAAATTTGGTTAAAAGATTGACTGTGGGCTCGCTTAAAGCGGCCGTGGAAAGTGTCATGGCTGCCGCTTGGCTCGGTATTTATCTCTTCCCCCACTAGTAGTCGAAATACCTCACTCCTTAAACCCGCGAATTTAAACTATGGTTTCTCATTGGAGGAAAGGCATTATTTTCAAATGTTTACCAGTAAAGCCGAGAACTAAGCGACGGTTACGTTACCTTCTAGAATCTTACAGTAGCGGCGATAATTTATTTTTTAAGAGGTAACAAAATAGGTAATTTATGTACGGAAAATACGAAATAATGTAATTTAAGGGCTTTTATGCCTATGAATAAAAATGACCGT
This sequence comes from Rutpela maculata, assembly GCA_936432065.2. Taxonomy (NCBI): domain Eukaryota; kingdom Metazoa; phylum Arthropoda; class Insecta; order Coleoptera; family Cerambycidae; genus Rutpela; species Rutpela maculata. The sequence continues at coordinate 24,049,956 of OW386290.2, forward strand.
TACAACAGTTACAATTTTTTGTGAAGATTACAGGTACGATACATGTATTTTGCGACGTTTCTTATTTGGTTCATTTGTCGTTTAAAAAAATACTACACGGTGGCTACCCATCCATATAAAAGATCTTGAAGAGCTGAGCGACAAACTTCCGGGAGTTCACTTAGAATTTTGCAGAGGACACTTTGTATTTCTCAAGACTGGAAGACTTTTTTCTGCGCTTGCCAGGCCCACAAGCAAAACAACGCACTTGTCAAGGGGATGGTAGAGCCGTGGGCCTCACTGAAGATCCGGCTGCACTTAGGAAGTGATCAGTTGCAGGTCCAGAAGTGTGCAGGTTGTTAAACGAATTTATACCTGCTGTATCTGAAGAGTCAAGTGATCTCCAACATCACGATCAGTATGCAGCTTTTCAAAAAAAGTTTAGAGAAGCCGTATCTTCTTTAAAAGATAGTTTTGTTGAATTTGGTAGTCCATTTAAAGAAACCACCAAAGATCTTGTTGGGCTAGATAGTAGAATAATCGTGAACTCCCTTGAAAGTGACGCTGTTATATTGTACCAAATATTTATCAAAGAGCGACTTGTTGAATCATCAAAATCTATTTTTGATCCTATAAAAAGGGTAAACAACAAAATTTTCATAGCCTCCTCCAACAAAGGAGTTACTGGCCAGAAGGAAATGAAGACAGACGTTGAGCTTTTCTCAAGAATGTTTATTGCTAGTCAACATAAGGAAATTGATCTTGATTTTTTCTTTGTACATGAAAATCAGACCTAGCCTACATCATTATCTGTCAACGGAGAGATGCGTCAGGGAACAAAAAGCGACTTAATGCATATTTTGGATGAAATTCTGGAGTCAACTGATTTTCCTGATGCTTATGATGGAGTCGTTTACGACGGTGCAGCACTGGTGCAGCACTGGTGCATTGCCTAAAACCGAGATGCTCTAAAACGTTTCAGGATTATTTCGAAAAGAATTTCCAGCCCTATTTGTCAAGAGATATCTCCCGGCTTTCCTGTAGCCGAGTAAATCTTGTTTGGGATATGTATGCTGCTGATAGTTTAAAGAATAGCACGCGGCAACAAAGAGGTAATGGCATACGACGGCAGGTAACACCTAGTGCCAAATTACCAAGTAATTGGCCAGACTTTCTTAGAAATGCCAGAAACAAAGAAGACATTTTTCATCTTCTTGCTAATTACGCTTTAAAGAATTTCGGTACAGTTCAAGTTCTGACAAACGTCAACAGTAAAATTGTAGGGTCTATGACTGAAGGAACATCTATAGCTGATGCATCATGTGAGAAAATGGAAGAGGCTGATGGTCGTCTGATCTTGCATGTACATGATATGGCACGCCACGGGGCTAAAAGGGTCCTTTTGTGTACAACAGACACAGACGTAATGCTAGCCATTTCATTTTTTCAAACACTGAAGTCTCGCGGGTTAACCGAACTATGGATCCAATTCGGCGTCGGAAAGAACATGAGACATATTGCAATACATCGTATTGCCGAGAAACTGGGGGACGAGAAGGCAGTCGCCCTTCGTGGATTTCATGCTTTTATCGGTTGCGACACAGTATCGGCATTTAATATGAAAGGCAAGCGGTCAGCTTGGAATGCACGGAAAACTTTTCCTGAGGTCACTTCTACCTTTACTGCAATTTTTAACCCTCTACCAGCATTAGAAAAGAATGTGAGAATACTTTTGGAAACATTTACTATGATTGTGTACGGTGCAGATATTCAGCTAGGCACTATAAATGAGGCAAGAAAAGTATTATTTACAGCCAAGAGTAGACCAATGCCGCCTACTGCAGATGCACTAAAGCTGCATACACTTCGTGCGGCTTACCAAGCCGGCCATATATGGGGTCAAGCAGCCAATGTAATTGAAGAATTACCATCTCCAGTTAACTGGGGCTGGACACAGGAAGACAAAGTGTGGACCCCACATTGGACTAGTCAACCTGCCATATGGGAAGCCTGTAGGGATCTATTATAGTGCGGGTGTAAGCAGGGCTGCACTAGTAGATGCAGTTGCGCTTCGGTAGGCATTCCTTGCACATTAATGTGCACTACATGCCGTGGACAGTGCATTAATTCTAAGTAAGGTAATTAAATACTGTGTCGGGACATGATATTACAGTTGCAATTTAACTTAACGTAAATGATGAAACAATTTTGAGTTTATTTTCAATATTAAAAAAAATGAATAAATCATTTGTCTATTATTCCTACATTTTATGTTTTTCATTTATTTTGACTTCATGTCATGTTCCACAAGCCGAAAATATTCGAAAATGATACCACACGCGAAAAAATGCGGCAATATATAAGATTTATATGTTTCGGGGTACTACTATTTAGGTAGCAATTTTGAATTCTAAGGGAAATTTTTTGTGGCTCTCCATTGGAAATCATTTTCGTATGTTATAACTATGATTGTGCCAAGCGGCATCGCGTGTTCACAAAATGAAGTATATACCTAATTTTCGTCATGTACCGCACCCACTATCTGATACAAGGTCTTTGGAAAAAGAAAAAGAGATTTCATAAAAATTCATAAGATTCTGGGTTCAGATTTTAGGGTTTTGAGTTTTGGAAGTATGGTTTATAATTTTGTGTTTATGATTTAGGGTTTTGGGTTTTTTCATGTTTAGGGCATAGCGTTAAAGCTAGGAAGCTTGAATATGTTGTGTGATAGCTAGGTAGTTTGGTATTTTATAAGGGTTTGGTCTCGATACAATTTGGAGATGCGTTGATTGTTGCCCCAAAGATATATATTTTGTAATCGAAAATATGACAATTGGTCCTTTGACTCATTGATTAAGATTGTTGCGCTTTCCCTTCTATTGTGTTAAATTTGATTCGTTTAGAGTCTTTTGGTTAAGAGCTCGGTATGTTTTCTCTTTTGTTGTGTTAAATCTTAATTCGTTTGGAGTCGTTTGTATAAGACTGTTGAGTTATCTCTTCTGTTGTGTTAAATCTTGATTCGTTTAGATTCGTTTGGCTAAGATTGTTGGATTGTAGGGGATCATGGTTTCAAATTCTTGTCACTTTAAAATGGCTATAACTTTGCAAGAAAACGTCATAGATGACCATTTGAAAGCTCATTTTAAAGATGAAGGATGGTACTGAATGATGTATTTATTAAAAATAAGCTGAATTTTTTTGTGTTCTATACATAATCTCAAAAGTTACCAAGAAAGACATTTTTTAAGTACTTAACTTCAAATATTTCAAAATTATGACGTGATGGGCCAATTCTGAGGCCAGATTTGTATTCAGCGAGAAAAATTACTACAGAAATACCCTCATCTGCCCAACAACATTCAATTTCTTTTTTCGCAGACCTGTGATCATTAATAAATAAAAGAGGTAAGTTTGGTGCAAATACTTTAGATTTATTTTAAATTATTTTTGAAATCGATTAACAAGTAGTTTTCATTTTATAGCAATAGTTTAAAAATACTTTTAACTTTAACACTTTAGCTAACAATATTGGGCATCATTGATATCCACACCGTCGGCTTGGGTGACAGTAAGGATTTATTTGTTTGGAATCAAGGCGACCCTTCAAGTCAAGACAACTAATTAATATTTTCCTATTGCACAATTATTTTCCCACATTACACAATGTTAATTAATGATGCAAGAGAAATATTTGAAATGAACATGCTTGGTGCGACTAAAAATGCAGTCTATGTGAAATGACTAATGAATATGCCTTTAATTTATAATGGTAAACACTTACGTGTTCAGCTACTTATTTGCATTATTTATATTAAGAAAAAAGACGATGTGTACGATATTTCAATGCAGGTTTATTTATTACGCAGATACGATCCGTGGACATGAGGATTTTAAGAACAGTTGCATTTACAAATCGTAAAAATTGCCTACATCTATGTCGACACCATATGGATCCTTAACAGCAGAGGGAGTTAGTACAAGTACTTATTGATTAGAGTAGAATAGAATAGAATATTTATTGACGCAATAAATGCAATTTTCTTACTATGTGACAAATCAATTCATACAAAGACATATAAACTATTAAAATACATAAATAATATACAACGTATACCTACGGAAGCGTGCTGAGGCCACGATGAAAAAAAAATTGAGTTGAAAGAACAATGTTAAAAAAAGGCCCATCCGCGGTAAAGTGTGGAAACCATCTTTTTTTACTAATTTTGGGGTGCTGAATACGAATCTGTCATCGGAATTAGCTAAAAATATCGGGAAGACAGTAAAAAATGAGTCTTATTTGGGAGTGGCATTGAAATTGATATTAGAACTTGCAATAAAAGTTATTCTTTATAGAGGGAGAGCGTTTTTCGACACGTCATTTCAACAGTCGTGAAAATTTAGGTACTAAATCATATGTATCTGCTGAACAATAAAATTCGATTCTGGCAGCCCCTTCGGCCGGGATATACAAAATTACTAAGAGGGTGAGAAATAAGATTCAATTTAGTTATAGTAAAAGTCAAGAAATTTCAGGAGGTTACTTTCGATAGTATTTCTTATTCATAAAAATTATTGCCAGAACATTTCCCCCCCTACTAAATGTTGCCAGAACGCTGTAACTGTTTCTTAAAAAAGATACCATTTTTGTTATTTCAAAAGTGACAGAATAAATATAATATATGTAGGATAGGTAATATAAGAAGCCAGAGCAAAATTTTATCACTAACTGTCTGCCAGAGCGAAAAACGTTCCCATGTTAATGCGAGCAAGACAGTTATATAGCGGCCTGCTGGTTAGAGAAAGAGAACGTATATGGAGAGTAAAACAGGCTAGATATATAAAATTCAAGAAAAAAATGTATTGAAAAAATAAAGAACGTTTATATAATATATAAAAATATTAACGTTTTACTCATCTTCTTCATCAACTTGATCATCATATAAATTGACATCATCCTCATTAGATACGCAACTATTCGAATCATCGATGAAATCGATTTGAGATATTAATATTATGTCATCATCTGTAAAAATGATTGATAAAAATTGAAGACACAAGTGGATGAAGGGTCATATGACATTTTCGAAAAAAAAAACAGTTTTTTTTATGAATGAAGGCTATAAGTACACAAAATTCCCTCGCACATTACATTTGTTTCTAATGCAAAAATATCTGATTTATAAATTTATAAAGGATCTATGTACTGTTAAAGTTGGTAAGTTGTTAAAAACTTTGAGATCAATTATCTCAAAATCACTTTGTTGTTACATAGACCCTTCATCCACTTGTGTCTTCAATTATTATGTCTCTTATATTTAAAAAAGTTGAGATAATAAATAAATATCAAGAAATATAAACAAATATTTTGGACACCCAGTATAATAATAATTTATTTCAATTTTTTTTTTTCAGTAAATACATCATGAGTAAAACATTAATATTTTTTTAAAATTAAATAAATATCTTTTATTTTTTTTATGCATTTTTTTCTTGAATTTTATATATCTAGCCTGTTTTACTCTCCATATACGGTCTCTCTCTAACCAGCAGGCCGCTATATAACTGTCTTGCTCGCACTAACATGGGAACGTTTTTCGCTCTGGCAGACAGTGATGGAATTTTGTTCTGGCTTCTTATATTATCTATCCTACATATATTATATTTACTCTGTTAAAATTTCAAGACTTTTGAAATAACAACAAGCTAAAAACGTACTCTTCGCCTGTTCACTGAACTTTTTATATAATTGTTACACATTCTATAGGATACTCTTCGCAGGTTTTTTGTAAATAGTGTTAGTTTTAGACATTTTTAATTTTATAGTACGTAAAAGACTCCGTGTAAAATAAAATAAAAATTTAAAAAAACATACTAAACCCCATTTGGGTTTCGAACCCGGGACCCTTGGGTTCCGAGTCAAAAGCATAAGAACTACACCACCATCTTACACGTAAAAAAAATGTAAATTTTTACATTATAAGACATGAGCTAAAATCATATTTTCACGGTTGTACATTGCATTATGAAATGTATATTTGTAGAATATATAAATATTCAGAATTTAAAGTGAAATATCATTCTACCAGATTTCTATTCAATTACAAAAACAAAAAAATGGAATTTTTTTTTCAAATTTAAATCATTAATAACAGTTTTATTTATAGATCGATTTTGTTCAAAAACAATAGGGTTCTTCCTCTAGCTGACACTAACTTACTGTCCAAATTTCAATACAATCGGATTTTTCTTTCTTGAGTTATCGTGCTTACAAGAAACGTGACGGACGGACGGACAGACGGACAGACGGACAGACGGACAGACGGACGGACGGACAGACGGACGGACGGACATTTTGAAAGTTGTTCAGAATTCGTTCACTAACACAATGATATGAAAATTATTTGTCTGCGAGCGATATTTACTGATTTAGAAATGTGCCGATCAAATACAATATACTTCATTTTTGCGAAGAGTATAAAAATGGTACTTTTTTAAATAAATATTTACAGCATTCTGGCAATATTTAGGAGGGGAGGAAATGTTCTGGCAATAATTTTTATGAATAAGAAATACTATCGAAAGTAACCTCCTGATATTTCATGACTTTTACTATAACTAAATTGAATCTTATTTCTCACCCTCTTAGTAATTTTGGGGTAGTATATCCCGACCGCAGGGGACTGCCAGAATAGACTTTTATTGTTCAGCAGGTAGACAAGATTTAGTACCTAAATTATCAGGACTGTTGAAATGACATGTTGAAATACGTTGCTGGCTCTTAGTCTATTAATACAGGAAATTCTTTCAAAATACTCAGTTTTGTTAGGTAAGTAGAAAAAGAAGCAAAAATTCTAAATTCACCGCCGCCCCTCCCTCGCCCTCGTTTCCCTCACCCTTCACCACCCATAGCACCCATAAGAACGGTGTAAGTTACAATATCTAATTTACGGTTATTTATTTATTAAAAAAAAAACAAAACAACTCGTTTAATAGCTATTATCAGGTTATAATGTGATTACTTCTGAATACTCTTACACCCATCCCCACCAAGTAAGTTGGTGGATATTATCTTTTTAGATTTTTTATTGGTTTTAATTGCAAAAGAAATCCCTAATCACTCAGTTTGATGTTTTTTTATCATAATAAGGTGATTTAGTCAATTCAGATGAATATTTCTCACCTCTGGATATTTCTCACACTTTTGAAGTTGGGGGTGTACGGTGTGCATATTACTATTCAGAAAATATTACTTGTTTTTTATATCACAAAATTCTTTTATTATTTAAATGCCTTTTGGCGAGGTGGGTTGAAAGGGTGAATTTGTTTTTTTTTACTTCTTTTTCTACTTCTAGTTATCACTTAGTATTTTAATTGAATTTCCTGCAAAAGAATAAGCTCTTGTAATTCTAATTGATATTATTAAAATGAAGCACTACATACATTAAAGCACTTACCAATATTTAAACACCATTCTTTCATCTATCAATTTAAAATTTCAACAAATAAATAACAAAACTGAATAACTGAACGGGTATTATACAAAACGGGCTCTATGACGTCATCGAATGTATTAACATAATCTCAACTTTTAGGTTTTTTTAAGTTTATTGTCACTATTAATGATTATATCCGCACTTTTCATTTGAAACCAGTATGGCTCCAAGCAAACATTTAAAAATTGACGCATATGATGTCTCAATATTGTTGATTACTAAAAATGGACTGCTAATTATAGGTTGGATTTCCAACCTACAAAAATCGCCTTATTTTATTGAGAGAAGATATTTAAAACTTTATGAACATTACATTGAACAAGATTTTAGTTGAAAATACGAGAACCAAGCGGAAATTTTCATAATAGTGACATATTACTCGGAAATTTTTAAAAGATATGTATTTTTGAGGTTAGGTGTTTGTGCCCGATGACGTCAATAATATAGCTTAGTGTTTTGGGCGGTAAAATTTTAATTCAAATTTAAAAATAATTCTTCTTTTAATAGATGGTACAGTGACATCGCATTTGTCTGTCAGTAAATATGCTGGTTTAATTCTATCAACATTTACTGTGATGGTTTTAGTTGCTTTAACAAAAGTAACCAATTTATCTGTATGGGACAACATTTTAAAAGGTCCATCATACAGCGGAGTGAAAGATTTTTTAAACTTTCTTTCCGAACGAAAATAAAATTACAAGTCAAGGTGTCTGAATTAACGAATTATTTGTAATTAACATAGTGAAAAGGTGGAATGAACGTTAAATTATCAAAAGAAGTAAGTAATTTAGTAATAAAACAAGGAAAATCCGTACAAGTATATGATTTAATAAAAAATTCACCTAGTGGTCGTAAAGTTTGACCAAAAACGAGTTCTGCGGAGGAACATTGCAAATCGTCTTTAGGGATTGTCCTGAGAGCTAATAGTATGACAGGAAGTTCATCTACCCAATGTGGTGTAGAAGCTTTAGCTCTCAGAGCGGTTTTAAGAGACTTATTAAACCTTTCTATCATTCCGTTAGAGGAAGGATGGTATGGTGTCGTACGAATTCTATGAAATCCCAAAAATTTTGAAAATGCTTGGAATAATTTCGATTCAAATTGAACTCCCTGATCCGTTGTCACTGTGACAGGGACACCGAATCTGCAAACATAATTTTGAAATAACGTACGCGCTACAGTTTGTGCAGTAATATCATGAAGTGGATAAGCTTCGGGCCATCTAGTAAAACGCTCGATCACAGTAAGAATATAAGAACAACCTTTAGAAGGAGGTAATGGTCCTATTAAATATATATGTATGTGGTCGAAGCGTCCTTTAGGAATATCGAAGATAGTTATCGGACTTTTGGTATGTCGTGTCACTTTATTAGTTTGACAAGTTTTTGAGATAACAATCTGAAGTCATTTTGGGCCAAAAATAATTTTTAGAAACTAACGTTGTAGTCGCTTTGATACCAGGGTGAGATAAGATTAATTGTTCTCTCAACGAAAGGAATACGGAAACACAACTCACTTACCTAATAATAAATATTGATGATAAATTCTTGGGAAATCTGGGTTGTGTCCGCTTGAGATTTGAAAATGTTGAGAAGCAAAGAACAGCGTATTTATCAATCTTGTGTATTCATCAATGGTCTAGGTCCAAGACATCATCGAAAGGGAAATAATTAACCTCTATACCATGTAATTCATTCTATCCAAAAACAGGTACCATACATTTTTAAAAAAAAATTGAACAGCTTATATCGGTTCAAGTCGGGGTCACCAAAATATAGCTTCGTATATATTATCATTCAGCTATACAATAAAATAAAATGGTCTTATGAATGTATATTGATGTAAAAAAGTTCAATATTCAATAAATGTATACATTGAAAATGTAATTGTATATTATTATATTATTTTGTTTTTTCTGTACTTTTCTTGGTTACGGCTATATGGATTCCGAGTGGGCGAGTCGCACATATATTCTTGCTAGAATAAGCGAGTCGCTACAGACCCTTATTTAAGATAAGTTTCAGTAGACGGTACTAAATCTGCTATATATTTTTTTTCTGCAAATAGGATTATTATGACAGTTGACAACTGTCATACCGTTGCCAATACCAAGAAGGTATATAGAGGATCTTTAGTTGACCGAAGGGAAAGGTGTACTGATACTATGAATTCTGTTGTATTAGAAGTATTTTGCACGAGTAAATTATATTATTTTGACGGTTGACAGCTGCCAAATTCTGTCAGTCATTTATACTTTAATTTTTATTAACATTATTGAATTAATAAAAGTGCATGTTAGCAAATAATGTTATCCTTGCAATACTACATTGTTTAATGTCAAAAGTATTGATTGACAGATGTCAAATGCCCCGTTTAAGCTGCTTAGAAATCAGTGTTAACCTCAAAGTAGCATACAAAATAACTTGCCCACGTGGAAGAAACAATATTATTATGTACCTTGTGCTGTGACATCCTCTTTTTTAGGAGGGATTAATTAATAAAAAACTAATTAATTAATGGTTACCACTTACTGAATCCACCTATTCAAAAAAAATTAGGAAACTAGTGAACCCACTATTACCGGGCTAGCTCATCAATGGTTATAAAAAATGCTAAAGAAATTGTATTTGAGAAAAGTATAAATCAAACTACCAAATAAAAAAATAATCCATATATTTCGTAAGCAATTAAATCGGATAGAGCGAGACACAATCTCTAGGCGTGGACAAAATATAAGATATCGTTTTTACATCAACAAACATCAAAACATAAAATTTTATAAGGTTACTTATAGCATTGACAAAAAAGTTACTCATGAATGAAATTAAACAAATAAACTACAACAAAATTGTCATACTTCATGACTAAAGTTATTTCTTAACTTCAACAAAATTTATCTATAAAAATCTGATCGGCCGACGGAACTAAATGAATTTACTGAAATTTCATTAACTAAACAAAAATATATCAACTATAACAGGTAATAAGCAATAAATCTTATACGTTAAACTACAATTTAAAAATATTTACCAGCTGTTATAAATGACCAGCCAAAGGTAAGAAGAAACAACAGTTACATTTCTTACTAAACAAAAAACTAAAGCACAAACATTTCTACGAAAGTTAAGTTATAGATGACGCACAAAACTTAACTTTTACGCTGCACTAATTTACTGCTCCAAAATTGTACGAGGTGATGGATTAACGGCCGAGGAAATAAAAATGAAAGTACTTACGTTTTAACTCCCCACAAAATCACATTACTTTTTACAAGTAATTACAGCTTTAATATCTTCTTTGCAGACAATTACAACAGTTGCAGAACTAACTCACATTACTCAAAATGCCTTTAACATACTTTTAACTTTTTCTAATACTAAAAAATTCGTATTTCACTACTCTGTAAGGTTATATTTCTGCCCAGGAATCTGCCAAATCTTTTTTATGGGGCCTCAAATTCATGTGGCCGGCTTCACGCCGACCACCAACGCCGCCCCATCCAGGCTGAAACCCAACTCGAACTAGAGATAAGTTGCTATTTAACAACCTGTTATTTTATAACTGTTATTTGTAAATAGCATTAACAGACTGTTATTTCTGTTCGAGAATAACAGGTAAGAAAATAACAGACAAGCAGCTGCGGCAGCAGTATAAAGCAACGCCTCTGAAATAACATTTGAAACTGCGCGGTGCGGTATGCGCATGCCAGTACTCCTCAGCGATCTGTTATATTTAAACTGTTATTTCAAAATAGCAGTGGCAGTTTAAATCTGTTATTAAAAAATAACAGCTTTTACCCATCACTAACTCGAACTCTTCGCCGTAGAAGGTATTCTCTGGTTTCATACCAAGGTGGGGGAACAACCTTAGATATCACATAGGGACTAAATTAGGCCAATCGTAGGCCGAGATTTTCGCTATGTTCTTATATGGGATAAGAAGTCGAGCTATTACCGCTTTTATTTTCAAGCGGTTTTATTTACTAACTCATTTACTAACTTGACTCAGGGTCGACTTAGAAAGGGTTTCGAGGAATATTCAATTATAAAATAAAGTCAAAAAAATTGTAAATCAGTATCAACTGTCAATACTAAATCAATTTTAAAGGGCTTTCAAATTTGAACCGTTACAGTGCTAATATAAGCAATATTCGATTACCGGATTGACTGTTAAAAACTGTCAACCAAGTGTTATGAGGAAAACTCGATTAGCATTACTAAAAATAGTAAAAAGTGACTGTACATGTAGACCAACTCGTCTAATGTCCAAACTTTCTAAAAATAAAATACATAATTTCTAAACTGACAGCTCTGATAAAGTGATAAATTGTATAATTTGAATTTTTTAAAACACTGTAGGCGACAAAACAAACTATTGGAGATGATTTCTAATCAAAGTAAACTCAATATTAAAGATAATGAAAACAATGATATGATTTTTATATTATGCGTTTTTGATTTTTATCGAGGGTCAACCGCACCCAAAATTTTGTATACCAGATTTCCTCTTTGACGAAGATTACACAGATTCCCTGAGATTTCTTCCGGATTTCTCTCAGATTTCCTTAAAGATTTCCTGAAAGTTTTCCCCTCGATTTTTACAAAGTTTGGAAATTAGCTCAGTTGGTCAACATGTGCAGTGACTTCACTACTTTTAGTGATGCCAACCTAATTTTTGCCATGGCACATTTTACCAAATTTTCTAACGTGAAATAGGTCAATTTGACCACGTTCTCATCATTTTCGATACATTTTAATGCCAGAATCCTGTTCAGCGACAAAAATTTGTCGAAAAACACTGTTTCTGCACTTTTGTCAGGGTGGGCAAAAAATGCCTATTACTTCCACATCCAGTGGAAGTATAGTATCGACAAAAAAATTTTTATTGTTCAAATAGGCTTAGAATGTCACGAAACGTCGAGATTTTAAGTTTGAGCGAAAAAAAATTTCTGTCTGTCGGTCTGTCTGTCTGTCGGTCTGTAACTTTTCTTGTGCGCACGTTTACTCTGGAACCGTTTGAGACATTGACTTGAAATTTGGTACACGTATGTACTTTAACGGAGTCTAGAGCTAGATTGTATTTTCATCTTGTCCCGTCTAAGGGCTGGGGGGTAAATTGGGGTAAATTTGGGGAAAATAGGTAAATCAAGCAGGTAAGAGTCCATAAAATTGGTATTTAGTATATATAAGAGAAGCTAAGGTCTCAAAAAAAATTTTGGCATTGTTCTTTCCTCGCCTTCTTAACAATCACAGCATCCGACTTCTTGCCTGGTTGATATCATCCATGAAACGTGTCCATGCGTTTGGTCGTTGCTGCACTTTGAATAGTTCAAAATGACAAATACCACCATCATCAAGGTGCACTGGAGTATAATAGCATATACAGCTGGGGGCGTGGTGCTGAAATTAAAATAATAAAGATCTACAGCGGCTTTACATCAGGCCCGTGTTACTTTCTACCTATCATTCCTCATAAAGACAAGCCGCTCTGTTCGCGGTTATCACTCTTACCACCCGCATCAGACAACAGGAAATCCAAGAAGACTTCACGAAAAAAACATGTTGCTACTTATTTATTGGTTCGATGCCTCAACGCCCTAAATAGGACATTAACACAGTCTACAGTGGGGAATAACTAATAATATTAATAGTAATAATATTAAACGTCTTTATTATAACCCACAACATATTACACAGAAAAAACCCTTTACAACATTAGAGTTAAGTGGTATACAAAAAGTGAAGTTTAATTTATCACAGCCATTCAACACACAAAATATTCTGACCATCAGTCTTACACTTAACCTTAGTAAGACTGTTTGCTTAGATTCATTCATGAACATAAAAGAAGTTTACCGAAAGAGAACCAAATGTACAAAATTAAACAGTAGTAATTATGACAATTTCATTTATTATTATTATTATATATTTAACAACGATGACGTAAGAAATACTTAAAAATAAATTTAGGGTAGATGTTGGGGGCTATAAATTAGAACATTGACGTTTAAATAAGAGAGATTTATATGGATCTTTAAAATTATGCATTCTCTTGGTTTTGATGTTAGACATCAATATTATTGTAAATTTTGCAAATTTGGTGACCTTGGGAATAACTGCGAACGATATATTGGAGGAGGTAGAAGATCCTTAAACCTAATATTCAAATTATGTGTAGGTCTGTTATGAATTTGATTTTTCTATATAGATATGTCTTTGAAAAATTAAATAAAGGTTATCATTTTTTTAACGGCATCGACTACTTGGGTCATTAGCTGTCATCGTTTCTGTTCTGTATGTTCTGTTGTTTCAGAGAGGGATTTATATTTTAATGTAGAGGTTACAAGCCTTCAGGTAAGTTATTAGTTTATCGGTGTCGTTATCGTTTAAAATAGCTTTTATTGTATTTTCTAGGTTCAAGCTATTTCTGTGAAAGGGACACTCGACCAAGAGATGTTTTACTGTTAGTTTATTTCCCTCATAAATTACAGACCAATGACATTTCGTGAATTTTTAAATTTCAACCAACGACAACAGTATTACATTGAATAAACGCAAGCTAATTTTTTTTAAAATTAACAGCGAATAAATTACATCTAGCTTTCAAATGCACATAATTGATTTAATTTACTCTCAATTGGACTAAAAACAAAATAAAACATTACAAATTCAAGAATTATTATTTTTGTTTATAATTACTATGTACCAACGGAGTAGTGTTTATGCAATTTTACAAAAATATTTTTAATATCAAACTGTCACAAACTGTCAGATTTACAGTCACGATCGCGTAACAAAAGTCAAATGAGCATCTAGCGTGTCCGTTTCTATGGCTACGAAACAAAAGTTGTTTATAGAACGTGTCGCCGTCAATTAATTAATAAGGAAGTATGTTTTCCAAATAAAAAATGACTCGTTTTGGGAAGATAGAATTTGTTCAAATTAGCAAAGAACTAAAGTACGCAAGGAATTTGTTCATTTGGGACATAATCTCGAGCTCTAAATTTTATCTCACAAACTGCGGGAAGCTATATTTTTTGCAAAATTTTGCTTTTAAGCAAATGTTCTCGACTTAATAATTTGCACAAAAAGCCCTCGACCTGCGGTGTCGAGCTATTAAGGTAATTATTAAGTCTCGAATATTTTCTAAGAAAAATTTTACAAGAAAAAGCTACCTGCAATTTATACGATAAAATTCAGAGCTCTCGAGATATATGATATATGATAAACAATTTTGTCACTTTGGTTGTCGTTCTCCTCTTAATAGATGCATTGAGGTCAGGATATTTGTAACCTTTCTATAACTACTTACGACTGTATATCAAGGTCTGTGGTAGTGACTATGGAAGGACTGATGACTGCATTTGTCTAAGTCTATTTGTTTCCTCTCTTTGCCACATGGTTTTCCATTTATTGATGTCTCGTTTCTTTCACATATTTTAAGATTTTCTGAGCGAATTCTTATCTCTCAGGTTCAAATTATTAAACAGGGTGTAACCAGTTTCATGTCATTAAAAAAACTGGTGGTGGGGAATGACTAAACGAACAAAAAAACCTTATATAACACGGGTCTAAAAGCCATAGTTTTAGAAAAAATAAATAAACAAAAATTTCGAAAATTTTCAATAATATTGTTTGAGAACTGCTGGAATGTTGGGAGAGGCTTTTATCTTCACGAATATCGGCGCCTCTAACCATTAAATACGCTAATACGGCTCTTTCAAAGTGTTCGCGCTTCTTTGTTAGAGGCCGCGCGTCGGCAAGGGCACAAGTTGATAATCACACTTTTTTTATGGTTTTTTAAAAGTAAGTAAGGTAAGATCTTTAGCGGTGCTGTAAAGCTGAAAAACGTCGGCGTTTTCCGAGTGCTTAGTAGATCTGAAGAAACCTATACTCTCCCTTGTGCAATATTTTAGTTTCTGTGGGCTCTTCGTTAAGTAGACACGGCGAACCCGTTCGTTGTTTTTGTAAGTGCTTTTTGAATTTTGGGCCACCTATTTACAGTTAAGACTTATTTTATTGACTTACTGTTCAAGTCGTTAAGTTCTTGATTACGTACAGACACTACATTTTGGACCAAGCTTTTATTTTTATTTTCTTTATTGGCAGCGTTAGTTGACAGTTTGGTGTGGTATTTTAATGTCCACAGAAACCATAAAAAATTATCCTAATTTATCAAATGTGTTGAACGGAGTGTGTATGTCCTTAGTTCGACGTGCCGAAAAGTGTATTGATGCATACGGAAGCCATTTCTAACAATTTATGTAAATCAAAAATAATTTATTGGTAAGTTCTAGTTTTATTTATCGAATATTTTAGTTTTCGATACCTGATTGGCAATTCGTTAAATAAATCAGATTTTTTTCCTAACTTAAAATACACATAATTGTTTTCTGTTAATGTAACTTAGACGTCTAACTCTTTATTTCCCAATGTCATGCAATAATTACTCATTTTTTAAGCTTAACGCAGAACATTCATTTAGGTTATAAATGTTAATAAATCACATGTAAATATGATAAATTATAAACAACAATAAAAGCTCCAATATTTTGTTTTAAATTAAAAAAACACACATGTAAAGAAATGCTGTGTTTAAACCTCTACGCCATCATTTCCTTGCAGTTCCGCAAAAGGAGATAACTAATTATTTGCATTTTTATAATTCGTTCGGTTCAGGCCATCATCAAAGGTGCCGCCCTTCTTTGCTTTGAAACCGCGGGCCGGCGAGAACGAGTCGGTCGGTAATCTTTGCACTTTTTTATGACAATTTAAAAGTTGCATAATTGGGAAGTACACGTCCATTGACCCAGAAAGTCAGTGGTTCACAAATGTGTCCTACCCTAATATTCAAATTGTTGGCCTAGGTCAGTTTTTTTCAAAGTTCCCTAGAGGAAAAAGTCATAAAGGTTTTTTGTTTGTCTAGTCGGTCCCAATTACCAGTTTTTTTTAACGACATGAAACTGATTACACTCTGTATATCGCTTTGATTTTGTAATGACAATTGGTTGGTATAATGATCTCAAATAATGACCTTTCATTAGTTACCATGCCACTGAGTGAAATAATCATATCCAAATACTTCCAAAATCAAGGGACACTTTTTAATTGAAAGATGTTACCAGAAAAAGTTGTTTAGAAAACATCGAATCCGAAATGTCAATAAGATCGATTTAACTGGAAATATTTCTGTATTTGAATCAAACCTTAAAAACTATTTTTTACATAGTTTACCTTTCACATACCTCAAAAAAAATGAAAGGTATATACAGGTTTACTATAACTTTACAATATATACTTTTATTATATTAATCCAAAACTAATAATGTTAACCGGGATATTTTATATAATAATTCTTCAAGTTCACTTTGGTAACTCACAATATGTACTTCTTGTATCACACTTGTGTAAAGATATCTGCATAGACAGTTTCCACAACGCTCGTGATGTATTACCTCAACTCATCTAACCATTATATTAGGAAGCAGAGGAACGTAACCTTGTCTTTCACAAATCCCCAAAGAAAGATGTCGCACGTTGTAAGATCGGGGATCCTTGGTGGCCACCATTCGAAAGCGCGGTTAACCACCTACTTTTTCATTACGTTGCAACATTTCAAAGCAGAAATTTCGGCATTCCACCTGTATGCACATGCTGTAGTAACTGTATCATTTTCAGTCGCTCACGTAAAATTTTCCATACAGTTTGTTGTGGAATTTGTAGTTCCAAACTCACAAGTATTGTTGACTTTTGTGAATTTCGTTGGTAAGCAGCACCAACATGTTCTACTATTTCTTCTGACATGCGAGATCTTTCCGGGCTTCTATCTACATAAACACCCTGCCTGTCCAAAAATTTTGTACCAATCTTAGATTAATTATCTAGTAGGTGGTGGTTTTCTAAAATGTGTTCAAAAATGACGTTTGTGGAGTATACTTTAGCAAATTCAAGCTCACAATATGGTGTCTTTGTAGCGTTTGCAACCCAAGGACTGTTTAACAGTCCTTGTTTGCAACATCTTCGCTATTATGCTTAAGCAATACTACCAACTGTCTTGTTGAAACTTCTACAGTTGCTCAACCTAATAGACCAAAATTCACGTCGATATTACAGATAACTTTTGTTTAATAACACTTTAAAAGTGTCTACTTCTTTTGTAGTAACCCTGTATATCAGAGGACATACGGACAGACGAAGAGACTGACAGATTAAAAGTTGTTCAGAATTCGATGACTAACAGAATAGTAGAATAGATTAGAATAGATTTATTTGACCAAGAATACAAAACAGTTTTTGACAGTGACTAAAAATAGGTGTATAAAACACCACAAAAATACAAAAAGTTGTAAAGAAACAAATACAAGGTATAAAACCGCAGACAAATACATAAAACAACAAAAACAAAATATAAAATATAACAGGATTAAAAAGTGTAAAACAGATAGTAAAATTGCAATTATTAAAGACAAATGAAAAGATGGAGTAGTATTCATCATATGAAATGTGATACAGAGCATCTCAAATAAGTAAGAGAACAACAATAATAATAGTAGTAGTAGTAGTAGTTGTTGTAGTACAAATTAAAACAAAAATTGAGTTGTAAAAAATTCCTCAACAGAATAGAAGCAGTAGTTTAAAAAATGCCTTGTAGTCTTAAACTTAAAATAATTGAAATTTAGAGGTTTCAACTCATTTGGAATGTGATTATATAGTTGGAGTTTTAACGTGTTTTTAATTGACTTAGTTAGTCTAAGCCGAGGCTGTCTCAGTTGCGTAGCAGCCCTGGTGTCATAATTATGAAAATCAGAATTAGTCGAAAAAGATTCTTTATTTTTATGGATTTCAAGAAAAGTAGTATACCTGTGTAAACAGGGAACTGGCATTATCCCTAGTTTTTTGAAAATTGGTTGACAATGGTCTCTCCAACCAGCATTGTCAATTAACCTAACTGCTCTTTTTTGTGACCGAAAAATTTTTACTGCATAGGATAAGCCACACCAAAGCAGAATTGCATAAGAAATGTGAGAATGGAACACAGAGAAATAACAATTTCTTAAAGTGCTCAAACACAGAACATTTTTTAGCCTGCGTAACAGAAAGATAATACTAGATAATTTGATAGAAAGTATCTCCACGTGGTTGAACCAGGTAAGAGTGTCATCTAAGACGACACCAAGAATTTTTATAGTATCACCTCTTACGATTGAGTTACTTATAGAAGAAACAAGCCTCTGAGTCTTATCTTCATTAAGTTTAAGATTATTTAATGAAAACCAATCACTAGCTTGCTGTACGGATCTAAGGCTATCGTGATTTAAGCTATTTATGTTAGAATTAAAATCTATAATAGATGTATCATCGGCATAGGCAAAGCATTTTATTGGTGATATAAAATGAAAGATATCATTTAAATATAAAATAAACAATAATGGCCCCAGTACCGAGCCTTGAGGAATCCCAAACTTTATTGTTCGAAGTTCCGAATTAACGTTATTAATAATAACACATTGTTGCCTATTGGTGAGATAAGAATTAAAGAGATTGAGAGGTAGACCTTCAATGCCATAAAAGCTTAGTTTTTCCACAAGTAACTCATGTGAGACACAGCCGAAGGCCTTAGAGAGATCACACAGGTTAACAGCTACATGCTTGCCGACCTCAAGGCCCCCGACTATGTCACTGACTATTTTAGAAACCGCCTTTGTGGTAGAACATTTACTTCTGTAGCCAAATTTTAATAATTTTGGAAAAAACTGGAATTATTGAAATAGGACGGAAGTTATCGATAGTATTAATGTCACCTTTTTTAAACACAGGTAGAATCTTGGCAACCTTCAGCACATCTGGGAAGTGACCTTCACTAATGCAGGCATTGATGAGCATTGTAAGGGGTAGTAAAATTATATCAATGGTTTCTTTAAGAATACGACTATTTATACCATAAATGTCAGTGCAGTTGTAGTCTTTTAAATTTTTCACCACCACTTCGTGTGTTGAAACCGGTTCAAGAAAAAAAGAGGCGTTAAAACCAGGTAATTTTTTTCAGTGATCTGTTGCAGAGATATTAGAAGTAGGTAACAAATTGATAAAATGTTCAGCAATATTAGAAAAATGCATATTAAAAGATTCTGGAGAAATATTGTGTACAGGAAAATTAGATGTTGACTTTTTACGTTCGAAATTTCCAGCTGTCGCTATTATCAGAATAGGGTCATTTAGTGATATGGCAGTTTCCTACTTTTTCTTCTTCATTTTAAAGTATAACAAAACAATAGCCTCAGAAAAAAATTTCAGCTCAATTGAATCAATAGCCACAGAGATATTCGCATTTGAATAGAAACACGCTCGGCCGGCCAACAGTCCGTAGAGTGACGTCACTTGGCGTCCGCCGATACCTATATTAGAGCAGTGATTTCGTAAATCTATCGTGTCGTTTTTTTTTGGCATAGAACCAGGTCAAACGTGTTAGGTTCCTTTGAGTTTGTCACCGGGCATATGAAATCATATTTTACGACATTTTTTTGTGGTCTAGAACTTTTTAAATCAATAAAAAGTGAAAAAAATGTATTTTTAAATAAAATTGTTTTTTTTTGTTTGTCTTTAAAACTATTAAAGGTACCGAAATTTGTTTTGTGTCAAATTAAAGCACACACTGTAACGCTTTTACCAATATAAACGGTCTGGGCACAATTCGCACTTTCATTTCTCTAAAAATCAGCTGATAAACTAAAAATATATATTTTATGTATTGAAATCTTCACCAATCGATAAACTTTTTTATTTTTGAAAATATTTAGATACATGCAGCGAAGAAAATAAAGCCCAAAAGTTTTTGAAACAATATATTTTTTCCTAAAATGTACCGTGTGGCAACAGCGATTTTTTTTATCAGCGCTAAATGCGACATTGCGACGCAATTAATACACTTCGCATGCAGGATTGGTCAGATTAGTCGCGTAGAAGTGGCGGTTGTCGAAAATCATTAAGTATTCATTGTTCGGATAAAAATTGTGACAATCGAAAATGTGCTTGTTTTAAGGAAGGCCTAAAATGTTGCAACGAGTGCAAATGTCGTTCCTGTAACAACATTATTAAAGTTTTCGAGGCAGATAGGAACGAATTAGAATGCTCTATTAATGTAGGGCCTACATAAACTACATACTACATATTTATCTATCCAAATAGAAAATTTATTTCAACAATAAAACTCATTTTATGCGTACGTTTTTACTTTCATTCATTTAAAAATGTTTAATAAACTTACTAATTAGGTGGGTAGTTAGTAACACTGATTGATATTTATATATTAGGTATTTATATCTACCTACCTGTCTTTTTATTATTAAAAGGATACTATTTTATATTTATTGTACAATTTCTTAATATTAACAACATATGATCAATACTACTGTACAATATATGAAATATTGAACAATAATATTGATCCCCTAGATGCTTTTGATCACTACTGGTTTTGTATCTATTGATATAAGTTAAACTACTACATACACCCCGACCGGGACCGTTGCAGTCAGTAGGCTTGCTACAGCCGATCGCGCAAGAATATGACTTTGGCCCGTTAAAAAAAATCGCTGACTCAATACTATGAACGGGACATGAAAAATTTTTATCCTAAAAACTTTTTTCAACTATTGGCTTCAATTTGTACGCAGCATGTATGTACAAATTTTCATAAATAAATAATTTTCTCGATTGTCTAAAATTAGGCTACTGAAAATAACAAGTTTGAGTTTCCTATTATTTTTCCAACTTAAAAAAAAATAAATCGGGTTCACGTGAGACGTTGTTCGAAGCGCTATTGTGTCTACTTTAATCTAAAAAAAAATAACTTGATAGCACAAATATTTTCAGAGATATAGCGGTAGAGACGTTAAAAAACATACTTCATTATTATGCAGATGATGCACAGATTTACTTTTCCTTTAATTTCGAAAACTCTGAGGCTGCACGCATCGAAATTAACAGCGACCTAGCAAAATTGCTCGAGATCTCAGAGCATCATTGCTTGTCAATTAATCCAGATAAGTCCAAGGTTATTTTATTCGGAAGTAAAGTTCAAAGGATACAATGTCTAGAAAATTTTAAGATTGAAATGGACTCGATTGAACTTCAATTTGTTGATTCTGCTAGAAACCTTGGGCTTTACCTGGATCACAACCTAAGGTTTAGCGAGCAAATTACTAAGAATATAAAAAAAGCATATTGCAATCTAAA
Organism: Rutpela maculata; assembly: GCA_936432065.2. Lineage (NCBI taxonomy): Eukaryota > Metazoa > Arthropoda > Insecta > Coleoptera > Cerambycidae > Rutpela > Rutpela maculata. Next base: position 24,071,662 of record OW386290.2, read on the forward strand.
ATTATTATATGGCTCTTCTACCTTAATAGATGACAAAACTAAGGCGATGTTATGTAATGCGTTGGTCCTAAGTCACTAACTTCGCGGATATAGTTTATCATCCCTGTCTCACAAAGCAAGATCAGGCACGAATTCAGCGTGTGCAAAATTCGTGTGTTCGTTTTATTTTTGGAGTCCAAAGATATGACTCCGTTAGGGAGAAAATTGTCGAATTGAAATGGCTCACAATGAGTCAGAGACGAGTTTTGCGTACATGCTGCTTTTATAATAAACTTATGAATAGTAAAATTCCCCGATATCTTTTTGATAAAATTGTGACGAGAGGCAGTGTCATGATGTGAACACAAGAAATCGATCTCTGTTAACCCACCACCGCACAGATCTGCTCTTTATCAAAGATCATTTTCCTACACCATCACTAAGTTGTATAATTCAATTCCAAACATTCCATTAAAAAATTAATATTTGAAAAAGTTTCATTGTTCAACAAGTTTATATTTAATTAAAATCATAAAAACCACTATTATTATTATTGAATATATCATTAATTGTTAGACCTACACTTATATATTGTTTCGGACTTTCTCATATTTTGTCTTGTCTTTTTATATTTTTCTCTCTTTTTTTAATCATTATTCTCATGATTATTCTCATGCTTAACTTTTTTTATTTCATATTGTGAATTTATATCATTATTGTTTCATCCGTTCGGCTAGGTTATTTATATATATGTATTATGAAATTGTTTGTTCAGGTTAAGTGGTAGAGCACCTTACGCTTGCGTAAAATGGTAAACTTCGCCTGTACCATATGTGAATTGGAATGTACCTTTAATTTTTTTTAATCTTGGTAAATAAAGACATTTTTATTATTATTATTATTAAAAATATATTTTTTTGAGTTTCTCCTAAATAAAAAAGTTCTCGACCACCAAAAAATGTCGTAAAAAATGATTTCGTGTACACGATTACCTTACTAAAGAATCCCACTAAGTCAGGTTTGGTTCTACTGTAACGGTCATTTTTCTGAAATCGATCGGCAATATCTACATTTTCGGCGCAATTTCAGATCGAAAAATGCACAATTCCAGTATTTTAGTCCGTTGCTAAGAAACTATCAGAAAACAGACCGGAAAAGATCCGTTGCTAAGCAACGATCAAAAAAACCGTACGGAAATGTTACTTTCCCGGCCTAGGCCGGGAAAGTAACATTCCCGTACGGTTTTCCATGTATATTTTAAGCAGTAAATAAGTACATGCAGACAAACCAACCCACATTAAAATTGCATTTATTAGTAGGCAGTTAGATTCGAATGAAGAAATGTTATGCATTATTAAAATTCCTTTAATTTATAATAACATTAATTGTGATTTCAGAAAAAATAGTATGTGTACTTCGGTGTGAAAGCACATTCCCGGACTTCGATACATGTTTGCATCGTCGTCCGGGAATGTATTGCTTTCACACCTAAATACACAATATACTATTTTATTTATAGTCATAAAAGCCCTTAAATTACGTTATTTTATATTTTTCGTGCATAAATTACCTATTTTGTTACCCTTTAAAAAAATAAATTACCGCCGCTACTGTTGTATATTTGTTCATCTTATTTTAACCATTATGTGAGGATGATGTCATACCATAGCGCGAAGTCTGCTTCTATATAAGGTAGCATTTTGAAAACTAGACAAATGATTGGTCCTTTCAAATGTTATGCTATGTCATAATGTTGCTCCCCACCCACCCTTATAAATATCGCGAAAAGCGTCGACCATGACACTTCCACGGCCGATTTAAGCGTGCCCACGGTCATCACATTTTAACTTGAATTTGAGGAACTAAAGTATTAGTTCCAGTGTTAAAATGTTTAGTCTTTCTAAACTATTATGATACTACGTTTATTGTCTTTTGTCTCGAGAATTTAACCATATCCTGTTAACAAGAATTAGTCAAGTGGTTGGTTATGTTTGTTTTTTTCTAGAAAGAGAATATAAAAATATTCTTGTGTATGTAAAAATTGTACCTGTTTAATGGAGTTGTAACCCTACGTATACTTTGGTGCAGAATTATAGAGGTGTGCTGCATTTCAGCGAAAGTGTTTTCTGTTCATCGGGAGCTTTGTAAGTAGAATAAATAATTTATTTCCCGTCCAACGATCCAACAATTAACTCTTTAGTGCAGTGTTTTTGGTTGCACTTAACTTTTTACGCGACATTGTGAAAACTATCGTGTACGTCTGTTTCGTTTTCGCATAAATAGACACACTGTTCTCGTGTGATGCAATTTTAATCGCTTAATATAGACATTTGTTTATTCCTAAAGAAAATATGTCACTAATAACTGGTGTATATACACCATATTTGTTTTTTTAGTTAAGTCTTATTGTACTATTTTTGGATTCATCATTTGATATATATTTTATTATTCATTCGAAAATGGTTTGTTTTAAATTTTCTTTTAGTAAACGCGAATGAACAATTTTATAGCTGTTTTTCCTTTCAATAATTACGGAATTGGCCAATATCCACTATATTGCATTTAGTATTTTGTTACCTTTTAAATATGTATAGGTATAATTTATTTGTGTACAGTTATGTCTGTCTCTCCGTACATCTGTGCATTTGTTTGATTATTTGTTTGTACTTTTTTATTCGTTAGCACAAATTTATTCGCCCATACCCTGGATGGTTCTCATTGCTCTACCATTTTGTGAATAAATTAGTTATTTTTAATTTCGTGTTTTTATTTATTTAGAATCCATTTTAAATAACTCCAAGAGAGACAGGGCGTTATTATTTGGCTGCAAAGCGGGGATTTCTTAAATAGCTTGTGTTTTTTGTCTAGGTATATTAAATGTAGCAAAAAAGCGAAGTTATACTACGCCGGGTTTTTTTTCTCGAAAACTAAGCGGCTTTACTTCCAGATTTTACTCTACTAACTTGCATTCACAGCCGTGTTCACTGGGCGGTTCAGCCATCTGACGTCACAACTCGACTACATGGTTATCCCGAGCGTTTTTAAGTCCGCCGACTTTAATAATTTTTTTATACATGAAGGCGGCGTCAGTAAATTCTAATTTTTGGCATACTTACTATACTCACCAAGCTCTTTCAGAATATGTAATAATAAAAAAATGTTAAATGAGCCTATTGTTAATAAAATTGTCATATGCAGCTTTTTTTGTAACAATTATTTTAAGTTTATATCCCCTTTTTAAGTTGTTGTACAAGTTAAAGTCCCTAGTGCAATTTGAAATAGTCTTTATACAAAAAAGTGTATCCCTCATATTTCCGGGTGAATCATTAAACCACTGTGGATTGCGACTAATTTTACATTTTTTTAATGGAAAATGCTTATCAATAAGGGATGAAAAGTATAATATATAGTATAAACTCTACGAGCCATATTTATGGTTTTAGCGATGTGCCATTCAAATGCGATACACTCTTCGTTTTCGTATATCCGAAGAATATGGTAGGAACAGACCCCTTTAATATGTAGCTTTTAAATTTTTTCCGAACACCTTTAACTTTTCATAAAATATGTCATGAAAAGTTTCAAAAATCAAAATTTCCAGAAAACTTTACAATGCTCTATATACAACAAATTTTTTATTTAAATGTCGGCTTAACTTTCATCTGAACGTACTGAGGATCAATAAACTTGTCAAAGAGAAATCCCATTCCACTAATATGCATAATTCCTTGCATTTCTTAATTTGTCTTTATGGTAATTCGAAAAATTAGAATAAAATTAGTCACGCTACTAATAATAAATTATTTCTGTCTACCGCACAAAACAAATATAAAAGACATTACAAATCATTTGAAATTCAACAAGATGGATTATTAGTATAACTAAATAGCTTTTTTTCGGCTTCGACATTTTCCTATTTACATTTAACACCTGCGATCGCGCCGGGGACACAGCTTACTGTGCTCTATATAAGTTCAGTTTGCGTGGGCAGTGAAGCCGTTATTTTATTATAAATGACTTAGCCGGGGTGTTGAATCTTAAAATGAAAAATGGCGTGACTAAAACAATTTGAGTGGAAAAGATTGTTATTAATTGATTATGTATTCATATTTATTTTCATGCTAATGACGGTTATGTCCATCATATTCATTATCTTTTATTAATTAGCTTCTTTGGCTGACTATAACACGAATCCTGCAAATCAATATGTAAAGAGAATTATTTTAAAGAAATCAGCTATTGTCGTGTTGATTTGAATAATTCAAGACAGTAATGTCAAGGCCCATTACATCGAATTTCACCTTTTTAAAGGGTCGCTGCCAGTATGCTTTATATCATTTAAAACATCACATCCACTGTATCTATATCTATGTAATAATGACACAGAATCTTCATTTGTGTCTTTGCTTCATTAAAACGACACAAGCTGCTGGAGCCAGAATAGCTTCCTTTCTAGTCCATATTCTGTACTATAAGCGCTTTGTTTTGCTACAAGTTTTTAGCAAAGGTTTCTTTCTCCCTGATTTGTTTTGTAAAAAATGTTTTGATGCAAAGTATGTCACATCTGTTAAATAGCTTCTTCTACATATAACATTGCTATTAGAAATTGGACGCTCTGAAAGGAGGAAAAAAAAAACGACTGGATGACGGACGATATATTGCAGCTACTCTATAAAAGAAGAGAAAATAAGAACAGCGCTGAACGGTATAAAGAGCTAAATAGAACTGTCACCAAACAATAAATGAGACCAAAGAGAAGTGGTTAAGTGAAAAATGTCAGAATATACAGGAACTAGAACAGAGACACGACAGCTTCAACATGCATACATATTTACACACACCTACAAAAAAAAGATAGTTTGGAAGAACCAAAGATATTGAAAAGTGAGATAATAAAAACCCTAGAACAAACAAAGGAAGGAAAAGCAATAGGATGTGATGAAGTACCAGTCGAATTTCTGAAAGTAATTGACGAGAACAACTTGAACACCATGTTAGGTCTCTTTAATAAAATCTACGATACTGGCCAAATTCCATCGGATTGGGTAAAATCTTTATAACACTCCCGAAAAAGTCCAACTCCAAAAATGCAGTGAATATCGCCTTATAAGCTTAATGAGTCACACCCTAAAGGTGTTTTTGAGTATTATTCATGCCAGAATAAGAACAAAACTGGAACAGCGTCTAGGTAGCAAGCATTTCGGATATAGATGTAGGTATGGAACGCAAGAGCCTCTCTTCGCGATGCAGGTCTTAGTCCATGTCTGAATCAACAAGAAGATGTTTATGCCTGCTTTATCTACTGTGAGAAAGCGTTTGGCATCGCCAAACACGACAAACGTATAGAACTATTACAACTTTCGGGAACTAACACCAAAGACATTCAGATTGTAAAAAATCTTTATTGGAATCAAACAGCACACATCAAGCATGAAGGCATGACGAGTCAGGACATTGTAATTGCTAAGGGAGTTGGACAGGGTTGCATTCTTTCGAGACTGCTGTTTTTATATAATTTAGAAGAAATCTTTGTAGAGGCACTCTACGGGCATCAAAATCAGTAATCTCGCTCTGTAGATGATACTGTTTTGCTGGCGGATAATATCGAGGATTTACAGATGATGCTCAATAGAATAACTACAATAATTTGGATCAAATTTATGGTAATTAGTAAAAGGAACATCCAAAATATCGATCTACAAATAGGAACCGAATCAATCGAAAGAGTACACCGCTACAAATATTTAGGATACACAGTAAATGATGGATGGGACCTTGATTTAGAGATTAAGATCAGAATAGAGATAGCAAGACCAACAGCTCCTGAGTAACCGCAACCTAAGCATTGGTACCAGATGGAGAACTCCGAAGTGCTACGTGCTATCTACGTTGCTATGGCATGGAAGGGTGGATATTAAAAACAGCAACAATAAAGAAACTAGAAGCTTTTGAAAAGTGGCTTTACAGACGCATACTAAGAACACCTCGGACTGAAAGAGTGACCAGTACGGAGGTATTGAGAAGAATGGATAAAAATCTGGAATTACTTACAACTGTTAAGAAAAGATAAGCATCCTACCTAGGTCATGTGTTTCGGAATGACAAGTATGGTCTATTACAACTTATGGAGGGGAAGATAGAAGGTAGGAGAAGATTGGGCAGAAAGGAACAATCTTTGATGAAAAACTTATGTGAATGGTTCCAAATATTTATTTATTTTATTTATGTATATAGTTACACCACCCCACCAATTACGGGGTGGGAAAAAAAACAATACAATAATTTATGCCTAATGGTAAATAATATACATACAGACAAAAAGGAAAAAGAACAGATTATATACATGCATAATACATTAACAGATTAAAAGAATATTAAATTAAAATTACAGATTACTACGAAAAGATACACTTAATACTTGAAATACTCGAGTAAAATATATCAAGCTGTCCTTCAATTGACATGTAAGTGTTACACATAAAAAATAAGGGAGAGAACATCAGAGCATTTGTTCGTGGAGTGGGAAGATAAAATGTTTTATGATTACGCGTCTCTAATGAGGGGGCATGAAAATTTAACATATTCAAGATGTTAGGGCAATCGATGAGATTAAAAATTAACTTGTGCAAAAACAAAAGAGAACAAAGTTTCCTGCGGTCGTGTAAACTAAGAAAACCAAATCTATTTAGCAACTGTCCATGTTCGAAGCCAACAGCGGGATATACATGATCAATTTTGTATGAAACGAAGGTAGCGCCGTTGTATATTCTCTATGCAATTACAATATTTATTATATCCTGGATTCCAAATAAGTGAAGCATATTCAAGTCTGGATTTAACAAATGCAGAATAAAGAAGATTTAATAATTCAATGTCATCAAAACCATTTGAATTTCTAATCACAAAACCCAAACTTTTATAAGCAGAGAGAACAATATTTTCTATATGTTTGTTAAAATTTAGTTTCGAGTCGAATAGAACCTCCAAGTCATTAAACTCATCTGATCTATTTAATAATATCAGAAGCTTCAACTATAATTCATGCGGCGCAGTACAGAGAAGCATATCACATGGTGGCCGCCAACCTTCGGTAGAAGACGGCACAGAAAGAAGAAGAATTAGTCCATTGATGTTACGGGAATAGCGGAAATAAATTGTTCATAGGCCACAATCTGATAAGAATATGCGAAGCGCAAAGAGGACAACATTCTAAACGTTCATCTGATATCACCAAGGAGCTAATGGGAAAAAGTTCTGACGAGGCTGTGCGCCTAACAGGTAACCGCGACAGATGAGTCAATATTATCAACGACCCTCAGCGGGGCGCAAGAGCGGATTTTAAGAGGCTTTACACTTGTGCCTTGGAACTTTTTTGTTTCTTTTTCTCCCTATGGAGCGTATAATCACTAAAGGGCAAAATATTATAATTTATTTCCCCAATTTTTCCTAATGTAAAGTAGCTGTTTACCATGAAATACCTGAAAATCGTTTATTTATTTCTTATATTTCAAACTAGGCAGTGTTTGAATGCTACCAAACAAGCAACTATTTTGGTTTCATACTTTATTTACACAATTCCTTACTAACTTACAAACGTCTCGTAAAAACAGAATGCCTACAACATTTCTACACCTACTCATGCACTTATGAAGTAGCCGTTTGGAATTTTTCAAGATTCACTTTGTCTTCCATGGAGAGGCATAGATTAAGGAGTGCCGTAATTACCGAGGGGGTAATTAATATCGGCCTCCTGTGATCTAACCACGTGAGCAGACTTTAACGTCCGCAGATTGCAAGAGCAATATTTTTCAGCCATATTCTGTGCATGTTTCTCATATTTATGGCAACATATTGAACATATAACAAGTTTTATGTCTTCTATTGATATTTGCGCAGTTATTTCTTGACTGTCGTTTATTTTTTGGACTTTCCGAAAGAAAATTAACGTTCTAATGATATTCGTTGTAAATTAAGGCATTATTAAAATTCTGACAGAAAAATTATCTAAATATCAAAAAATAAGTTTCTACGTATACCTCTTTCAAGTTCTATTATACAGGGTGTCTTTAATATAAGAGGCATCATATCAGGAATGTATGGGACATAAATAAATAAAAAAGAAGGAATTAAATATATTAAAAAATGATTCCTAATAAAGTTTAAATAAAGAAGGAAATAAAGCTGTCAACATTTTCTAAATGAATAAAGTTGGAGGTTTGCTATTTGGTGGACAACTGTTACTTCTCGGAAACTGTGTTTATTGGGACTCTGAAATGAGTTATATCAGTGTTACACAGAGTATTTTATAAGCAAATTTATAAAAATCAGCATTAGCAAACTATGTTTAATATTTAAACTATGACAAAATTTGAGAAAAGTTATTTTGAATGCTAAAAATATACAGGGTGTTCAATTTAAAAATCAAAAGTTGCCGTCATTTCCGTTTTTATGTTCAAAAATCCATTTTTACAGGTAGTTTATGCACCCTAAATTTCAAATGGTTAAGTTAAAATATAAAGGGTATGTAGGGGGCAGCCACTAGCCTGTGACACCCGGTATAACGTATTTAAATAAACAGCTGCCTGTCTATCATTCCTAAGCTACGCTACGCTAATGAGGAGCAATAACTTCGAAACATATGTTCATAGCTGCATCAATGTTTTTTTTTGTGGAAAGGCATATACCAATAATTTCTGTTTTTTTCTTTATCATTATAATTTAAGAAAAATTTTATTAGTAATCGTAACAAGTATCCGTTTACGCCTCGTGGCTAGAATTGTCCAATATGTGGGCCATTATTAGATTATTGAGTGTAAAAAATCGTATAATTAAATGTTCCACGACATTTTAGATGTTAAATCCAGATAAGATGACAAACAATACAGAAAAAACCCGCCTTCCAGGAGCACGATTTCGGTGTTCACGAAACAATCAATAAACACATTTCCATTTATGGAAGGCAAATGTAGAACTCATTATAAGAGCACGAGACTATTGTTTACATTACTATCAATTAATATAAAGGAATTTCATTACAAAATTCCATTAGTAACGGAAATTATCTGATAGACATATCAAAATAGAAACCAATCTTGGTACTAATTACTTTAACAGAATGAAACCTATCTAGTCATTTAATAATACGTGTGGCAATAATACGTACACCTGATTTTCTAGAACAACGATCTCATATCATAAAGGAGCATCAATGCTTAACGTTTGAATAGGTACATTTTAAACTAACGAATTATTTTAAGAGCCTAATTTGGACTTTATTATATCAAACTTCACCAAGCGTAAATAGTTCGATGAAAATAGAGAATATAAAGGAAAGAAGTGGGGAATCAATGAAACTTAGATGCATAAATATTCATTATTTTTTGTATCCTTCGCAAATACGACAGCGAAAGGTATATTTCTAAAACTGTAAATATCGCTCGTAGAGAAAGAAAATTCATATCACTGTCTTAATGAATGAATTCCGAACAACTTGCAAAATGTCCGTCTGTCCGTCTGTTACGTTTCTTGTAAGCACGATAACTTAAGAAAGAAAAAGCCGATTGTATTGAAACTTTGACAACAGGTTGGTGTTAGCTAGCGGAAGAACCCCATTTATCGTTTTTCAACAAAAACCGACAGCAAATAAAAAAGCTAATAAATATTTATATTTAAAAGAATTGCTTTCTTCATTTTTATGTTTTGTAATTGGGTAAAAATTTGGTAAAATGTTATTTATTATAATTATTTTACTAATATACTTTCACCAAGGTATTGTAGATATTGTAGAAATTCGAAGAAGTGAATGGTGGTTTAGCGGTTAAAGTTTTGACTCGAAATATATGGTCTCGAGTTCGAAACACAAATAAGATGGATGTAACTGTGATGTGGATGTAGTTTTTCTGATACCATCACAAAATCATTAAAGCTTTAGACAACAAGAAATCAGTTGTGGTGTCTTTTCGTAGATTTCTCACGAGCTTTTGATTTGGTGGTTCATCAGCTGCTTAAGGCCAAACTAGGACAATTCGGTATTCGAGGAACTGCTTTACAAATATTTTCCTCCTATTTAGACAACAGGATGCAAATTGTAAAAATGCCCGGTGAAGTTGAAAGTAATATTTGTGATATTAAACAAGGAGTTCCACAGGAATGTTGGGACCACGTTTATAGTTAATATTTGCTAACTATGTGGTTAGTCACCTACAAAAAATACCAAATGTTCATGTTGTCTGTTATGCTGATGATACAAACATTCTAGTTATCGGCAACAACCTAATTGAAGCAAAAGAAACCACTGAAAGAGTTTATCAAGAATTCATAAATTGGTCTCAAAATAATACTCAACTTAATTCTAAATAAAACAAGGACAGTTTCAATAAAATTTTCATTGAATAATTACTCCGAGAGCTTAACACTTTTTAATGGTACTGGCTGGGAAATAAAAACTTCTGTTGATAGTATACTCTTAGGTGTTACTTTTTATAAACACTTACAATGGACTCAACATATCGAAAAATTATGTGTAAAGCTAAGAACAAGCTGTTATGCTCTAAAATTTATGTCTAAACATTGTAGCCGGGAAATTCTTAAAGTACTCTATTATGCGAATTTTCATTCTCATCTTAGGTACGGAATTGTAAACTGGGGCGCAAGTTGTACTGTGACTAGGGTATTTTTATTACAGAAATATGCAATTCGTATTTTATTAAATTTAAATTACAGAAAGAGTTGCCATGATGAATTTTAAAATTGCTGGTCTATACATTCTTGAGGTGTGCTTATATGTTCATAAACATAAGTCAATATTTCTATTTACATGACACTAGAGCAAAGAATTTCCTACTGCCTGATTCTCATAGAACCGCTATATACCAGAAAAATTTTCTTTACCAAGGGTGTAAGCTTTATAACTCAGTAGATGAAGATGTTAGGTCTTCGGGTAGCATACATATTTTCAACCATAAATTAAAAAAAAATATATTACTAGACAAAAATTGCTACACCTTAAATGAATGTTTGTAATTTAATGTATTTGTTTTATATGACCAACTACAAGACGTCTTGTATGTTCATCTGTATTTATAATAATACCCGAACCCGAGAGTATCGTGTTAATTCCTTTCGATGTTGTGGTAGTAGCTTCGGTAGTAACCGATATTATGTTACTCGGTGGTTCAATTTTCTTCTCCCCCATTAACAGTCTGCACACTTTTTTCTTCTTCTCAATTGATTCTTCTATATATGATTCTGCCACTGAAGACGACCTGGAATTAGTTATTATTTAGAATAAAAAGACAATAATATTGTGAAAAAACTTCCATCCTCCTATCCATTTCAACGAAATTAAATCGACGTCAGCATCTGCCGCAAGCATTTTCCCAAAAGAATGGATTCCTACACGTTGTACCGTACATTTTCCCTCACTATAGGAAATAAAAAAAATAATCGTGTTTAACATTCGCTGATCGTAGTCGAACATATTTCTGGTACACTTCCATGGGATTAACAGCTTCACCTTCAGCTACCACGAGAAACACTCTCTTAATGTTGGTATTCGTATCGGGAATTGTTATAAGAAGACATCGTGTGTCTTTTTGGACAATATCTTGTATTTTTAGTGAATGTATCTCTTCGTGCCTGCATGCACCACACACGCCAATGAGAAAAGCAACCTGCGAAATTAAATATGAAACTGATGCATGTCATTAAAGTATGATTTTAAACTTACTTTGATTAATAAATATTTCTTATCGTCAGCATTTATCAAAAATATATTAATTTCTTGGCGCGTCAAAACTTTTGACTTTGTGGGCTCGTAGCCTACTGAATTTCGCTTCAAAAAAGCTATGACTCTGACGAATTTGTTTATTTCTATATTTTAGTATAGAAGCATATGTAGGAAAATCATCCTCCGTGGCGGTATTAATGAAGGAGGGGTGAGGGGTTGCTTTTTTGGTAATAAACTCTCTACACATGAATAATTTCTATGGTGTCACTTCGTGATGTGTGGCGTATAGCATTAATGGCGTCAACAAGATGGCCGCTATTGAGATTTATAAAATTGACAATATCTCAGTTATTTATTAGCCAATATTCTTTTGTGATACCTCATATTAAAGATAATTAAAATGTATATAAAAAAGGTAATTTCAATGTTTTCTCTTAAGTAAACAGTATTTAAAATATTTGTGTAAAAGATGGAAATCGAAACGGGCTGAAGGACCTCGGTCAATTGCCCTTTGAAATGTATTAGCTCATTTCAATAAAGTTCTTTTATTATTTATGGTTTTGGAACGCAATAACTGGACCTTTTTTTATATTATTAGGAAATATAACCAATAAATATTGCTAAGAAATCATGGTTCATGAATCATGACAACAGTCATGTTAGAAATGCATTTCGACGTTTCACCTATGATTGCAAAGTACATCTTCAGTGATCTTTACTTCAGGAACTTTGAACACTGAATAAATGCAATTTTACACGATATTTTCAATAAATATTATATTTTCTACAAAAAACATATTTTATTTTGTTTAAAAGTAAAATAAAATTACAAATCTGAATAATTGGAAAATCACAGTAATGTCATTAAATAGCCATCTAAATGATGTCGTTGATGATATATTTTGTCATCAATCATCATTGTCGTCATAATCTGACTCCTCTGGTACAATATGTGAATGGTTGTCACAAAGTTCGTCTATGCCTCCACATATCGGTACACGCTAGGCTGCTTGCAGAACATTTACACGGCGGATTACACTTATTTTTTATACATGAGCATCTGACCAACTTGAGAATGGAGTCCGAGGCGGACGGCATTTCACAGAGAACAGGAATCACCTGTCCGTTTTCCATAGTCCATCCATGTTCAGTAGGGGACGGAATTATTGGCTGAGGATTGCAGTCTTGGTTCCAGATCATTACGTGGTAGTTGACTCTCTTCATTGCAGGTATAAAAGCACTTCTTGTTGGTGGCAACTTTTCCCAACTTTTCTGTTTCTTAGAAAACATGGACCAACATAACTCGTTTTGGGCTGGTAGATTTGGCAGATGAATGCTTCTAGTATTGTCATTACATGATCAGAAATTGTGTGTTCGGTTCCTATTGAAGAAAAAGCCAAAAACGTATCTACTGTAGTTGCACTGAATGCTTTCCAATATGAAAATTTACCTTTGCCTAGTAATGCACCTGTACAATCGGATCCAGACAACGCATGAAAAGCTGGTAACGAAGAAGCCTTTAATGTACCTAATGAAGTGTATAAATCTACAACTGATATAACTTCCTTGGAATTGGATACAAAGTATAATGCGGTGGGAAGAACCAAAATGTCTGTGTCTTGTGCAAATATATATAGTTTGGTTGCTCCTCTATCGGCGGCATAAATAGTATGAAGAATTATTTTAGTTCCTGCCTCTTTTTGCGTGCTTCGAAGGTGATCGAAAGAGCCACGTGATGAGGCAATTTCCGAACGCCATGCGACTACAAAGTCTTCCTTCGTTAGTTGCGCATGATGCATACCTAGTTTTTCTGCTAGGTATGCAGTTAATTCGTCCTTAGTATACATATGCGATCGCAGTTTTGACATAGTTACGTTGACTATGTTTTTGCTATTCGCAATTTTATATCGAGTAGGAACAATTCCCTGTGCTCTCTTTTGCCTTGTCGTTTGTTTTATGGAGCCTTCTTTATATGTATCGTACACACGGTGCACTGCAGTTCCAATACTTCCTTTCTATATTCTTTATAAATGCTGTTGCTAAATCTCTGCATGTGTTAATGTCCTTACCTTTATCCAATGCTTGAAGCTCTGCCATTCCGTCAACAGCCGCTACAGAAAACGTTCTTTCCTCAGAGGTATTAATTAAAATTGCTTTTGAAGAGATTTCGTATGTATGTAGACCCTTGCTTCGTGGTATTGGTGGAACTGATTTTAAAATGTCAACCAGTTTACTTTTTTGCATAATACCGTCGTAATTATAAAGTGATCTTGGTACAGCAGAAAATTCATATGCACTCATTGTCTCGCATAAATCTATGCGTTGTGTTCTGCTACAACTAGTAGCCGAGAAAATAATTATCTGTCTGCTTTTAAATTTTTAACAATACCAGCCTCTTTTGTTCTAATTTTTCTTTTGGCGCTTAAACACAAATTTAATTTATTCCTCTTAACTGAATCCCATAAATTGATTGTGCTGTCAGATATAAGCCTCTCCGTTTTGAATTCATCATACTGCTTTGTACCAAGGGTACGAATCTTACTGACATCTCTTTTAATGGAATCTGAGAAGACAGCCTTGGTTGCAATATTAATAAGTTCAAAATTTTCGTAAGAAAAAGGATTTCCCGCCAGTTTAAGCTCAATACGTAATTTGTTTATTGCAATATCTTCTCTAAGTATTACTTCTTTCGAGTCGTCATTATGTTTGTGTGATGATGTTTATCCTACAATCCGTGCCATGTTTGATGTCTCATTAGATATACGATGAAGTTCTGGTGCTGTTAAAAAATATCGTGCTAAGGCTTTTGGATGTTGAGTGATAAATACCAAACCACTGGTAAGTTCTGTTTTCTTGTTTGAGTGCTTCATCTGCTCCAAGAGCACAAAATGGATTACTAGTTTTTTTAACGACCCAATAGCTTCTTTTAAACTCTTTCTGACTCATACATTAAATATATAATTCTACTCAAATTTGAAAGTAAATTTTCAAATAAATAATAATAAAGATAATTAAATACTAATAATTTAACAGAATTTAATAATGGCATACAAATTATCTATTATTAAAAACGAACCGTTACTGTTTATTTTAGAGCAAACACTTTAAGAATGTTTTTATAGAAATCTAAATTATCTAGCACTATTCTGTAATTAACTTCAAATACATTACTTTACTCTAATTTGAAAGTAAATCGTCAATTAAATAATGATGAAAGTAATTAAATACTAATAATTTAACTGAAAAGTTTAATATAATTTATATATATCATTAAAAACGAACCGTTACTGTTTACTTTAGAGTAAATAGTTTAAGAACATCTTTTATTGAAATTTTAATTATCTTTAATATGAGCCCTCGCAAAACAAAATCGACCAATAAATAACTGAGTTATTGTCATTTTCTGAAATCTCATTTGCCGCCATCTTGATGACGTCATAAATGCTACCCGCCACACACCCCAAAGTGACACCATGAAAATAATTCATCAAGAGGTAATTTTTTATTGAAATATCACCCCTACATACCCCCTTCATTAACTTCGCCACGGAACTACATATGCTGCTCTACTATTTTCTTTAACAGACAAAACAGCTTTTATCATCGAATATTTTGACTAGAGAGTAGTTGGTTTTACTTCTTGCGACTTTAATAGGAAAATACGAAAATAGTCACAATAATAACTTGCATATATTATTAATATTGAATGCAAAGAATAGCGGCACTTACCTTTTCATGTAAATAGTTCAACATTGCATCTTCGTCTACAATGGCAATGTTGTTCATTTCTTTCCATCGAATGAATGCTTCATATTCCTTTTCATAAATTTGACGAGATTTCACTGGAAGTAAATCTAACACGATTTCCTTCGCTTTTTCAAATATAATTTGGGGATTATGCGTTTTATACGCGTCAAAATTTTTTTGTTTACATTAAACAATCTGGTTACTATGGTCGCATGATAATTAAAATTAGAAGTTCACTATTTTCGAGAAAAATTTGCCCTGATCAAAAATTTAAATATGTTCTAAGGACCTTTTAACAAAAAAATGTTGTTTGTAACACGTACCTAGAATCAGTTTTTTGCGACTCATCGGCTATTCCGGACTCGACTTAGCCTTGTCCAGAAACAGTTACGATTCCTTCCAAAAAACATGATTTTAGGTAGGTACTTGTTACAAAAATAACTATATTGGATTAGCTTCATCACAATCAGTTCATACTCTATTCTGTATGGTCAGCTTTACTTAAACATTAGCTGGTTCAGTTACAAACGTTGTGATTTTCTTTTGGACGGTTCGTTTTCATTTTTCTCTGTCAGAGAAACGTATTCCGAAAGATTTATTTTACACATTCGACCGACGCGCGACGTGTTGCTGAATATGAAATTATGTTTTTGAATCTATTAGTATCATTCATTCAAAACTTGTCATGTTAACTATACTAATATACAAAATATTTTTAAATAGAATACATTACGAAATTACAGGCATAAATCTAACCAGCCATGGGACAAATAGCACAGCAATTAATACTTAACTGTAATAATGTAAAAAATGCCTAAATATGGACACGTGTTTTAAATTAAAGCGCTTGACAGCGAACTGGTTTATTCAAATTTCAATATTAAAAAATGAGCGTTATTAAACTAGAACATGGAAGTGTCATAGTTCTTATAAACATAATAAATGACCCAAATGTTAAACACGACAGGGTGACACGAGATTATGAGCAAGACCATTGGAAATTTAGACAAAAGTCAAGTGGACTATTTCGTAGAAGTGGGAATCGCATATTCAGTACGATTAAAGTTCAGAACTGACCTCAAATGCAACAATAATTTGATAAGTTAATAGTACAGTAGCTAGAGACTTTAATTTAAAATAAAGTGTAATGTGGATTAATTTCTTTTTAATATAATGGGGTATTTTCCTATTTTTTTTTATTGAATAATATCACAGAGTATGTATAAACAAGCCTTCCCAATACAGATTTTCGCGAATATAATTATCAATTTTTTGAGAAAACAAAAGTTAAAATAAATGGCACGAAAACCGTTTTAAATTGGTGACGTAAGCAATCTGCCGATGACGTAGGTAGTCTGTGTTGATTTGTTGATAGAATGGTTTTATACAAAACAGTGAGGTGTTGCCAAGTCGTTTCTTTTCTAGTTCTAGTAAAGATAATTGAAGAAAACAGGAGTACAAAACTTATTTATTAAATCAATTTTAATATATTGTAATTTACAAATAATAGATAATGTCATCTATGTATAAAAAGTTGTGGTAACACAAATATAAGTGCCCCGGATTTTTTTTAACTGTTCCGAAAAATATGGATATTCCTAGAACTTGGTGGCAAGCTTCCAATAGTTCTTATCCCGTCCCTTCAAAAATCCAAATTTTGTTTATATAAATAATCTATCATGTCATAATCAACTTTGGGCAAATTGGATGAATCACCTTTCACAAAATTCAACTCCATCTTAATACTTTATTGATAAAATATGAAATAACAAAATCAAACGCCACATAAGACATAAACAAACAACAAATAATAAATCTAACTAATATGCCTTTTCACTTGTATTGTGACAAGAAGTGACAAATGACAGCACGCAAGCAAAGATGGAAGAGGGGGAGAGCCGTTTTTATACAATGTTACTACATACTCCTCGCCATGAATTTTATTTACATTTTCAAGATAACTTCTAAATAATAATAAACATAAATACCTTTTAATTCTTTCTAAATACATGTATATAATATCTATTGATTTTTTAAGATATTAAGCAAAATAGAAGTGTTATAGGTAAAATAATGTAAAGTAAATACACAGTTTGGCATTCATAAAAGATAGTTGTCTATTATTGGTTAAATTATTTCCCTCCAAATAAAATCATTTGAAATCTGTGTCTTGACGGGCGTATTTTTATTTCTTATTTTTATTTAGGAAATTATTGTTTTGGTTTAAATTGATTATGCAGTAATTGTTAACATTACTTGATATATATCACCAAAACTGAATTTTAAAAAAATGGAAAATACCCCAGTAACGCATCAGAAAAACGTTTCTATATTAAGCGCGGACTTGCAATTTTATAAGACATGAATATTACTACCCATTTTCATGGGGTGGTGCTCAAAAAAAAATTATAACCGGGACTGAAAGATAATCAAATCTTGAAAATAAAAAAATAAAAAAAAGAACTTTTTTAAAAACAATGAAATTTGGTTTTAAAAGAAAACCTTTGTTTTAAAAAGTTTTCTTTTAATATATTTATTTTTTTTTTAATCTTCGTTGAGTAAATTTATCGTATTCTACTCGTCAAACTCTTCCATTTGATACTCATGTAAATGGGATTACGAAGAAAAAAGGTAAGCCACCTCTTGGGTTTAGCACAGTGGTGGATTTTGCTATACTTTTTTTCGAAATTCTGTAAGTTGCTCAATTTTGAACGGATTTTTATGCGGTTGGGCTTAAAATGCTTGAAAAGTACTCTTTGACGTGCAAGAGCCACTTTCTCATATACTGTCACGTACAATCCCTAGAAAATATAATATCAACCCCGAAAATAGGGAAAATTAAAGAAAAAAATTCCAAAATCATTTTAAAATTTAATGCATTTAAGAAAAAAAGGTCAATGGGCATTTCTTGGAAGTGAAATATTCATATATATGCAAATTAATTATACACACCCTTTTTGGGGGGTGTATTTAGGGGGTGAATTTTGGATGTAATGGAAAAATTAATATTGGGGTCTCAAAATGGTCCTTATAAGGTCTTTTGGTCTCCTTTTTCCATCTCTGAAATCCGTTTTTACGTACAACCTAAAATATATAATAGGATAAATTTTAAATAAAATCTCAAATTTTTTAAAAATGTTACTGCATGTGAGAAAAATAGTGGCTTTTGTGAGTCGGACAGACATATCACTAATTTATAGCTTAAGGAGACTATGTCTCCCCCCGTTTTCGAGGATGCTGAACACGATGGCGGTGGTTTAAACTCTCTCCGAGTTAACTCCACCCCCCGAAACGGCCAAAAACCACCCCTTAAAGGAGTTAACGCGGATACGGCGTCTCATACCGACTAAACCTGCATTTTCGGGTGGCGGTGGTTTAAACTCTTTCAGAGTTAACCCCACCAACCAAACGGCCAAGAACCACCCCCGAAAGGGGTGAAACGCAGATACGTCGTCTCATACCGACTAAACCTGCGTCACTCCCCGTTTTCGGGGATGCTGAACAAGATGGTGATGCTGGATCTTCTCCCCGAAGCAAACTAACCCCTCAAATGGCCAAGCGAAAACGGGGGGTGACGCAGGTTTAGTCGGCACAGAAGAAGAAACAATCAGAATACAATCTCTCATTGGCGGGAAAAGTTCGCGCATCTACATCGCGCACTGACAATCTCGGACGGAAATGTAGAAAATTGCGCCAGGCCCGGATCACGGATTTCTTCTGTAACCGGATCGTCTGCGACAAATGGCGTGTGGCGTGATCTCGCCTCGTGATACAGTTTGTATCATGATGCCGCCTAACTAGGTAAGAAATATTGAAAATCTAAAACAAATATTATTTGTCTTCATCTAATGTTTCACAGGTTTTCTGACTCTCTACCGAGCCGTTCCTAAAAGGGGTAAAAAATGTTGGGTACTGTCCTAAACTCTCCCAACAAAAGTATGGCGGAAATTTACAAAACGAGATCAAAGGATTTTTGCCGACATTATATTCTGATTGTTTCTTCTTATGTGTAGTCGGTATGAAACGGCGTATCCGCGTTTCACCCCTTTCGGGGGTGGTTCTTGGCCGTTTGGGAGAAAGAGTTTAAACCACCACCATCGTGTTGAGCATCCTCGAAAATGGGAGGGGAGACATAGTCTTATAGAATTTTTAAAAAAAGTATAGCAAAATCCTCCACTGTGTGACATCACGTAGCTTATAGTATTCTACTCATCACTTTCTCATTTGATACCCAAGTCAGGGTGGTTGTGAAGGAAAAGGTAATCCGCCATCTTGGGGTGTCCACCATATTGGGTTTAGAATGACGTCACGTAGCTTATTATATTCTACTCGTCAAAACCTTTCAATTGATACATACGGCAAGGGGGTTGTGAAGAAAAAGGTAAGCCGCCATCTTGGGGCGTTCGCCATATTGGATTTAAAATGATATTAGATGTACTATATCGTATTGACATCAGAATCAAAGCTGTGCGCAAAATTTCGGCTCGATTGGATAACGGGAAGTGGGTCAAATTTCAATCACTAAATTTGACCCATACGTACATAATACACAAATACATAGAGATTGCCGAATATAAGAAAACCATTGGAAAAAAGGCTTTATATAAATTTTCACACAAACAAAGAGTTTTTAAGTTATAACTTATAATGGCTTAAATGTTGCGATTTTAGCTTAGAAAACAAGTATCTCAAAACGGTTTTTATCGAATAACTCGAAAATTTAGAAATTTAGAAAAAAATGTTGTTTTAAAAAAATAATGTAAACAATATCCAAGTTGTTTTGTTTTTTAAGTTTCTGTAGGATTAATAGTTTCGGGAAAATGAAAGTTTAAAGATGGCGTCCGAATATTTGTAACACGAAGTTTTTGGATTAAATATTACATTTTTCAGAAACTATGGCACTTACGTCAAAAATTTGTTTGATTCTATAGCATAAAAAGCAAAGATATTATTATCAAAACAATGTGCCATTTTGCTACTGTAGTTAGCCAGTAATTTAAAAATTAATTAATTAATTTAAAAAATCTCAAACACCGTTTTTCGTTAATATACATGGTGTTTGACTTACATACAAATACATCGGTCTAAGAAAAGTAAAAAGTGTGAAAAAATTTTTGCTTTACTCCAACGGTTTTAAATTTAAATAAAAGGTTTTCTAAAAATACGATATTATCAGGTCAGGTAGTACGTATAATATTGTCTAGATCAGTATATTGCTGGACACGCTAAACCAAGTTCAAAGTGTTTTTGCGATCTACATCTGCCTTTTTATTATATTCATTATATCGATAATGAGAAATAAAAATCCTAAAAAGACGCTAGATAAGTGCTGTTCAACCTATTTGAATACTGCTGCTGTCTTTTGTAACTAAGAATTTTTCCACAAAGAGACATTTCAGTGTTTTTCATCCTTGCATTGTTTAGCCGTAGGCTTGGCCACCACTTACCTATCGTACAGTGTTGACAATGTGTTTAATTTATCTAGTTTAAAGGTAATCTTATAGTAAACGTAATAAAATGGGATCTGATGAACGAGGTGACGATTTAATTGTTAATTTAAATTGAATCAATCATTATTAATTTAATTATCACATTGGTTTAGCAAATTTCCACTGCAATAACAATCTCAAACAGGATACTGCAGATTCTCTGTGAATCTTCCACCACTGGAGATTGTTGAGCCTAATCAAACGAAAACTCAAGTCCAGGAAGCTTATATCATTCGCACATGCTGTACCTCACTTCTGTCAATGCCTTGGGCTGACTGGTCCTTCATTCTATTTAGCTCCGCATTCATTAAACATTTTTGGTCCTTCGAGACGAATATTTTAAAAAGAAAACAAAACTAGACTTCATTCATTTTAAAACCGTTTTATATTAATTATTTCATAAGTGACATTTCTTGCTTAAATTCAGTATGGTACTAGCACACTAGTAATTTATAGATATATTTACCAGGTAGTGTCATAATTTTCTTATCTGGAAATGTGTCGACAAGAATGTATGTAGGGTAAATTAAAGATAATCGTCTTTGCATAACAAATACTCTATTAACTTACACCTCCTGTTCACAGATGATAAAATTATAGCTACGAGTTGCTTATATGAGAGAGTAATCTTGATTAGACCACTCCTATTGACTTCTATTTTTTTTAGTAATAATACGGCAAATATATTTCTAGTTACATTTGTCGTATTAAATAACACAGGCACACAAAAAAAAGTGAATTACCAGAAATATGACTATCATTTTCGCATAATATGGGAGCACCTGAAAACGAATTTCATAGTCCCGATGGCCAATTTCGCTCCAATTTTTTGGAAATCACCATACAGGGTGGCCCCAAAATCCCGCAACGGTATATTTATTCTTATCAGACAAAGCAAATTAAAAATATGATATTGGATCCCTTAGTGAAATTTTCCAAGCAATCTAAAGCGCAAATCAGATTTTGGGTCAGGTGGCCCCCTGAGGGTGAAACAGGGCCCAACTTTGAAATTTCAAATGAATACCCTAATTGTCTATACCAAATTCTGATTCAGCGGAAAATTTTAAGTTCGAATACACTATAATTTAAATTTTTGAACTCTTTCGGGACTTAGGGATCCAAAAAAGCCCAAAAAATAGCATAAATTGCCAGAAACCATCCAGATTCGAAATTTCACTTGGTAACTTCATTTTTATTCCGAATTTAGATTGGTCGGGAAATTTTACGAACGAATACGCGATAATTTTAATTTTTTTGACCATATTTGGATAGTAAGGACCCAAAAGAGGCCAAAATGGGGCTTAAAATGAAATAACTGTTCATGATAAAATATGATATAGATTACGAAATTCGAGTGAATCAAAAATACACCTACGTCACAAAAAAGAAAAATTCTTACTACGCACGAACGGGCAGCGATACTGACTTCGTATTTGAAATATATGTGGCACTATTGAAAAAAAAAAACGAAATTCGAGTGAATCAAAAATACACCTACGTCACAAAAAAGAAAAACTCTTACTACGCACGAACAGATAGATATACTGACTTCATATTTGAAATATATGTGGCACCATTGAAAATAAAACGAAATCCGAGTGAATCAAAAATACACCTACATCACAAAAAAGAAAAACGCTTATTACGCACACAGAGATACTGACTTCGTGTTTGAAACGTGGGTGACACTATTGAAGAAAAAACGAAATCCTAGTGAATCAAAAATACACCTACGTCACAAAAAAGAAAAATCTTACTACGCACGAACGGATAGAGATACTGACTTCATATTTGAAATATATGTGGCACTATTGAAAAAAAAACGAAAGTCGAGTGAATCAAAAATACACTTACATCACAAAAGAAAAAAATTCTTACTACGCACGAACGGGTAGAGATACTAAGTTTATACTGGAAATGTAGGTGGCACTATTGAGAAAAAAACGAAATTCGAATGAATCAAAAATACACCTACGTCACAAAAAAGAAAAATTATTACTAAGCACGAACGGGCAGAGATACTAACTTCATATTTGAAATTTAGGTGGCACTATTAAAGAAAAAACGAAATTCGAGTGAACCAAAAATACACCCACGTCACAAAAGAGAAAATTTTTTAAAAATGTGAAATTTCAAAGAAATGTCAAATTTTTAAAAAAAGTTTAAATTTCTAAAAATGTAAAATTTTTTAAAAAAATGTAAAATGTTTAAAAAATGTCAAATTTAAAATTATTAAAAAATGTAAAATTTTCGGAAATATGTCAAATTTTAAAGAAATTTCAAATATATGGAAAAAAGACAACTTTTCATAAAAGTTTTAAATTGATTGAAACGTGAAATTGAGCGCGTAGCGCTCAAAATTCAGCGTGGCGCAGATGATAGAATGGGCTTTAGCCCATTCTAGTATACATGAAACTTCAATGCCAAGTGAATTTTTTAAAAGTACTGGAAATACTTTATTTACACAGAATATATTTCCAGACAATTGAGGGTCATCAATTTAAACACTTGATAAAATAAGTCTGTCCATTTGAATAAGGTTATGATCAAAAGAAGGATTTAAAGTCACCGGGATATGACGTGCCATGGAGTCCTTTTGGTTATGGTATCTATTCTTGGCGATTAACCTAGTGCTATCAATCAGCCTTTTCTGGACTACTATGATGCACAAAAAGCGGCCCAAAAAATCATAGTAAAAAAAACTAACCTAATCATATTTTATCATGAACAGTTTCGATCATTTTAAGCCCCATTCTGGCCTCTTTTGGGCCCTTACTATCCAAATATGGTCAAAAAAATTTAAATTATCGCGTATTCGGTCGTAAAATTTCCCGACCAATCTAAATTCGGATTAAAAATGAAATTACCAAGTGAAATTTCAAATCTGGATGGTTTCAGGCAATTTAGGCTATTATTTTTGGGCTTTTTTGGGTCCCTAAGTCCCAAAAGAGTCCAAAAATTTAAATTATAGTGTATTCGAACTTAAAATTTTCCGCTGAATCAGAATTTGGTAAAAAAAATTAGGGTGTTCATTTGAAATTTCAAAGTTGGGCCCTGTTTCACCCTCAGGGGGCCACCTAACCCAAAATCTGATTTGCGCATTCGATTGCTTGGAAAATTTCACTAAGGGAACCAATGTCATATTTTTAATTTGCTTTGTTTGATAAGAATAAATATACCATTGCGGGACCACCCTGTATGATGATTTCCGAAAAATTGGAGCGAAATTGGCCATCGGTACTATGAAATTCGTTTTTAGGTGCCCCCATATTATCCGGAAATGATAGTCATATTTTTGGTAATTAACTTTTTTTTTGTGTGTGCCCGTGTAATCAATCCTAATTTTCAACCCCATATGTGAATTTTAATACACTCCCCACCTAGGGGGGGGGGACTCCCTCGTCACAGCTAGAATTTTAAAAATATTTTTCCTGTTATTATAATCAGAAACTGAAGATATATCTAACTTTTTATACTTTCAATCAAAATGTTCATTTTACCTTACGACGCATAGAAATTAAATTATAATGAGTACATTTCAGATACAAAATACATTTTACACTCCCTATATATTAATCTGATGTACACGATTGAATGACAGTTGCTATGCCCACCCACATTTATGGAAATTTAAATATTTTACGCCTCAGACATAGAGCGGGCTATTCATAAATACATTAAAATGTATATCATGATCTTTGAATCGGGGATTAACTTGAGTAAAAATAAAAGAGCCCTCTGATGGAATGGAAGACATTATAATGGATAATTTAATTCTTCCGGTTTAATATGCAGTTAATTTTGGATCACCTCAAGGATGTCTTTGAGGGTATGTGAATTGCTTTAATATGTTGATAGCTTTATTAAATTTTCATTGCTTCATCACGTTTCTCTAGTAGGTGTTTGGTTTTTTCACTTGCAACCATTTTGTTAGGAATGCAACAGGAAATTGCTTGATTTTTCATTTACGTATTTGATTAGTGTCAAGAAATAAATTATTGTTTCAATATTCTAATATAGGTATACAGTGTCCCATGATGAGATTTCCAGGGATTATCTGCAAAATATTTAATTCTAACACAAGAAGTTACTCTTTTTGACAGTTTTTGCTTTTCTCTAAATTGCCAAAACAGTAACATCTCAAATTATACAAGGTGTTCGGAATTGTTTTAAAACATTTTACTATTAAAAATAAAATAATAGAACACCAGCTGGTCCTATACAAAAGATTGTAGTTATTAAAAATATTATTTTTATATAAAAAAAAGAAAATATCTGCTTGTTTATCTAAACTTACGTTTAGCCAATTTTAGCACTTTTTGCATCACTAACATATTTTCTATGTAACTTTTCTATTTGAAATCATTGAAATAAAATACAAACTGCGAAGCAAGTCTCTTGGATGTAGTAATAAACATGTCTATGTAAAAATACATCAAACTTCACTATCTGTTAGCATTTATTTGTCAAATCTCAACCTTGCGAAAACGCAATATTGGCAGAATGTGCTGTGAATGCCTCACTGTCGGACATATTATGCCTAAATTGAAACAATACCCTACTTTGTTCTCTTATATCAGTTGACAAGCAGCAGTGCATGTGCAAGCAAATAAAAGTATACTGGTACATATTGTCATTGTTTTCTGTGTTCAAATTTATAGCTAATTATGGTAAGTATTATTACTTATAGTAAATAGCCAGCCTTTATTATTTCGTAAAATATATTTTCAGTATAAATTAGAAAATTATCCAACAAGGGCTCTTACTATGAGGGAATTGGAGGATATTGTAGAAAATTTAGAACTTGAAGAAAATGAGGAAGCAATAGATATAGCATATATTCCTCCAGATGTGGATAAACTTACCGATGAAGAAGATTTTGACGATGATGAAACTGGTGATTTACAAGTAACAGAAGAGATAGCTGGAACATTCGAAATTATTCGAGAAGAAGAAATCAACGATGTAGAAATTCTACAGGGATATTAGTGAAGTAGAAGAAATCACTGATAAGGAAATTATAGTACAGAAAATGAAAAGTTGAAAAAAGGAAAGGCAAAAGTGACTGCAAAAGTGAAAGAACGAAAAGTAAAAATAGGTCAAGGCGAAGAGCAAAAGGAAGTTACATGGAGTAAAACTCCTATCGATTACAGGGATTACGATTCAGTTCCGTAATCTCATGAGGAAGATTATATAAAAAAAATAACTGAAGAGTTGCATGGTAAAAGTCCTCTCGAAATGTTTAGGCTTTTTTTTGATGAAAATGTAATGCAAGAAATTATTCGGTATTTGAAGATTTACGCTGCAGACAATAATAGACCAGATTTTCAGCTCGATATAGAAGATTTGGAAAAATTTTTAGGCATTCTGATTCTAAGCGGATATCACACTCTTCCTCAGACTAGTATGTACTGGTCCTCAGATGAGGATAAAGGTGTACAAATTATAAAAAAAAGTATGTCAAGAAATCGATTTCTAAACAAAAAAAAATCTGCATCTTGCAAATAATAATGAGCTTGATAAAGATGACAAGTTTGCAAAACTCAGGCCTATATTTAATCTGGTAAATGAAAACTACTCGCGATTTGGGGTTTTCAAACACCACTTATCAATAGATGAACAAATGGTACCTTATTTTCGTAAACATTCTGCTAAAATGTTGAAAAACAAGCCTGTAAGATTTGGATTCAAACTGTGGTGTTTGACGACAAGTTTATACCATATGGTGGCAAGACACAAGAGCAACGCAATCCTGAACTTGGACTTGATGGAAGTGTTGTGTTAGAACTATTGAGTATTGTTTCAGAACCTAATGCTTATAGCATTTTTTTTTGACAATTTTTTCACTAGTCACTTTCTTTTGGTGCATCTGAAAGAATTGGGCTTCTTTGCTACAGGTACTGTAAGAGAGAATCGCGTAGCCGGATGTCCTGTAAAACCATCGAAGTTACTAAAGAAAAAGCAAAGAGGTTCATTTGATGCACGATGTGATCATTTCAACGAAATCAGTTTGGTTCGCTGGAATGACAATTCGATAGTAACCGTTATGTCTAATTGTGAATCTGTTCAACCGCTAGTGCATGTCAGACGTTTCAACCGTAAAGAAAGAAAAGACAATCAAATAGATCAGCCAAATATGATACATAAGTACAACACACATATGGGAGGCGTAGATCTACATGATAATGGTATAGCGAACTACCGAATAAGAATCCGTGGGAAAAAAAGGTGGTGGCCACTTTTCTCAAACCTGATTGACAGTGCTACAGTCAATGCCTGGAAATTGGACAGATTGGTGCACTCAGAAAAACCTAAATCTCAAATTAATTTTCGTTCCCAATTGGTACATGAATTATTGCTAAAAGGCAAATATGAGAAGTCTAATAATTCTCAAAGAGGACGTGCATCCGGGAAACCAATCGATGGAATTCGATTTGATAATGTTGGGCATTTGATAGAAAAACATCTGGAAAATTTTGCAAAAGCACTACATATTATTATTGCACAAAGTGCAACGTATTTTTGCACTCCACAAAAAATAATTTACATATATAATGATTTATGCCAATATTGCGAAAACGCAAGGCCCTTTTTTTAATGATTTTCTTTTAAGAATTTTTTTCTTTTTGTAATATTAGTACTATTTGTGTAGTAATAAACATATTTAAGAGAAAAAACTAGATTTTTTTAAAGTAATTGTGGTAGTGGTACTTAATGGGTTAATTGCAGGCGAAATATTATTGTCCTCCATCGCATTTTTTTTGAGTGACCACCATGTGTATTTTTTGTTGATATTTTTGTTTTTTGAAAGTTGTGTTAACTGCATGCTTAATATTATCATGCTCGGTCACATTTTTTAAAAAATTTTGTTAGGGTGACCACTCTGAATATTTTTTTCCATACTCTTCCTCTTTGACAGTTTTGTTAATAACTCCCTGCAAAATATTATCGTTCACCATCACATTTTTAAACATTTTTATTTTTTGGACCTCACAAAAGCACAGTGGATAGTTAGGAAAACTTGGCCTAATCTCACCAAAATGCAATACCTCAAAAAATATGTCTGCCATCATAACAGTTTCAATAAAGTTAATAAATCTAGGAGAAGAAAGAAAACTGTGAGAGTGAATGGGAAAAATTTAAAAAGATAACCAGGGGAACTCATTTTGTCAATTTCTACCTACTCTACCGTTTAATCCTTTATATTTATACATTTTATATTTTGATTAAAACAACTACTCATCTTCATTAATGGAATATGAAGTACAGGATTATTCATTATATATTGACCCCCCCCCCCCTTTATTTTTATTATTATTGGAAATAAAAAAAAATCAGATAAAAGTTGTAAGGTTGTATTTTTTAAATGCAATTAAAAAACAATTACTCTCATAGGTTACGTGATATAACAACGAAGGTTGTTTTTTAAATGGAAAACCCTGTATGTTTTTATATATTCTTTTGGATATTTTTCCCTGATTTCAAATATATAAAAAAATATTTTAAAAATAATAAAATAATTAAAAAATCCGATAGGCAAATTCCTTGGCCACCAAACAGCCCTCATTTAACACCTTTGGATGCATTTTTGTGGGATATTTAAAGGAAAAGTGAATTATAACCATAAAATAGTTATAGAATGTTGTTCATCTCAGAGTTTTATTTTTATTCTTATAATATATCAAATTTTAATGTCCGATATGTCAAAAAATATTACAGCTAGACCTATCAACACCTATATATTTGAAATCAGAGAAAAAAGATCGAGAAGAACGTAATGAAGCATTCATAAATTCATGTTCCATTACTAATTTTCCGGATTTACACACGACACCAATGTGCACACGGCACGCAAATCTACCCAGCTTCCGTCTAGAGGCACGGATTTGCACACGACACTAAACTATACGCAGTTCTACGTTACCAGTAAGCGAGGATTCTCGGATATAAAAGCCCGGTCACAAATCAATACATTCAGTGTGGACAATTCTCTCAATCTGTCTTCAGCGTGGTGAGCTAAACATATTACAGTTTTGTGCATTTCCTGACGCAAACACGATGGAACGAATGAAATCTGAGATAGGAAATTCTTCAGCGTGGTGAGCCTTGAGTGGATAGTCATTCCCCGACGCCATTTCGCCGCTAGAACCAGAGCGGATGAGCCTGACCTGGAAACCTCCTACAGCGTGTTGAGCTGGGAAACTTCTTGAGTCGACGATATTCGCCCGATGCCCGACGCCCGATGCCACTCCAGTAGCAGCAACTAACGTCGTATCGCTAATATTTATTTTCAACTGAATTACAATGGACGTGCTGCGCAACGTGAATGTTTGCGAAAATTTACAAACAGATTACAACCTGATCGTAGACTATTTCAAAATCTGTTCAGAAATTTAGGCGAAAGTGGTTCATTTCGTCCTAAACGTGATAATTTAGGTCGACCTAAAATTATTATGCCTGCCCAAGAAGAAGACATATTAGTTCGCATTGCAGATGATCCACAAGTTAGTACAAGACGATTATGTGCAGCTACAGGAATCAGTGAAACTTCTATTCTAAAAATATTGCGTGCCGAAAAATACCATTCATTCCATTTTACGCCAATTCAAAATTTACTGCCTGCCGATCTTCCACTATATCAGTTTGCAAGTGATATTCGGAAGAGACAAAATATTGACCACTCATTCGTCAACAGAATATTAATTACGGATGAAGCTGCATTTACCCGCCGAGGTATCTTCAATTTAAATTCTCATATAAAGCGAGAACGACATTTTCAACATGAGTTCAAAATCAATGTTTGGTGTGGGATCATTGGGGACCATTTTCTAGGACCACATGAATTGCCAAGAAATTTAAATGGTAACAGTTATTTACATTTTTTATTGATATGTTGATATGTTGGATAAGTGTATCGAGGAGAATGGTGGACATATTGAACATTTACTCTGAAATAATAATATCTTTTGTTGAGTTTCTTTTCCCATTCTGTTTTTTATTCGTTGAACCCCTGTTTAAACCATAATTTTGTTTAATTAAATTTTTTCTTCATTGTTTTTCAAATAAAATTAATTAAGTTGATAATTCGTGCTTTAATTTTACGTAATAGTGTCAACATTACAATTTTTAAATGTCAAAAGTATTGTTGGCATAGGCGCCTACTACGTTAATATTTCTTATAATG
Source organism: Rutpela maculata (assembly GCA_936432065.2). Taxonomy (NCBI): domain Eukaryota; kingdom Metazoa; phylum Arthropoda; class Insecta; order Coleoptera; family Cerambycidae; genus Rutpela; species Rutpela maculata. The sequence goes on from OW386290.2 coordinate 24,101,789, forward strand.
ATTTATGAGGGTGAATGTTAAAATGCGATTTTCTCGAAAACGGTCAATGTCTAAGACTAATGACAAGTATACTTTTTTTCGCTAAAATGAGATAGGGGATAACGTTACGGGTAAAAAAGTTAAGAGTACATTTACACCTTAAAAGATGCGTATCTGGCGCCCTCTATTATCTACACAAAAAATGGGAGCATATTTGAATTTTTCATCTTCGAAAACCCCCATTCACCAATTTTTACAACAATACTTGAAAAACTTCAAAAGTTATATGAAAAAATTAAAGATATAATATTGACTTTAACACCCTGTATCTCTGCTAATATCAACTTTTGTACTAAGGTAAGTTTAGTTAAATCGTAATATTGTAATGTCGTGTGTTGCTCTATGGACCAATACTTACGGACCACCCTGTATATAAGAATATTAACACTTTCAATAATAATTTTAGGTAAAACATTAAATTATGTCAACTTAATAACAGTAATTTCGTTGCTTGGTAACGTTCTGTATAAATGTATGTATTACCCATATATTTTTCTTCAGGTGATAACTTTTCTCTGGATATTAACAAAAAGAACACTCAATGAATTTCTTAGCTACCTAGAAACCGAGTATACTGATAGCTGACAAAATTGTACAATATTTTTTGGCTCCTTCATTTTAATTTAAATAGAACTTTTCAATAGAAAACTACTCACTAAATTAACTAAAAATATTTTACATCAGAACTACTTTCACTAAGATAAGTATAACTCTTACATTCGTACGGAGTAGGTGCAAAGTTACTCTGAATAATTCACTTTTTAAAACAAGTCATTCATTGTTTGGAATGGAATTGTTGCCCTACAAAGGATTATCTGCAAACCAGTAGCTTTGTCCATAACGTGTCGCCAGCGTAAGACAGTGTTAGACATCCATTTATTATTTTTCCAGAATGTATTTATTCAAGCCATTATGTGAGTGAACTCATTTACATAATACTCACAGAGGCGCAGAAAAGGGTAGGGTGGGGTAGAAATATGCATCATATTTGTCGTTTAGATTGAAACTAACATTTTTAATTTGAATAAATTAGATGATAGAGTATACGCCAAGTAGCTTTGTAGCAGACTATTGAATGTGCAATTGTAATTTGGTTTCAGCGAGGAAAAACATTTATTTTCAATTATTTACTTATGAAGAACGTTATTTGTAGAATTAATATTTCTGATTTCACACGACATAGTAACAGTCTAATCGTATCTTTCCAACAGCAATCTAACGCAGTTCTTTCATTACGCATTTTGCCCGCAAAGCTACTTTAATTTGTTATGCGTGCAAGAAATCTTCATTCCAATAACAAGTACGAGAAATATTTCCAGCACCGCATTTAAAGAATAATGAACCTCATTTGAAATATATGAAATAATAACAATATTGATAATTTTATTTACCAAAAAATATATAATATACACAGAAATATAATACACACAGAAATATAAGAGTTACTTATGTAAAAGAAATGAAAAAAAATATATAATACTATAAGGCAGAAAATTTAAATATCCTAATGTAATTGTAGTAAATAAATGGTGAGTAGCAGAGATGGTAAGACACAAAAGAAATCTTGTCTGTGTTTTCTTATATCATCTCTCCAGCATATATTTATTATACCTTTTTTATATTATTTTTGAGATGTAGGTATATGAGTTGTAGTACAGGTCTATAACTATGTACATCTAAATATAAACATATAAAACTTAAATATATTAGAAGAAAATGCAGAAATAAGAAAGATCTACGTATTTATTCATTTGTTGTGTTTTTAGATACTATATGTAAGCGTGGGGGGTAAATTTCCCTGTGAAAATTGATATGCTATAAATTTCTTCATGTCTATTGGGCAACAAGACCAAAGGGTTTTTGGGCTGCGGCGATCAGAAAATGTAATTAAGAGAAATTAAATATTTTTACACATTGCTGAAATTCATGATTCCCAGTAGCTTTAATTTAGGAATATTACGTAACCACTTTTTTTACTTATTTTCAAATAGTTTTGTGGAATTTAAAATTTTTAGATCTAAAGGTAGTTCATTATATAAGTGAGGTTCAATAAATACAAATGATCTCTTCATGACGGTTTTTTGTTGTTTAGGTATTATTACTGAAGATTTTGCTTTGTGCCGCGTATCATGCCTGTGTTGAACAGTATCTTTTAGTTTGTTAATTTTTAAGCGGTTTATAACAGCAGCACTATATAATTGTCTTATATCTAAAGCTTCAGCCAATTGAAAAAATGATTCTGTGGGGAAGGTATACTCTTTTTTAAATATTATTTTTAACATCCATTTCTAAACTTTTTATATGATTGTCATACGCTCCAACCCAAGCAATTATTCTTTATCTAAGTTGGCTCTCCACTAAGGCGTAATATGCTGTCATTAAACTTTTTGTATCAATAAATCTTGGAAGGTATTTAAATTTAGATAGTACACAGCGAATCTTTTTTACGACATGGGTTCTGTGTAGTTCCCATTTTAGATATGGATCTATATGTAGTCCTAGATATGTAATTTTATTTGTAGGGGATATTTCGAACATTGAGTTATCTAGTTCTATTTTGAGTGGTTTTAAAGTTGGTAGAGATCTCCGATTAAAGAACTTATATCTGGATACATAATGGCATTACTTTGTGTGATCCCGAAAGATTCACAATCTAAGGCACTTCTTCCCATAAGTTCTTGATTGGCTAGTCGATCTGTTCGCGACCGATTCGGGCTCCATCAGTTCAGTTTGATTATCATAATCTCAGTTTGACACTTTTGACAGTATATCCGCCATTAATGTTAATAAGCGTTTTTCGTGTTTTTCGATCGAAATGTGGTGAAGAAGTCTTTTTATTTTAAGTTGTGATTTGCTTAATACCTAAATAATATTCTCTATTCATACTTACACAGTTTAGTGACAATATATTTAGTGCAAATAAAGAGTGAAGTGCTGTGCCGTTTGCAGAAAGCAGTTTAGAAAAGAAGAAAATCGATCGCTCCATAGTCGTAACATGATGAAATTCAGTTTACAGTTATAAAGTAAATAGCAATTAAATTTTAATATCCTTTCAATACATATTTATCTTACTGTTTTATCTTACTGTAATATCACGTTATATAACATCACGTTATATAAAGAGCCGGTAATGCAGGAATTGCAATAATTCATTTTAATGAAAATATTTATCATTCTACACATTTTCTACACACACAACGCCACTGTTGCCTATAGGATATGATGTTCATCTATTCTTTTTAATGGACATATAATGTGACTATGTTAGGAGCAAACAAAGTATATAGTGAAAAGATAGCCTGTTACGTATCTAGATATAAGTTCTTTAATCGGAGGTAGAGATACAGTACTCGTAGCAAATGGCAAAAACTTGGTTTTTGTTACATTCAGTGTTAGGAAACGCGAGTCAAACCATAATTTAATGTTTTTGAAATCTTTTTCAGCCATTGTATAACATCATCCCATGAGTCGGCAGTGTTCAGGATAGCCGTGTCGTCAGCAAGACAAACAATTTCTCAAGTACTAATACTAAGTAGATTATTATAATACTCTTCGCAAAAAACGAAGAGTATATTGTATTTGATCGATACATTTCTAAAACCGGAAATATCGTTCGTAAAGAAAAAATTCATTGTGTTAGTGAACGAATTCTGAGCAACTTTCAAAATGTCCGTCCGTCACGTTTCTTGTAAGCACGATAACTTAGGAAAGAAAAGTCCGATTGTATTGAAATTTGAAAAGTAAGTTAGTGTAAGCTAGAGGAAGAACCCTATTGTTTTGAAAGAAAATCAACCAGTAAGTAAAAAAGTTATTAATCATTTAATTAAAAAATATATATTTTCTTGATTTTTGCCACTTGTACGTATATAGAAATCTTGTGAAATGATATCTCTGTAATATATTTTTTTCGTTTATACATTGTACTAATGTATGACTGTTAAAACATTTTTTACACATATTTAACCCCAAATAAGAAATAGAAAAACGCATAATACAATCAAAATAAAATAACGTCTCGAAAAAATAAGTCTAACGCTAATGCACAAGTACCCTTTTCGTCCTATAATAAATTTTGTGATTGTATTTAATTCAAAAGACTTATTTCTATGTTGGTTGTTATTTTCATATCAAATTTTAACATCGAAATTTGATTATTCAAAGCGATATATATGATATATTGGGAATAATGATATATTTGGAAATAACTAATTGAGATTTATATGTTTATACAAAATAAAACTTCTTTAATGTTTTAATGTTTGTCTGTTTATATTTTGTATAACGTTGACGTTGTTGTTCTTATGTATATGAGTTAAAACTTCATAAATGTCAGCAAATCAGATATTATAAAGAACTCTGTATATATTTGCACCATATTGACAGTAAGGATGGAAATGTATATTTTGTTGTAAAACAGCGGTTCTCAAACTGTGATTCCGGCTTGTGAAAGCTGGAAGTAGCAACAAATATTGAACTATAAGAATCTTTTATACTACATTTAAAGTAAATTAAAATCAGTTTCACTAACAATATATTAATTCTAAAAAGTTGTAGGTCGCAAAAAAGGTTTGAGGACCGCTGCTTTAGATAATTTAAACTAGTAGTATAATTTTATTTATTTTGTGTTTATAGCTGATCTGAATTAAGCAGAAATCATTATTGCGCAATGCTATATTAATAATTTAATAATAATAATAATATGATTAGCTTTTATATGAATAATTATATTAAACATAATTAGAGAAAGACTACCTTTGGAAAATACATATATTTCCTGTGAATTATGTGCACCTTTTTAATATGTAATCTTTGATCAAGGATATATTCGCGTTTAGCAGAGATATTTTTAAAATTTATAACTAAATAATGCATTTCTACATTATAATATACAGCAATATAAAAAGTCAGCTTCTATAGCTACTGCATGTTTTCTTACTTTTGTATATATTACTGTATTCAATAAACGTTACACTCTAGGTTCTTTTGTTTCATTTTATACTGTGAATTATTTCTAATCGATACGACGTGTATGAATATTTAAAATCTTTTGTAGCCTAGTCGACGAAAGATAAATAAAAATAAAATACCACATATAGTAGGCACCTCCAAATCCAAAGCAAAGACTGTCTGGAAGTGGGTTACATATTTGGAAAAACGCAGACATACTTCCATACCCACCAACATTATCAGTGCCGGGGCTAGAGCTCGAACTCGATGCACGATAGAAAGTGACCAGTACATTCGTCACACAATACGCTTTAACTGTCTGAGGTATCGTGCCGAAAGTATCGCCAACATCTTAAAATTTGTGTTTCTTGTGAAAGATTAATTTCATAAAAAAATTTCCCATATCAAAGTATTAACATGTGGGTAAGAAAATTGCAAAGGTTAGAAATAATGTTATATGCAGTGATACATTTTTATGGGTGGTCTTTTTAGTTCAGTTTCCATATAATAATAATATTAATAACCTTTATTTCCCAATCACAAGTACAATTAATAAATAATCATACAAGTAACTCAGGAGTGCGTCAAAAATCTGAGCTAATATGCATAAGCTTAATACAATTCAAAATATAGAATAAAATATATGTAAAATTGTATAATGGGTAACACGTACATAATAACAAACTACAAAAGTATATGAACACACAATAAATAAATAAACACATAAATATAGAAATAGTCAGACTGAGTAAAATTCATTAACACCATACTTTTCAATTTTCAATTAGTAAATTTTTTATCCTCTTTTTAAAAGTAAATAGGCTTTTACAATTATTCAAATCAATGGGCAAATGATTATAAATTTTATATCCGTTGTAAAACACACTTTTTTGATATATTGCTGTTGCATGCTGATGAAGAATTAGCTGATCTTTAAATCTGGTTTGATATTTCTGGTGTGTCAATCCCCACAGCATAATTCCATACCGTAGATGGGAATGTATGGGAAGCGTAATAAAATGTTAATAAAGAACCTTTACCGAAGTGATTTTTTAAGTTGCGCATCGTTAGCGTTTTGCTCGATGTTGTACCTAAATGATACAGAAGTTGTTTTTTCTTTATTAAGTGTAAGCCTGTTTTTCTCTGACCAAATTATAACGGCTCTGTGTAGATCTTTTGATATAGTTTTTACTGCTCAGGACTGTTTTGAACAACTAAAAAGTTAGTGTCATTAGCGTAACAAGTAATACAAACGTTGTATCTGCTTTGAATCTATAATGCAAGATCGTTGGCAAAGATGAGGTAAATAAATGGCCCCAGTATGGAGCCTTGTGGTACACCGGTATTTATTATAATTTATTGCTATTTGTTCCATTCACATAGACTACTTGCACACGGTTTTTTATGTAGCTGGATAAAGCAGGACCCCCCAATACCATATCTAAACAACTTGGCAATATGTAAGTCATAATCTACACAGTCAAATGCTCGTGAATAATCTATAAAAAGACCAAAAGCCTTTATCTAAGGCATCTACTACTGAGCTGTGAAAGTTTACTAATGCAGTGTCAACACTTCTATTTTTTAGGAAACCGTGCTGAACTGGCAACAAAAGGTTATTTTTAAGAAAGAATCCACTTAACTGTTCTAAAAATGCAAGTTCTATAACCTTCGACATACTTGAAATTATGCTAAGCGCACGATAATTATTATAAGAGTGTTTGTCTCCTTTTTTAAATAGTGGAATAACTTTACTAATTTTTAAGTTGTCAGAGAAAATACCATTTACAAAGCATAGATTAATTATGTTAGTTAACGGTAACACGAAATTATTTTTCCATTTCTTTAATAGATTGTTAGACATATTATCCAGACCACTGGAATGAGATGGCTTTAGCCTACTAATAAACGATAACGTTTCTTCAAGAGTTACAACAGAGTGTCCCTATCTGCTGAGTCACCCGGTATATCTAGATAATTTATATCTTCAGAAACACGATTATTATTTGTTATAGCAAATGTTCTTTCTACCTTAGACTTAGTATCATGCATTCTCACTATCAAAAACTCATCTTTATCTTCAATGTGGTTAGTCAACATATTTGTGAGTTAAATTCTTCGGCTGTTTCAGATTATTTAGTCAGTGGACCTTGAATATGATGTATTAAATAAAAGTTTATTTCGCGCATTTAAACTCAAATACTATTCTTGGAACAAAATATAAAAATAAATTGAATTAATTTTTTATTTTTTTTAAATAAAAGCCTTAATTTTTTTATTTATTCTAATAAAACCTAAAACATTAATCTGCAAATTTTCAAACAGCCGACTATGGATAGAGATGCGGTCCGCAAGACAACTTACTACTTCTCTCAATGAAGAATAAAGACGAAGTGCACAGAAGGCAGGTGAGAAACACTCGTGGGACACACTCTTCTTTGTCCTGGACAAGGCGTCCTTTATAAAAAACGGTAACAAGTTTCTTAAAGGGTTACAGCTAGAGATTGATATTAATTTGGTGAAGATGTATGAAAAATATGGAAACTGAACCAGGCTTAAAAAAAATACTTAAACTTAAATTTAATTAAGTTTCCCATTCATGAAACAACCAAATACACCACTACAAATTTTTATCGATTCTGCGTACTGACATATTATTTTTCCAAAAGCGATAACAACGGAATATTAAAAAAATGCAGGTTGGCTACTTTTTTTTATTAAACAGAATTGCTATTTCGGAAATCATAAAGGTTACAAAGTAGTTAGGATGGAAATTTTTTTATATTTTCAAGGCCAATGAAATGGGTTATAAAAATTCAAAATATTTCGATTGTTTCCGAAGATGTACAATAAACTTCGGAATAGTCCATTTTATTTTTTATTTTTACTTTGCCGTGTTGTTATAAGAAATATTAAAACAATTAATTAGAATATTTCGTTATCAATTAACGTGTTCAAATTGTTATTATAATTTAAAAAAATAAAGTGGATGCTGATCATGAAGAGACGAAAGGGTCACAATAAAAAAATTGAATGTGGTAAGGTAAAGCAAAGTTAATTTATAACAAAATATTGTAATGATTTTCTTATAGTTTTTATACTAACAGCGCTAGGTTAAAAAAGGAAATGAACTATTTATGATTTTATCGTGTATCTCAGGAACTAATCGAAATATTTTAAATTTTTATAACACACTTCATTAGCTTTCAAAATGAAATGATTTTTTTATCTTACCGACTTTGTAACTGTTGTGGTTTGCGAGATAGCAATATATAAAGCAGCCACCCTGTGTATGTCTGGTAGCTGACCTATTTTTATTTAAAGAAAGAAATTACTCTATAAGGAGTACAACCCAAAAGACTACCGTAAGCAGTTATATTTTACCCATTCGCAAGTCAATATCTTATTCCTGGCTATCCATAATACAGTCAATATTCTGGTATTTGATTTGGCCTTGGATGGTAGGATGAGTAAATTTGTTGTAGCCTCGTAAAGGGGACTTCTCGGCAGCCTTCGCAATTGCGAACGATCCTAAGTTGTCAGACCCTGCAGGTGCTCTTCTCACCCTGAATCTTCTATCTTTGACACATACTGCTGTCCTCAGAAGCGTCATCCTCTTTCACCACAATTTGGTTGTCGGCCTCTCCCCTTGTCACTGGCCTTCTATTTTTCCACATCTAGCAAAACCCCTACCAAGACTTCTCTTCCTTTAATGAACTGAATTAGTGGTCGGTGGCTTGTGAAACATCTTGTAAATAATTCTAGTTACAATAAAAAACTGCTTTTTAATGTTTCAAAATAAGAATACTCTAAGTATACTCTACATATGTTTCTGCTTATTATTATAAGAGTAAATACGAAGATTAATAATGTATGTAATCTTACAAAGATTACCTATTAATGTATGTAATCTTTGTATTTGTATTCTTTAGAAAGGCCTAATAAACCGAAACATACGTAAAGTATCAATACTTATTTTGAAACATTAAAAAGCAGTTTTTTCATGTAATTAAAATTGGTGGATTTGGTGAGGGAATTCCTTGCATCACCATCCTTCTTTTCATGTGCCATCATCGTCGGATATCTTGTCACTTCCTCAGTTAGTTGCTTAGCTTCATTAACATTTCCTGTGTACAATCTTCTATTTTTATTAATTGAGGGTATATCTTTTCCTTCTCCTCTAAACAAGTCATCAGTCTTTCCCTTGCCAAAACTCTTTTATTATGTGTTCATACTCGGGAGAGTTATTTGTCATGAACTTGGCAGCTAGTGCAGGGACGGCGCCAAGGGGGGTCTGCAGGGGCATGTGCCCCCCCAAAACGAACTGTGCCCTCCCAAGTGCCTCTGGATTTTTGGACTGGGGAACCAATCATCATGTTTTCGTTCTTTGTTGTGTTATTAAGTAAAAGTTATGTTTCTGTGCCCCCCCCTACAAACCTAAAAAAAAAATTATGCCCCCCCGGCCTGGCTAGTCTGGCGCCACCCCTGAGCTAGTGCCGCTTTGATAGCCGCCACGAAGGGCGGGGATCGCGATTGGATAATTGTCATTAATTGTTACACCTCACCGAATGCTATTCTTGCAACACTGAACTGATACAAGCCGGTGACTTGCAATTGAAACTTTTAAGTTAATCTAACGTATCCTTTCACAACTGATTTTATTATAGTAATGGAAAGGCGGGTTGTCGAAAAGCTTGCTTTTAAAGTAGCCAAAACCGATAACAGTGACCGACAGAGGCTACCGCAAGTTTTCTCGCTTCTTCGTTCTTCTATATGAATTTCCTAAACTTTACTTAACTAGTAAAAGGCTACTTCTAATGGACTAAGGTAACTGCGTCCTGCATTCGCGGACTTTTTATGAAAATTTATTAGACGTTATTTTTATGTATCAAATAGGTGAGAACTGAATCTACGCTATTTGCTTATACTGAAAATGTGAGAAAGATTGTTGAGTCAATGAATCTGCGAGCACAGACGGATTGGTCATTTCTCTTTTACGGAGAAATAATATCAGCGACCGGCCATTACATAATAGTTGCTTGTATGTCAAGAGCCAAAAGTGTTTCTCGGCTGGCGCCCAATTCCGCAATATTCATGCGACAAGAACACTTTCCGTTCAAAATATACACACTATTATTAAAGCTTTAGCAATTCATTTTTTGAAGTTTAGCCTTGGCATATCGATTCTAAAGAGAATTTAAATTTATGCAAAGCGGAAAATACTATAGTCGTTTAGTAGCTCAGACGACAGAGAACATTTTATAGTCAAACCTCCAAAAACTTGCAAAATGAATTATATTTTTTTAGTGAGTTCGTGAAAGTGTATAGAATAATATCCTGAAAAGTTTACATTCCGCTCGGAAGCAGAACATAAAAAAAAATTTTTACATCCATTTTTTCAAAATTTTGAAATTAAGTCAGGGTAGGAAAAAATAAAAAATACTGGTGGATAGACCACGTGTTTCTGAAAAATGTCCTAATAAAATTTATCGCTAAAGCCACGGTATTTTTGGAAAAAAATAGTGAAGTAACTTTGTCACTCTGCGCGGCCAAGCGCACGGTTAAATGCATACTATGAATCCTCTACTAACGAGTAAAATAAAGCTTTTTTCTCTTTCTGTTTACACATTTTTAACATTTTCCTTAGTGAATAGGAGGATAAATAGTGAGTATGGAGAGAAAATATATAATTATGAACGCATACACAGACACCACACATAGCCGCAGGATCGAAGTAGATCTGACTCCCCGTATCTCGCATGAATTTTTGCCTGCATTTACTGTATTGTATTTATTACAGGTACGTCTATCTACATTTCAACTATATCCAACGGATTCCTTATACATTTGTTAATATATTGGAAAAGTTAAAGGAATTTATATTCAAAACTATACAGAGTTATAAGGATAAGATCGTGAAAATCGCTATTTCTGATCATGATGGGATTGATCATATTTTAGAAAAAATGCGTACAAGTAAACGAATTTGTGTTTGAACATTCGAAAAGTATACATTTTTTTCGAAATAATGACATTTCATTTTTTCCAATGGGTCAAGTTCTCGGCAAGTTACAGCCTCCAATATATACCTATAGAGTAGAGTAGAGTAGCATTTATTGATGTATTATACATAAAGTATTTTACACAAGTCAATAGGTACATGAACAAAAAATATATAAAAAATATAAAATGCATAGGGACAAAATACGAAATTTGTACATATATACATACACGTATATATAGTCACAACAATTTTGAGTATTAAGTATATAAACTAGGATTATAATATAATAAATTTACATACAACAAAGTGAAAACAGTACGATTTTTGAAGTAAAATGTGGCAATCTACTATGTAAGCAAAGTTAACAACAATGGTCAGAAACTATGGGTGTGACACTTGATATACAATTAATACAATTAATATATTGAGTGTTATTTGGTTTACTTTCTTAAATTTCAGCAGGTTTTGGTGCATCTAAATATTCATTTACTGAATAGAAGCAATGTGTTAGAATATAGTTTTTTACTCTATGTTTAAATTGAAAATCGTTTAAGTTTTTTATATTAGAAGGTAGGATATTATACAGATTTGTATTTAAGGAATTTTTCAGTGATTTTGTGAGCCTGAACTTATCCGGAACAATTTTATCCGCAAATCTAGTGTTGTAATTATGAATATCAGCATGTGTACAGAACAGTGATTTATTTTTATGTATTTCTAAAACTTGATAATATATGTATGCCGAAGGAAGTGGCATTATTCTAAATTTAATAAATACAATATGTATCAAGAAAATCATTAAGAAAGGAAATTAAAATGATTTGAGATGTACTTTTTTTTTAATCCACGTTACTACAACTTAATAAACCATAATAATCATGAAGTGTATACATTTTTTAACAGTTCTCAATGAAGAAAGAACTTATTTGAAGGGCTTTTATTTTTTTCTATATTTTTTGTTCCGACGATTGGGTTCGGGCGTGATAATATATATAAGTACGTTTTTCCTATCCATCCTTTGCTTGTAATGTTTAAAACAAAAAAGCATCTGAAAGCTACAATCTTTTAAATGAACCAACATTCATATAGATTGAACAAATTCTGATTTAGCGACATGTAATTCAGTGCGTCGGTGTCACAGTCATGCGCATTCAAGCGCGTGCACGCATAGATCTCGCTCCAAGTTATAACGTTACTTGACTATTTTTTTCCGGAAATACCATGGCTTTAGCGATAAAGGACAATGTTAAAAATAGCTGATTTTTGGCCCCTATCCCGGAACGCATAAAACCCAAAGAAAATGGTTGGAAAAGGCTCAAGATTAATAAAAATACATCTTCGTGGTACCAAAAGCCTGGGGAAAATTTTATTTCACCTCTAAAAACATAAAAAAACCACTAAAATGCTATAAATAATAGCTTATACTGAATATGAAAATTATATTTATTTTATAATAACTATTAGGTATCGATTCAATAGAGGTAACAAAAAGGTAAAAACTACCCCTGTCCACACCTTATTCGGGGGATGGAACGCCATACGCAGCATATAATATTAAAAAAATAGGTACCTACCAAGGTGATTAAAAATGTACAAAATGATTTTTAATATTAGTTCAGTCAGACCTTCAACTGATCCGACCATTTTCAAAAACAACCCCTATAATAAAAAATAAATAATAAATTATTATATTATAATTATTACATTATGTAGGAGTAATTATATATTTTTAGAAGAATGTTTATTAAATCTTCAGAGAGTTTCACATTATAATATAATAATAATAATAATAATAATAATAATAATAATGTTTATTTGGAATTAAAAGATTACACAATGTAACAATAAAGATGTTTACCAAAAACGCTCAGGTTTCGCAGAAGTATTCTAGTGACACTTGTTCGCGATTTTGAGTGTGTGAACATTTAATTTTTACACTATTTAATATCTATATGTAATATTTACTTATATACTGTAATACTGCACATACACATTGTATTATAGTTAACATTTTGCTACCTATATAGAGTTAGTTCACCAGTAAGATAAAAAAAATAGCAAAAGAAATGTTGAATGTAAAAAGGATCACCTCCTCATGGTGCATCCTGGCGAACACAATAAGTGGCCAAATGATTCTTCTTTGCAAGTATACATTTACATATTTACTGTACCCTTCTCTCCAACAAGTGATGCTTACCCAGAAGTACCTTTACATGGAATAATATAACAAAGAATAAACTAATATCATTTTCAACCCCTTAGTGTGATTAACTATCTTCAACGTCTATCTATTAAATGACATAAGAACCAATAGAAACCTTTCATTTTATTTTAATTTGCTCTGCAAATATTCTGTACTAGATGCTGTTCTAACATCTCTAAATAACGGCAGTTTTTCTTTATAGGGATACTCTTAGGTAATCAGTATAAGTGTTGCTGTAATATTTTCATATGATTCTATATATTTCATAAATTGTTAATCTTTTTGTTTTCTAACATTAGTTATCTATAGTATAGTGCCTGTCATCCCTAAACTGGAGTTGGTGTTGATTCATTTTAATCACCTACTTTCTTATTTTTTAGTATTTGTAGCGGTGAATACGATTCTACCACCCGAATAGGGTAGTTTGTTTGTTTTCGAGGTTGCTAAATAACTTACTATTTGTTCTTTATTAAAAAAATGTGTTGACTAAAACCATAAAGATCTATTGTAATGTTACGTGCGGTAAATATTTTTCAAATTGATATAGAGGTAGTTTTTTGTAATAAGAATTTTCACGTCAAGACAAAGTGAATGTCTGTCCCTTTTAGTAGTAGAAAATAATTTGGTGCATTACTAAGTGCCGCGGCATTATTTTAGTATTCGATACTGTGAATAGAATTGCACCCCGAATAGGACAGTTTGGTGGTTTCCAGGACCGCTAACTAAAGCGCTTTTTTGTAATAATACTTGCTGCGAATAATATTTCATACCCTTATAGGGGTTGTTTTTGAAAACAGGGCTGCTGAAGTCAGGAAGAGTTGAAGGTCTGGCAAAACTAATATCAAAAAATCATTTTGTACATTTTTAATCACCTTGGTACCTATTTTCTTAATACTAGATGCTGTGTATCTCGTTCCATCCCCCGAATAGGGTGTGGAAGGGGTAGTTTTTACCTTTTTGTTATCTCTATTGAATCGATACCTAATAGTTATCATAAAATAAATATAATTTTCACATTCAGTATAAGCTATTATTTATAGCATTTTAGTGGTTGTTTTTATGTTTTTGGGGGTGAAATAAAATTTTTCCCAGACTTTTGGTACCACAAAGATGTATTTTTATTAATCTTGAGCCTTTTCCAACCATTTTCTCTAGGTTTTATGCGTTCCGGGATAGGGGCCAAAAATCAGCTATTTTTAACATTGTCCTTTTGTTAGGACATTTTGTTCACAAATACGTGATCTATCCATCTGTATTTTTTATTTTTCCTAGCTTGACTTGATTTCAAAATTTTGGATGAAAATTTTTTTTTTCAATTTTTATTCTGCATCCGAGCGAAATGTAAACTTTTCAGGATATTATTCTATACACTTTCACGAACTCGTTAAACAAAAATATTTATTTTTCAAGTTTTTGGAGGTAAATAACTTCATCGACTATAGAGCAAGCATGGCCGCTCTGGTGTTGGTGGATATATGCCACGTTTTCTCATTAATATTTGCATTAGTGGTTTCTGGTTTCTGAGTAAGCCCCTGACTATCCTTTGAACCATTGGTACAGATTAACACGACCGGTTTGTCATTTCTGACGTGCTCAGTCTTGCCTAAAAGCATTTTCTCAAATTGTACATATGGGGTACATGATCAGTATCCATTCCTCAGAGAAGAAATAGTATTATAGCCTTTTTCAATATACACATGTCTCGTAGCTCAGTTGGCTAAAACGTATTGTGTGGCGAATTTCCTGGCCGCACTCCCTATCGTGTACTATGTTCGTCCCAGCTCCGGTACTGACAGTGTCGATGGGTATATTTATTTCCGTTTTTGCCAAATGTGTGAGTCCCTTCCGGACAGCCTTGATTTTGATTTTGACGACTGTCTGCTATATGTGGTGTTTATTTTTTTTTATCTATTTATTTAACGTCGGCCTATTTCCGCTACTAGTAGTGCAAGAAAAATAAGTCTAAAAGTATGCGAACCTAGAAAAAATTAGTACAAGCAAGAAATTTGGTGGAGATGTTGCAGTTATCGTCTAATTGAATATACTAAAAGTCCCCTGAAATCCAAGCTGTGCTACGCCTCCCATATTGAAAAATGGCGGCCCATTTTCAGATTTTTGTATATAAATTCTTTACCGCTGCAGATAGGAAAAAAGTTTCAAATAAAAAATGTAGGCAATAATAAAACAAACAATTTTGGATATCAACATCTTTTTCTCTAAATCGAACGATTTTTGAATTGGACTGATGATTATAGAGCAGTGTCTAATGCGAAGTATGAAATCTATTGTAGGTCTAACTCATGGTCGAGGAATAACAGAAAATACTCTGTGCTCCCGTTTCCGTAGAAGTTTGTTTGGCATTTCAAACACTTCAGAACAACACGTTGAAAAAAGATCAAGTCGAAAAGCTAAAGACACCCGCGATGAACAAACTTTTATAAACTGGATGCAACAGCATAATCCTTTTAACCAGTATTGTGAAAATTTGGTTAGCTTATCTTCAGGGTTAGTAGCTGATCATACTATAGACTGCGGTCAAGCATTTCAGCACGTTCAATGTCGTCAATGGTTGAGAACAATTTTTGTGAGATCATAATTCGAAGAAATAGCAAAGTAAAGGCTATATCGTCAATGAACTCATCAATCAAAGTGAGAGAAAATATTGTTGCTGTGAACCCACAACTTTTATTATAATTGTGTGTGTAGTTAAAGGAACAGAGGAGCTAAAAGAATGTTTCAAATATCAACTCGCACCTTCTCCTACTTCTCTTTTCAATGAGGCTGATATGAGGAAAGGCAAGAAATCATCACTTGCCGCAGCTTTTAAAATTGAGGAATCACCAGAAATAAACAACTGTATTTCGAGGTCAAAATTTATTTCTCCTGCTCTATAGGGCCTATCACTGATGCCAGGAGACGAGCTACCGACAACCTGGAAATTTTGCCGAACTTCTCTTGAGAAGATTAGGGATCTTTTACTTGCCTTTTTTTCTGGGGTGGAAATCCTTTATGGACACCTGGACGGTAGTGTGGGACTCACCTCTGGGCATAACCACTAAAACCACCCCTCTTCGGTGTATGATGTATCCTGGAACCGCTCTCTTCAGGATACACGTCAATCATTGTTCCGTGTATAGATGTTGTTTTTTTCCCCTGACTTTGTTCCCAGTATTCCCTCTAGTTGCGCAGAGGGTATAGGTCGGGATTCCTCTCATCTTCTCCTTTATGCACGACGATCCGTGTAATAGCTGTTTCGGTCTTTGCCCAATTGTCTTCAGATTGCAGCATGAATTCCACAAGCTCATCCGGCACTAGACGATTTATGCCTCGTCTCTCCTCCACCCATCTGTTGCAGTGGAAGACTGTGTGCTCTGCATCGTCTATTTCGCCACAATATGCGCACTCTCGAGAGTCCAGCTTTCCTATTCTCAACAGGTAGTCGGCAAAGCAGCCATGAGCCGTGAGGGCCTGCGTGAGATGGTACCTTACTTCTCAGTGTTTCCTTTCCACCCACTCTTTGACTGTTGGGATCATGCGATGAGTTCATCTTCCTTTATGGGCGTTCTCCCATCTGAGACTGTCCGATAGGCGCTGCATACCCTTAGTGCCATCTGCCGTTGAATCCTTGCCAGGCTTACTTTGGCATTAGCCCTTTCTTCTAAGGCGTATCCCCAGACTGGGGCAGCATATAATATGACTGAATGCACCACGCTACAAAGCTTTTACTTGCCTAACATTTAATAGACAAGGGACCGCCTGCTTTACATCCCCTCCGAAGGATGGTATATCCACTATGTAATCCTCGTCTTGAAATCACAAAGCTTCCGCTTATACGCTGATATACAACCCGCTAGAAGGTGGGACGAGATCTCTGCGTTTCCCAAGAAGGATTTCACCCATCCAAGTACTAACCGCGCTGCACGTTGCGTCACTGGAGCATCGAAATACATACAACAACAACAATAAGAATTTATTAATAATTGGGTACATGTAATGTGCCTCGCCGAAACCTGGCCCGGAGTCAGCCAGACAACCACAGTGCACAGCGCCGTATTCACATGGACCTAAAACTAATTAATATTACACTAAATAATTAAACTTTCTGGGCATAATACGTACTTAATGAATTTTCGTTGTTGATACGGGAAACAATTAAATGAAAAAACCCGTTCGAACAAATGACGACCTTGCGGTCTAATCGCCGACAAGGAAGATAGAGTAGTTAAAAGAGATGTGGGTTCAGAAAATTGGTATTTCTAAGAAGTTTTCGACCTAGGCGGGATTTGGGAAAATAGAACAAAGAAGTCACACAGTCTTTAATATTATTGACCCACAGATTATAGTCTTAGTACATTCCTCAGCGTGATCTCTTCTTCGAATAAGTTCAAATGGGGAACGCAGAGTATAATCTCCATTAAAGTCAGGGGCGGCTGGTGAAATTTCAACAATTTTTTTCTCGTCTGTGGCACATGGAACCCATACGAAATATGGGAAATAACATCTAGAGAAGCACTCCTCTAACGACCCCTAAAAAATTTTGAAAAAGCAGTTTGCGAAAAATTTTTTCAAAATTCGGTTGACCCCCCCTAGGTCTAGGGACTCCTGTTTAAAATTAATTTTTTTTGTCATATACATTTTACTTTTCATAAAAATAAAACAACAGATTTTGAAGTTGACAAAAAAAATTAATTTTAATTGGGGGGTCAACCGAATTTTGAAAAAATTTTTCGCAAACTGCTTTTTCAAAATTTTTTAGAGGTCGTTAGAGGAGTGCTTCTCTAGATGTTGTTTGCCATATTCTTATGGGTCCCATGCGCCACAGACGAGAAAAAAATTGTTGAAATTTCACCAGCCGCTCCTGATTAAAGTTTAGGCGTATTCTTCATCGCCGTTTACCATTATCTAGTAAAATCCAAGGAGACTTCTGAGACACCCCGTATACTAAGAACCAATTGAAGCCAATCGCGCTTACAGTAATGAATAGTGTTAAGTCATACACTTGAAGTTTTTGCATACCCATTAATAACCTGCTCCTATTTCACCATGGGTGGTCCAATCATGTTTTTCTTCACTAATAGTAAATATATCGTGTCACCCTATTCCTGCCTCCAAAAAATCAGGCCTGCGCCGATTGCAGATAGCTTCCTGTGAGTCTCGTTATACTTACGTAGTATGCATACGCTAAACTTTTTGTGTGATGGGGTTAACAGTCTCAAATTATACGTATTACCGTATATATTTTTGTAGGACGGCGGAAAATTATGTATAAACTGCCATGCAAAATCTCTGCTTCTAGCTGTTTAATATTTTTAACAATCGCTCTGCCTAATTGGTATATATTAAAGTATAGGTAGTATGTTTCTGGGATGATATACGACACGAAATGATGGGTAACTAACATATAGTAATTTTTCACATCCTATGTATAAATTATACGCTGTTTGAAAGCGTAATATAATATTGCTATTCAGCAGACATTACGCTTTGGAAAATGGGAATGGCTTAATGAAAAGTCGTGGATTGGTTTAAAGGTAGGTGCTAATTTGAAAATTGTTAGTTGCAGTAAATATTGGTATTAAATAATTTTTATTACATGTATCTTACGTTCGACTATTTATAAAAATATAATAATAATAATAATAATAATATAAGTCCCCCTTTATTCTTGAAGGCTTGAAGTGACATTGTGCAGAAGGGAGCTACACGTTTCGAGACAAGGAACACGCATCAGTATACTACTTCCGAAAAAATCCCAGTACCATGACCGAAAATCGAAACCAGGACCATTGAAATAACAACTCTGCTATGTGATACCTGTTATTATCATGTCACCTTTTACTTGTCAGTCTATTATTGAATTGTAATTTAAACTAAATAATGAGTTGGCGTCTAGTAAAAAATATCGAACACATTTCAATATGCAATAGGTTATGGGGCGGTGTCACCGTTTCTTCTTGATTCAATAGAATTTTGTACCTGGACAGTGATTTTGTGTTCGATTTGAATGAAATGGCGTAAGATATAAGGCGTTTTGTCCAACATCCAGGAGAAGACTACGATGAAGCCTTTTTTCAAAGCAAACTGACAGTTGCTGCTTCACGAAACATGATAGTACACCATTTTGATGTTAAAATAGCCTTTTTATGTGGAGAGCTAAAAGAAGAGGTTTATATGAAACGGCCGGAGTGTTACGTGATTTCAGGAAAGGAAAACTTCTTATGCAGCCTATATGGATTAAAACAATCAGCTAATGTATTTTATAATTATAACAAAGTGAATGATACATTGACATCTGCAGGTTTCACAAAAAGTAAAGCTGATCCTTGTTTATATATCAAAGTAAATGACGAAGAACTATGCTATATTTCAGAAATATTTGAAAATGTACCTTTTTTAAAGTAGAGGTGTGGGGAGTCGCTTTCTGTGCTTTTTGCATGCTGAATCGAATGAGATCAAAGTCAAGTCGATAGGATCAACCCTTAACGAATGAAAATGGTTCTAATAGTGAAAAAATGAGAAAAAGATAATATAATGAAGTTGAGCGATCCCTTTTCAAACACAAGTAACGTTGTTTTTTCGCTAGCAACTGGAAATTAAATTGAAACGATGTGACAACGTGAAGTCTCTTACAACAGTTAACTCGTCTCTTAAAATTAAAGAGAACGTTGTAAATGTGGACTCATTGATTTTGTATCAAAGGATGCTATTGAGAAAAGATGAAGGCCTGTCCAAATTTTTAAATACGAAATAGCGCCATTCCCATTGTCATTGTTCACCAGCAGTGGGATGCCGAAGAACGTCAAGTCTGCATTGTATAAGGAGTTTGAATGTGTCGATGACAGCAGGATGGACAGCGTCAGAAATTACGTCATTGATTGTGGGCACTTGAATCCGCTATTGTTGTTTTCGATGGATATGATGATCATGACAGTATCAAGAGATCCGAACATCTGCGCAGGTATAAACATTGTACTCCTTAATTCCACATATTAGAGTATCATATATTCCAACCAAGAAAAATTTCTTTTCAATGTGGAGAATAAAAAGCAATTGATCGAGCTGCTTAAAAAAAAATGAGAACAGCAACATTGAGCTAAGACAGTCCAGTGGAGATTGCTGACGTACTAATAGTCCAGGAAGCCATAGGAAAACACGGCGTTGCCATTATTTGTCAGGATACTGATATTTTAGTATTGTTGACTGCTTTGGCTCCTTTGAATCAAGAAACATTTTTACTCAAACCAAAAATCGGACGTAAGAAGAAGACACTTTTTTCATCAGTAAGCCTTCAGAACCAACATATGCACATCAACACGTACATCCTACTCGCTCACTCTTATAGTAGTTGCTACACCACAAGTGCAATTGATGGAAACGGGAAAAAGAACATCATCAAGCTGCTTGCGACAGAACCTGGATTGCGCCACACCATACACGTATTACAAACAGCTACAGCAACTCACAGTAAAGTAGAAAACGCTGGAGAGATTCTTGTTTTGCATATTTATGGCTTCAAAGATGGGAAACATACGTTAGATGAACTACGGTACATAATATTCCAGAGATCACTCACTAAAAATGTAGCAAAGCTGGAATCACTTCCTCCTACATCAGCAAGTTCTGCACAACATTCATATCGTACCTTTTATAAAGTAAAGTTGTGGCTCGGGAATAAATTGGATCCACAACAGTGGGGTTGGGTTCGTCGTGGCAATGATTTGCACCCAATCAGGACAACTCTTGACGCCGCTCCAGAGGCCATCTTTAAATTGATTTCCTGTACCTGCAAGGGAAATTGCTCCACTTCTCAGTTCTCTTGTGTAAAAAACGGTGTGGAATGCTCAATTTTGTGCAAAATTTGTGAGGGAGGGGCCTACATGAACAGTTGCACCGAAAATGCAGTTTCGTCAGACGTGTTACCCATATCGACAGACGCCTTTGATGAAGATTCAGACTTTGATGACGTTACTAGTGAAGAGTATAACATGTTCGATGAATAAAATACTTATTATCAAGTACTACATACTTCATATAAAAATTTTGTAAGTACTGCATTAATACTGTACATCTTTTTCCTTTTTAATAAAATCTCTTGCGTTTTATCGTATTTTTATTATTAGAATCGTTTTTTATTCGTTAAGGGTTGATCCTATAGACCGATTTTGGTCTCATTCGATTCAGTATGCAAAATAGCATAGAAATGACGCTCCACACCTCTGCTTTCAAAAAAGTACATTTTCAAAACTTTCTCACCCCTCCCTCCCCCCAAAAACCTCATTTCCATCTCTCTTAAATTACAATTCCAATTTTTTGGGACTCTTTGGATTCTTAAACTACATGTCGAATAGGTGTTATAACCAAATTTTTATAAACGAACTAATTTTTATGTAGTTCAAACAACGTTTTTTCAGAGGTTATTCTAAGGATTTTTTTCCACTGCACATAAAGGAAATAAATCACTGTAGGTATTACATTGACACATTCCCATAATATATTTTAGTAATATTAATGCATGATTTTGTAAAAGTTCCCTGCAAAAGGCAAAAGAAGGTAACGCATAACGCCGGTGTTCTGTCTGGTAACCTATATTTAAGTTTAAGTTTGTTGTGTTTTTACGTTTTTTGTTCGTATTGTTTGTAATAAATAAAAAAAATAACTACACAGATTTTAATTTCCCACTGCACAATTTACTTTTTCTACTGCACATTTTGTGTCCAACTGCACGTTAGAATAACCCCTGGTTTTTATTGTACTATTTCTCTTTCAGTCAACCTACTCTGTATCGAAAAATGGAACAACCAAGCTCAGCGGATTGGGAAGCTGCAAAGAGGATAGTACGATATATAAAAAGCACAAATTGTTTAAAACTCTGCTTATACCCTCAAAATCCAGTGGAACTAATTGAATACGTAGACGCCAATGGGCGAGTAATCGAAGGGGCCGAAAGTCAACAAGTGGCTACGTGATTCTTTTTGGTACTATGCAAGCATGGTTGAGTAAGAAGCAGGTTTCGGTGGCACTATCCTCCACCGAGACTGAGTACGTTGCAGCGTCTGCCGCTTGTCAAGAAAATAATTTGGATAAGACAACTACTTGCTGACATGTGATATTTTCAGGATCATCCTACAATACTTAATGAAGACAATCAAAGTTGTATTTTATTGTCTCAGTCAGAAAAATATAGTTCAAGAACTAAATACGTTGATGTCAAACATCATTTTATAAGAGACCTAGTTAAGAATGAGATAGTGGAATTGAAATATCGTCCAACAAAAGATATGATCGCAGACACTAAAACAAAGCTACTACCAAAACCATTATTTGAGGACTTGCGTCAAAAGCTTTTCCTTAAAGATTAAGATGAAGCATCATTGAGTGGGGGTGTTGGGATAGCAACTCCGCTATGTGATACCTAACGCCATCTATTATTATTTTATTATTTTTCAATGTTATTATCATGTCACCTTGTACTTGTCAGTCTATTATTGAATTGTAATTTAAACTAAATAAAAAGTTTGCGTCTACTTAAAAATATCGAACGCATTTCAATATTCAATAGGGGCGAGAGTCAAGTTTCCTTGACTATTCACCATTCAGTCATATTATTATTATAAATAAAATTAATTAATTTATTCATGTTTAGAACCAGTGGTTTTACATAAGTCAGAAGGACAAATATTATGTATTACAATATACAAGGACAAAACAAATTGGAAATAATTTAACATATAACTACAACACCTAAATACTCATCAAATGAATAGTGTGCTCCATTCAGCAGAATTTGTTTAATTTTATAGTGAAACTTGATTTCCAGTAACATTCTGATATTAAGTGGCAACTTGTTAAAAATGTTTGGGCCATAGTAATTTGTTGAATTATGACTTTCTTCTAATCTAGTAAATCAAAGCGAATCTCATTTCTTTGCCTAGTATTGTGTTTATGGTTTCCACCTTGTGAAACATAACTATTTAAATTTTTTTAAAATACATACAAGTTGGGAGAATAAAGCAACTAATCAAGATATTGAGCTCACTAAATTTTTGTTTGACATTATTATCACAACCCACGGTATTTACCACATGGTCATTAATGTCAGTTTCGAGTCGAATATTACCCAGATCAGTTTTACCCCAGTAAATAAAGACAAATTTGAGGCCAAAATAAGAAAAAATTACGAGAAAGCTGGTTTTGTGTGGAGACTTTCATTGAGATGCCCTTAGTACATCCTAAGAAGTTCGAGCAATTTGAGCCATGGGGTTTTTGGAGGGGGTGGGGGTGGGGGCGGAGGGTGTGTTTAAAGGAGCGATTTTCAGTTTTTTGATATTATCTCGAAAAGTATCACTTTTTCGACACAAATAGTCATGAGCAAAAATATTTCTTATAAAATTCTACACAAAAAAAGGTCATTACACTTTTTTTCGTAGGATCAATCGTTTCAAAGATATACAGTACGTACATATAATGTTGTGCATCTAATTGTGAGGACAAATTTTCACAAAGACATCCATTCCCAAATCTAAGAAAGACATTAATCGATTTAAAAAATGGTTAGAAGTCATCAAGCAGTAGAAAAACAGTAATAAACAAATAGTAGAAGCTGGAGAAAAACAAAAGCAAATGCGGTTGCAGATAAATTAGTTCTAGTTTCTACTACTGTCTCTACTGTTGTTTTGCTTTATAAATATTCTATTTGTCTTCGTAGATAATCCCCAAACAGCAATATTTTATGTTAAAAGTGGGTGGAATTTATAGAAGATATACTTTTTGCAACTAAATTTCATTGAGTCATTTAAATATTGCACGATAGTAAAAAAAGCAATAAAAGAAATGTAAAAACTGTGTTCTTAAAATAAAGAGAAACACACAAGACAACCTTTTTTTTTTAAATTTTTTTTGTCTCTTTACGGATGGACTTCATTAAGGTTATAAAAGAAATATGGATACAAAAGTAGGTATGGATCAAAATAATCCGATCATTTAAAATAGAGTAAGTATTAAGCATTAATTGAATATTTTTATTATGTAAACTATTTGCATGAACAGTATAATACCAGAGCTTCAGAAACTGTGCCATACCTATTTTAATAAATATATTTATTATCAAATGTGGCACAGTCCTGCTTTCAAAAAACCCTAACAAAATAAAGTAAAGTACAGAAGGGAGAGCTGGTGATTAAGTTGATAAAATTTTATCCTTGGGAGAAATATGTTTTTATCTGTAAAAAGATGCAGAGTGATCACGATGGTGATGTCCAAATTTTTCTACAGTGTGTGCTAAAATACTCTCCCTCCAGAGCGATTTCCCAATATAAATTTTCTGAAAAGTGTAAAACTTTGATTCTCATATTTTCTCCGTATGGAAAACATATCAAACAACTTTTATTCTTACCATTTTTTTTCATAAAATTGCAAGGAAAAGAAATAATTAACATTATACATAATGTGCAATTTTTCAGCTTTCCGAAAATAATTCACAAGGGCTCATTTTTGAAAAATTTGGACATAACCATCGTGATCGGCACATTTTTTACATTTAAAAACATATTTATTCCAAACCAAAATGATACAATTTTCCAACCTGTACTCCAGCTCTTCCTTCGTCTACTCTAGTATATATTTTAAATTTTACTATCAAAATTATTCAACGTTCCCGCCAACTGCCGCGCGCCGCGTGACGTTTGCTTTTTCTTACAACCACCAGAGGCGTGTCGGTTCTAGTCCCAGTAGAATGAGAGTAGCTGCAGAAAACTAGGTCTCCGCTGTTCTGCAGTATGCGGGTATTGCCGTGGGGAATCTTGTTTGAACGCCGCGACGGAAGAAATAGATAGTAACAACGGAGCTATAGTTGAAGATACGATACCATTAACTGATCAGCCAATTGACGAAACTCTTTATGAAGAGGACGATGAAGTTGACACGGAATTATATTTGCTAGAAGAGAACGAATGATTTATGCAAAGGGTTGTTTTGAGTGTCAGATGTGGATTAGGCCTACTGTTTGTTACTGTTAAAAAAATACAGACATTGTATCTTTCCGTAACTTTTACTCAAAAATGATTGATCCTACGGAAGAAAGTGTGTAGAATTTTATAATAAATGTTTTGGCTTATAACTATTTTTGTCGAAAAACTGAAAATTTCCCCTTTAAACCCCCCACCCCCAAAAAAAACCCATGGCTCGAATTGCTCGATTGCTTCTCAGGATGTACTAAGGACACCTGAATGAAGGTCTCCACCAGCTTTCTCGTAATTTTTTTCAGTCGAAATATCTTCATTTACTGGGCTCAAATTTTCGTTTCCGATTTCGTATTTATAATCAAGCATATTGTTGAATAACGTGTAAGTTATTACCTTGCATTTATTAATATTAAATGGCGGCTGATTTTGAACAGGCAGTTAAATATTTCCCTTACGTCATCTTGTAGAAGCTAACAATCCTGATAATCACCTATTTGTTTAAATATCTTCGTATCATCAGTGAAAATGCTAACTGATGAATATTTAACGGAATCTAGAATATCATTCATGAAAATTAAAAATAGAAGTTGGCCTACATTTGAGCCCTGCGTAACTCCTGAATCTGATGTGTAGCAAGTCAACTCAAAATTATTGATCATGACATATTGCTGTCGATTTATAAGGTAAGTAGACATAAATGTTATTAAATAATCAGAGTCTGAGAATTTTCTAACCTTATTTAGCAATATGTCATGGTCAACTTTGGCAAATATCTTATCAAAGTCGGTAGAGATCACATCCATTTGATTATTGTTTGTTAAAGCATCCGTAGTAGATGTCACAAAATCCACCAGATTTCCGTCTATTGAACTTTTCTTTTGGAACCCATATTGAAAGGTAGTTATATACAATGGTCTCGAATATTTTAGAGCAATAAACCTCCCACCTGATAGAACCACATTATTTAGAACCGTTTCTCTGGGTATTCAAGATTTACTATTTTTTTTTTCGTTTTAAAAAAATTCCAAAAGTGCTTGTCGTCTTATCTTGTCCGATGTTTTTTCTTTAGCCTTGATATGTCGTCTAATTTCAGGCGTGTACCAAGTAGGAAATTTATTATTCTTAGTCTTGGAATGTAATTGTCAAAGACATTGTACAGTAACTCATGAACACTTTGCATCGTGTAAATACCCTCACCCCAAACGAACTTAATATCTCTTAACATTCGACAACTTTTTAGTCTTCCTTTTCATGCTAGGCGCCAAATATTTTTAATGGTTTTAATGAAAGTTTAAAAACCTTCACTATTAATAGCTTTAAAATAAGCCTTTAAAAAAATTATGCTAAATAACCAATTACTATTACGGCAAGTTTCCCATATGTATTTTTGGGCATGTATTTATATTTCTTTCTGTCCACCGTTTTGTTCAATCTAACCTACTCACTTATGTAGCAATGTAGCATATATGTCTCTGCACTTTCTTACTTGCTTTTAAGGATTTGCATTTTGTATATTTTTTTAAATTCTATGTTATGTATATATATTTAGGTTAGTGGTAAGAATAGTTGTAATAACCAAACTTCGCCCAGTAAAAAAATCATTTATTATTATTATATCTTTGTTATAATAATCAAACATTTGCATTTTGCGGGCTCACACTATAGACGCGCAAGACATTAATTTATCCCGCGCGTCGCCTGGAAATGCAGCTAATAGATCTATAAACTTATACAGGCATAAACATGCATAAAGATGAATGGGAATTTCAAACAGCCGTTTCAAAAAACTTAGATTTATTTAACTTCCTGTACCCCAGAAATGTCAGTGCACATTCCTGAAATACCCCCGGCCTCTGCTAATTAGAGCTGCTGATAACCGTCAAAAGGTTAATAAATGCACTATTTACAGCACTAATTTGACTAATTAATAATTGAGGAAGTGAGGGTTTTAAAATATTGTTGTTCTTTTATATAAAACTGTATATAACGTTACAGCTTGCGAAGCATCAATTAATTAATAGGATAAACCAGTTCAGTTATGAGCGGTGGTATGCAAAAATATTATCCCTATGCAAGATTAAGAACACCAGGAAATTACTGCCGTGTTATAATGGATTGCTAATAAATTTTACCTGAGGGAAGATTTTGAATGTATAAGAAGCAAAGGAGCAGGATTCTTTGTTTTTACTAGAAATACAGGAAATGACTATTTCTGGTCACTGAACACCATTATCTCATTAAAATTTATCGAAAATTCGCTAACGCTCGACTATAATTAATTTTAGTTTATATTTAGACTAGTTTATTTCCTAATTATTATTGTTAAAAATTCATATAGTTTCATTAAAGGACCTCGCTAAATCCTTATGGAAAATGACTTTCGGTCAAACTCTTTGAAACTCTGGATTCTGATAGTTCTTGATGTGTAAAACAAAAGTTCTCGAGGACACTGAGTCCTAAAAACTTATGGTTTTGAGATATAGCCCTCTGAAGTTGGACTTTACGTGCATTTTACAGCATAGTTAAATCTTTATGGGAAATAGCTTTCGGTCAAACTCTTTGAAACTCTGGATTCTGGTAGTTCTTGATGTGTAGAATGAAAGTTCAACAATAGAATAGCCTTCCCATAAAGTTCTTAGTGTCAACAAAAATACCATAGGCTCTTAAATATACAGGAATTTAACACTTTCGGCTAACTTGACTCCGTACCGTGCCTCAGATGTATTGTATCATTATTACCTTCCTGGCTGCGCCTCCTGACGGCCCACACTTTCTGGCGATCATATTTTATTCATTCTAAACATAAAATGTGTACACACAAAAAAATGAGCCTTGTAACGATGACATGAGTTCACTGATTTTTAAACAGTGTTCGTGACGCTCCTGACAGGAGGTGCCCTGCCAGAAGTCGATTTTATGAATCGTTATCATCCATTAAACCATATAAATATCTCAAAGTTCATAAAACGATGAGCTGCCGAAAAAGCCACCTAGCTCCCGCTCTATGACCTGTCCCTTTTTGGCGTTTTTCTTGTTGCAATTTTTAGTTTTGATTACCCATTTTTATCCAGTCTAATTCTTCTTCTGTCAGTTGTTTTTTGGTTTCTTCGTGGTACTTCTTCTGGGGGTCTTCGTGCTGTAGTAGAGAGCCTGTGGTGGCCCATATTTTTTTATTAGCTATATTACTTAATTGTTATTATGTTAGTATATAAAAAAGATATATGCAGGAATATCTTGGCCACACTTTAATAATTTACTGCCCACCACAAGTTCATGGTGACAGCGGTCGACACTTTCAAGGGCTTGGACGTATAAACATTTCTCAGACTATTCTCTAAGAAAGCTGTTTGAGTCAAATTTTCAACACTATATTATAACACCCAGAACGCAAAAAACATGCAATATCACAAAATACACTCCTATTAAAACAGACACAAACAAAAAGTCAAAGATCAAAAACATTTATCGATACTTCTCATTCCTTCCATTCCCTTTTGGACTTGTTCTATTGCATTACATCAAAACTACTGTACCTAGCTCTGGATTATATACGAAACCAATCACTACTCAAAAAATCGAAAATCGCACGTCCCGAGATATGTATTACCCTTCAAACACCCATCACTCACCTGACAACTCAAAATTATATCATTTACACCCTGTATCCAGCCCAAGTGATGGCACATAAAAAGGCTGGTAAAAAACGGGTTATGTTTTCTCTTTCTAACTGAAGGCTTAGTTTTCCATATAGACAGTTCCCGTCACCCTCAATTTTTTGTAACAGTAGCTTATGTGTCTTTGTTTCTATCTTCTATAGTGAATACATTATTTTTGTGTTTTCTGGAGTTATTATTTCTTGCTTACTTTCTGCTTTTTGCTTGTTACTATAAACAGTCAGTATCTTTTATAGCATGCATGAGGTTTTGTCAAATTTTTTATGGCACTGAAACCAAGGTAATTCTTTTTAGCTGTTCATACTTGTTATTTTTTCCTTTCTTGTCGGGCTCATAGGTGACCTGTCCCTTTTTAACGTTTTTCTTGCTGAAATTTTTATTTTTGCGCCCATTGATGTCCAGTCTAATTCTTCTCCTGTCAGCTTGGGGGTATTGTTTCCTGGGAAAATTATTATTATTGTATCGTGTGTAATTATATTGATTGGCTGGAAAAAATTCGGTCTTGCCTATAACTCTCGATATGTGGGGTGCAAAAGAAAGTCTCATATCCAGTGTAAGTCCAAGTAGTTTTACTGTTTCTTGTTCGGTAATTTGTTTGTCGTCAAGTTTCAATTTAGTTAATGTCTTAATGTTAGTAAATTTCCGATAGAAAGTTATAATTTCGAATTAATTTTAATTTTCCAATGTCTGTAGTAGTCAAGTAGTTTGTATATAGGGTAGAGTACTTTTTGAAAGGTAGTCTGGGCGTAGAAGCTGTTAGCGTAAATTGTAGTATCATCAGCGTACAGTGTAAGGTTTGTAGTTGGGTGGGTAGGAATATCGGTGGTGTATAGGTTGAAGAGGGTTGGGGAAAGGACTGTCCCTTGAAGGACCCCCGCTGAAAGTCTGTAGGGCTCAGATATGCTATTATTTACCCTAACCATAATTTGCCTGTCCCAAAGGTAGTTCTTAATGAAGACTACCAAGCATAAAGTAACACTTTATGCACACAATGTGACAACTGTTTTTTTTTCATTCAATGAGCCTATTACTTTTTAAGTTTCCATGCATTCGATTAATCCGAGGACAGATATTTACCCGCCGAACAGCAAATGCCAATCATAAATAAGTCTGGCATTTGCAAATGTCAATTTATTTTTCTCTCCAAGACACTTATATCATTGTTGTTGTTCTCAAAGTCACTGTGTCTCATTACATATAAATTACAGCCCCCTCGTCAATGGACCATAAACTATAATAATATTAATAGTTTTTGTTTAACAATGCATGAATAGCTATATCTTAAATTTATTATCTACGACCTGGGCACGTCATTTGCATATGAACTAAATATGAAATGTAGGAATTTGAATACAATTTACTATAAGATACGTTGCAGATGCAAAATTTAGATTTATCTTTGTGATTATTATAATCAGAATAACTCTGAAGATAAACGATTATCATAATGCAACATCGTTATTGTTTTAAAAATTAACCACGACTAAACTTTTACGACGATGTATAGCAGACTAGCAATTATACAAGGTTGCTACTTATTGTTGCCAATTATTTTTAAAGTAAAAGACTTTAGATCTGAAGGCAAGATACAGGGTGTAACCAGTTTCATGTCATTTAAAAAAACTGGTGGTGGGAAACGACTAAACATACAAAAAAACCTTATATAACATGGGGTCTAAATCCCATAGTTTTATAAAAAAAAATAAACAAAAATTTCGAAAATTTTCAATAATATTGTTTGAGAACTGCTGGAATTTTGGGATAGGCTTTTATATTCGCGTATATCGGCGCCTCTAACCATCAAATATGCTAATACGGTTATATCAAAGTATCGCGTCCTTTGTTAGAGCCGCGCGTCAGCGAGGACATAAGTTGATAATCATCACACTTTCTTATGGATTTTTAAAAGTAAGTAAGGTAATGTCTTTAGCGGTGCGGTAAAGGTGAAAGATGTTGGTGTTTTCTGAGTGCTTAGTAGATCTGAAGAAAACTATACTCTCCCTTGTGCAATATTTTAGTTTCTGTGGGCACTTCGTTAAGTACACACGTCGTTGTTTTTGTATGTGCTTTTGTTCTTTTTGAATTTTGGGCCACGTATTTACAGTTAAGATTTATTTTATTGACTTACCGTTCAAGTCGTTAAGTTCTTGATTACGTACAGACACTACTTACTTGTTCGTTCCTTTTGTGTTGCTTTTTGGACTTTAGACCAAGTTTTTATTTTTATTTTCTTTAATGACAACGTTAGTTGATAGTTTAGGGTGGTATTTTAAAACGCAGATTTTGAAAGCTATGGAAAATTACACTTACCCAGAGCTCGCGGATATGCACTTGATGTAAGGAGAATGTCGTGGAAATGCAGCTGCTGCGGAACAGCTTTATAATAATAATTTATTAGTAAGTTCTAGATTTATCGAATATTTTAGTTTTCGATACCTGATTGGCAATTCGTTAAATAAATCATTCATTTTTTCCTAACTTAAAATACACATAATTGTTTTCTGTTATCGTATCTCAGACGTCTAACTCTTTATTTCCCAGTGTCATGCAATGATTACTCATTTTTTAAGCTTTTAACCCAGAACACTCATTTAGGTTACAAATGTTAATAAATCAAATTTAAATCTGATAAATTATAAACAACAATAAAAGCTCCAATATTTTGTTCTAAATTAAAAAAACACACATATAAAGAAATGCTGTGTTTAAACCTCTACGCCCATCATTTGCTTGAAGTTCTGCAGAAAGAGTTAACGAATTATATACATTTTTATAATTGGTTCAGTGGAGGTGGTCATCAAAGGTGCCGCCCTTCTTTGCTTTGAAACCGCAAGCCGCCGCGGTAAGGCGAGAACGAGTCGGTCGATAATCTTTGCACTATTTTATCAATTTAAAAGTTGTATAATTGGGAAGTACACGTCCATTGACCCAGAAAGGCAGTGGTTCTCAAATGTTTCCTACATTAATATGCAAATTGTTAACCTAGGTCAGTTTTTTTCAGTGCCCCTAGAGGAAAAAGTCATACAGGTTTCTTGTTTGTCTAGTCGGTCCCCATTACCAGTTTTTTTTATGACGTGAAACTGGTTACACCCTGTATAGGTTTTGTATATTAGATTTAATAGCAGATTCTTAAATTGCATTAAAAATGTCGCTGTCATTATTTTCTTTTCGTATCTTTAATAGAAAGCAGAAAATTGAACGGTACAAATGGAGTCAAATGATATAAATAGAAGATTTTACCACTGTGCTTCTCAAGGAGACAACAAAAATGTATGTGCTGAGTGTTCCAGTCGTAACTTATACGATCTTTGTTTTAATCCTTCCACTCTAGATATATATCTTAAAAGACGACTTATGATCGAACCCTGTGACAGACGAAAAGGATAAAAATATTCCATACTCAATGTAAATCTCTGCCTGCTTCTTTCTAATATTTCTGCCTCCGTTGATTCGGTGCACTATCTGATACGAGTCTTAACTTTTAACGACTTTTATAGAATTACCTCATTAGTGCTGTAATCGAGTTCCTGAATCAGGCTTGAGAAACTCAGTGAATCTCCTTAAAATTCAGTTGTTCGCACGTAATAAAAAGTTCAATTTGTACACAGTATAATAGTCTATAAAATGCCTAACTATTTACGTATAAAATAAATCACATCTGCATACCAAACATGGCAAGTAGGAACACACCCCGTAGAAATTGTTTAATTGTATCTATATTCAGTGGTGACGGTGATAAAACAACTTGTACGAAAAGGATTAAATAATTTTTTAGAAAATATGTTTAACAATTTACGTTTTAGGGTTGTAAGGATTCGGAATGGCAGTAATAATATACATCATAACAACTATGGCTCACCTGTGATCAGCTTATGTCCCTATGGGCGAGTATATCATTCGTCAGGACTAAGCACTTTGAATTATTTCCGAGTGATCCTTATGAAAATATCCGTGTACTCATTTTATGGTGTTTTTTTTTTCAGTTTGCAAGAATTTTGTTAAACATTAATAACACAGGTCCACAAAAAAAAAATTCGTAGGCGAGAATTAAGACTTTTTTTATATTTTTCGGGGCGCTCAACATGAATCTGAAGTCGGAATAGCATGTTTGTGGACGAATTTTCGAGCTAGAAGTTCAAATTGGACGAAAGTCATGAAAAATCTTGATTTGTGATATTTCCAGGTTTGAAATGAATGGAAAAAATTTGGGAGACATGAAAATATCATTTTTGGGAGAAAATACAGTATTTTAAAATGTACTGCATTACTTGATAGAGCTGAATTTGGGCCGCACTATTATACAAGATTTCCGAGGATATTGTTCTAGACAGTGGTTTATAAACATATTCGTGTAGATTAATTCGGGATTGTACTTGTGTTCGCGGTGCTGAGTAGAACCGCACACGCGGAAAGAACAATGAGAAGAGGCGGGAATTACACCTCGGGATTGTATGAGATTGTACTCTCGCCGGCATCGACTTGTGATGAAACCTTTTGACACGACCTTTGACCCTTTGACACCTTTCGAACGACCTTGCACCCATGTTACAATCACCTTTTTATTTGAGCATTTCAATATTTATCGGTCTGAATTTATATCTCTATTTTCAGTGTAGTAACTTAATTCGTTTATCAAAACGCATTCCTCTAATTTGGAGATCAGTTATTTTTTGCTCGTTTACTGACTCCTTTATCGTCGAATGATCTACGCAATGGATTTCTCTTTCATTCATATTCCTCTTGGGCTGTTTCTCGCTTTAATGACCAACAAAAGTCTGCCATCATATTGATATCGCATCTTCCTTGATATCGTTTCTCCATTTCCTTGATATCTTGATAGGATCGCTCGCCTTGCTCTTCACTGAAGTCACCTAGATTTTCAAGGAAATAACCCAGATGCGAGTCAAGGAAATGTAATTTTAAATTCATTAAACAACTTAATTTTTGGTAATTCTTGATCATCTCAGCTACAATGCTTTCCTAGTCATCACTACTATGATTCCCTAGGAACTAATGAACTACTACTGCCTTAAAGCTTTCCCATGCGGCTTTCTCTTTTGAAGTCATCTTTGTAATGAACATATCATCCTTCAAAATCTTTCGATCTGGGATCTATCAAAAATTCCTTCCTTAAGTTTAGCTTCCGACAACTGACTGGATGTTCGACTCAAATATTCAAAGCAGTCACCCTGTTTATCAACCGCTTTTACAAACTGCTTCATCAAGCCTAATTTTATATGCACGGGTGGAAGGAGGATTCTCGACGGTTCAACCAGTGGTTGCTCTATTATATTATTATCACCCGGTAAGAGGCACGATCGCGTGGGCCAGATATTTTTATTATATAAGCAACTCTTAGTAATGTTAAAAACTGAATAATTTGATTTTTCGTAACAAAAATTTGCTTTAAGGATATTTCCAAAATGAACATAGATTTTTTACGAAGTCAGTTTTTAGTGCGGTTTCGAAAAAATCAGATTTCATTACAGTTTCCAAATTTCAGCTATCGAGCCACATGCCGTTCTATATTAAGGTAGTTTTCAAAATTATATCTCGTCGGTCGACATAAAGCCTTTGGAGACTGAAAACCTTTCCAGATCTAAGGTATAGTTTGGAAAAATTGTTATTTTATTATTTTGATCAATTTTGCTGTTCTCCATCAATATTACTATTGTTTCTACTATACAAACCCCACTATTTTTGGATCCTTTAAACTGACTCCAAAGAACAACTTTATTTTTTCAGATACATCATCAATTGGACATTGATGATGTTGTGTAGAAACATAAAGATATAAAGATTATTTGAAGGAGATGTATAAACCTATGTTATATGATGAGCCCATACAAATAAATCTAGTAGACTCAGACCTGGTGATCTTGCATGCCATGCTACTAGAGGTTGCTCGCCATCCATTTTGAAATAAATTGGCTGTCTATTTATTCGGAATTCTATTATAATACTGGATAATTGGAAGGAACTCCGTCTGTTTGTTTCCTACAAAATCGTAATAAATGTAAAAATCTCGGTAAAGATAAAGTTTATTTTTCTCTTTGTGTCAACTAAGTAACAGAGCAATTACATTTATAAGTCTCTGATGATGGTTTTCTATCTTTGGTTACATTTTGTTGTTTACGAAATTGACACTATGAAAAAAGAATATTCTGATTATCGTTTGATCAAAATTATGATTATGTCTCACATTAAGCCTACATGTAATAATTATTTTAATTGATATGGACATTATCAAAGCAATATATATTCTAATGAATAATCTGGAATGTTGGCAAGTCGAGCCAGTGTTGAAGTTCTGGTAGAAATATAAATAGTGACTTAATGGCTGAGATATCGTTAATTATGCAAGACTTTTAATAAAAGAAAAGCCTTATCTTCCGTTTTAAATATTTAATTCAATTGACATTTAAGAAGAATGTTAAGTGTTTTTGCTAGTTATTCTATGCATTTCTTTAATAATAATGACAAAATAAAAATTTAAATGAACTCCATTAGTTATGACGTCATGTAATTATGCAACCCACACAACTATCATGGCATACTAGTTGCGAGCCAATTACACTGGACTTTGATTGTTAATGAGCATGTTCATAAAGGTAACGTTTTCGAGAGTTGGGACACAAAATGTAAGAAAGTTTTTAACCGAACAGTGAATTGAAAATTAGAATAACTTAACAATGACGTGACAACCACCAACTTCCATGCATTTTTTAATTCTTTCTCTAAATTCCTCGCAGATAGAAACATTAATTTCTTCTTTTTCATCTTCATAATTTTTTTACTGAACATACCCCACAAAAATGAATCCGGTGGTGTAAGATAAGGCGAACGTACTGCCTAACAAATTGACTCAAAGATCGTATTCACTTATTCGGAAAGTGTTTATCTAACTCATCTAACCAATTCGTTACTGTAATTGTAGAATGAGCAAAAGCAGCAATGATGTTGATAGAATATATTTCTAGAACATATTCTAATTCAAGTAATGAGAAGTAATTTAATAATTTCAAGTAAGAAGGTTGGTTAAGATTTTCATCAAGAAACATTTTTTATACAGCATACCAAACCAGACAGAGCTTTTTAAACCATTCGCTGTTCATTACAATTTTTTAATTTGCATTTTGTTGTACCTAATACTTACAAAACAAAAATGTTCTATAATAAATATCTCTCTTCCATAATTTTATATTTCATTGTCAAAGAAAATTCTAAATGAAAGGAATCCTCCCCATTGATTATCTTATGTACAAATGTGGGTTTGAAAGCATATAATTTATTTTTGACCATAATTCTTTGGCTATGAGATTTACTTACTTGAAGTATATTTTCTTTCTAATAATAATTTGAATAATGTGGTGGCAAGGACCATAAGAATTGCAGCATCACCGTGTCAACCTACAAAAATATTTATTTTTGGACAAATCCAGGCATCAATAGAGTTTTCAACCGATAGGTAAAAAAGTTTTCTAATGTAGCTAAAAAGCAAATATTAAAATCTATTTTATTGCATTGTCGAAATCAGTTAGTTTCCCCAATAAATCAATGGCTTTTAACATTGATATATTATGAAAATGGTATTTTTTTAGTAACTGCTGAAGATTGCATAAATGTCAGGAAGATACTGAATCAGATTTATTTTATTTTGCTACGTGTGTATGTATTTGGTATTTTAATTAATATTAACCTCTCTGCTGGTGAAAGATTCGGGCCTCTGCTTGCCTTTGTTGGGGTTTCACTAATTTTTTTCTTAATTAAAATAACTATCGAGTAGAAAATATTATAGTTTATATTATACTTGTTATTGTTGTGATTTTTCGATGAAAACAATCAAATGTATTTAACTTAGTAACAAAATCTTAAAAAAACAAATAATAAAAATCACACATTTTTTGGCCAATCAAAATCAACCTCTGGCTGGAAGCATTACCAATCTCAGATGATTCAAGGGTTTCTTAACCCTCACTACAAAATATAGTGGATAAATAGATGAAGGTTTAACGCTTACTTTGACCTAGTACTAATTTACTCGGAGGGTTAATTAACATGAAAATTTTACCCTTAATAAGAGACATCTTAATGAATCGTCTTGGCAAATCTCCGATCAGCTTGAATTCTTTAAATATTTTTTCTACGATTTTTCTGAAACGCTTAATAGTCCAGTGCAATTAGGTATATACCTCGGAACCCAAATATAATGAATGGATTTGAATGATTTTTTTTGGATTTCTAATGCCATAAACTAAAAAGTTTACCTATTGAAATTATCGCAATTTCGAAAATCAGTGAAATAAAAAAAATAATAAAATTTTTAGAAATCTCAACGAAAAGTACAATTATCGGAAATATTAAATATTTCTTTCAATAAAATAATGATTGTTATAGCTTTCAAGGTTGTTTATAAAGAATTTGAAAAAAAAATTAACATTTTAAAATTAATTTGAAGATGGCACAAGCTCCAAAAAGCGAAAGAAATGAAAGAAACGTTAAAAAAATACAAATACATCAATTTTTTGTAAAAATTAATACAACTTATTAAATAATAATTATTATAAATTTTAATGACATAAATAATTATAAATTTTTAATACAAGGATAAATCATGTACGTACGATAATCAAACGTCTTCGACGTTTTTGTTTTCGATGTAATTCATTAATATCATTGGTGGAGTATTTAAGCAGCTAACTCCTTCACACAGTAATCATGCTGTAGAACAATTCAAGTCATTTTTTCTACATCCACAAGCAGAACCACACCCGGTTTTACATGAACGAAACATCATTTTCAACAAATTTTCAGAAGCTGGTGTGGTTCATTGTAACTGGTACAAATGAATTATCTTTTTCTTCCATCCCCATTCTTTTGGCAACTTATCATGTCCCATTCACAACTGTACTTGTAAATATGCTCTTTTTATATGTTCTGAACTAGTATCGAGTGTAGGTTTCGATGAAGCCAAGTTGACACAGGTATTTTTACTTGTAGCTCTAAGAAACGATTGGTACCGAAAATTATTTATATTTTCTTGATTTTTAGGAACACCATATAATGTTGAAGTGCATTACCAAATTGCCAAATTGCCAAATTGCCAATTTGCCAAATTGCCAAATTGCCAAATTTAGTGATGTCAGCATTTTCATGGGTAAAGATAATAGCAGCATCTTGTATGGTAAATCTGTACGATTTTCGAATAAATTAACAAATTTAATTTTACCCTTTTCGTAAAACGCTGAAGTTGTATCACATCCAGTTAATGCATGTAAAAACAAAATATGCTTCTTGCTGTTAACAACAAAATCAAAGTTTATGATGAGGTCATTCCAATAGATGAATTGTTGCTCTTTCAGCAAATTTGTGTTTAAAAAAAAATCAGAAGAAGAACTCCAAACATACATGAATTTTGAGTTAGCTCCATATCCTGTAACTCTGTTCGATCAAGGTTTAATGCGGAAGACAACTATATCAAATTTTTATGATGTATTTACACGATATTAGTGTAATACATTTTCGTATGTTGGCGGAATGTTATTACAGCATTGCAAACGGCAATTAGATGAAAAGTTTGAGACGATATGCAATCATTACATACGATATTTAAGAAACAATTATGGAAACAATGTTTTTGTCGTTTTTGACGGATATCAACATCAACTGCGCTAAATCAGCTGAAAAATATCGTTCATCATTGAAAAATGAGCAAACAGATTTAATTTTTGATGAAAATATGCGTTTAATAACAAAAACAGATTCCAATACCAATCGTTTCTTAAAGCTACAAATAAAAATACCTGCGTTAACTTGGCTTCAATGATACCTACACTCGATGCTAGTTCAGAACATTTAAAAAGAGTGTATTTACAAGTACAGTTGTGGATGGGTCATGACAAGTTTCCAAAAGAATGGGGATGAAAAAAAAATGATAATTCACTAGAACCAGTTCCAATGAATCAACCACCAGATTCTGAAAATTTATTGAAAATGATTTTTCGGTCATGTAAAACTGGGTGTAGCTCTGCTTATGGATGTAGAAAAAGCGGTTTAAATTGTTCTATAGCAAATACACTACAAGCCCGTTGTAATTTTTAGTGAAGTGACCCAGCATATAGGTAATTTAATACTGTACGGCGTTTGTACAATTAGATTTGTATGCTGTCATAGATTCATTATTCAGCAACATCGTACATATTTGGTGGTTACAGGATAAGAAATCTCTGGCCCTGCAAGATCATTGCACAATGTACGGCGTCGATTCTAAAACATTATTCAACACCTACAATAATTTTTAACAATTCTGCCGTCTAAAAATTATGGTAACTATAAAAATAAATAAACAATTACCTGCGTTTGGGGGTTGAATCTCATTTTTTGGCAATAAAATCATAAATCCCTGTACGGCAACCGATTTTTTGACATGATGTAACTAAATATTATCATTGTACATTATAGCCGGTTATAATTAATGGAACCAAACGAAAATATGAATTAAAAAAGAAAAAGAAAATTTTCAAAATTTAAAAGATTTTCAAAATGCGCTGTGTATTAATAAAAGGAGTAATATTTGTAAAATTATTGATATATTGAATTCTTTAAAGATGTAAATATAAAGAAAAATAGATGCCGTATATTTTTACTTTTAGGATTTTCCACAGCTGCTGAGATTGCCATATTGACTTATTGTTAGCTTGAACGGGGAAATTAGATATTAATCATTGAATGTGACGGATAGTTTATCTTCCACAAACAGAGCTCGGGAATTTTATCTCGGTGACGTGAAAGTCAGGGTTGGCTCTGCCAGCGCGGAAAGATTTTTATGCAAGTATGACACAATATATCTTATCTTGCACCTTTTATAGGGAATTCCGTGATATCCAAAGTTAATATGATTAGTTTATTATAAATACTCACTTGAGGAGGAGGTATTGGGGATGTAATATTGAACTAACATTATCTAGTTTTGACCATGGTATCTTACATCCCACTATCACTTCCACTAAATCTAAATTAAAATTACGTTATAACTGTCATTATCAGTAGAGCCACTAGTACTCATATGCTTTTATGAGGAAATAAATATATCTATTAACATTTGTTTTAGATGTCCAAGAAATTGTCTCGTTGCAACTACTACAATAAAGGTCTATTCACAAGAATACTGCAACCTGAGAAGCACTAGAAATTTGTATATACCGCCGACTCTGCAATTTCACTCTAGGTTTGTAGATACATATGGACATACATATGGCTAGATTTACACTATTTACACTTAATGCCGTCAAAATATTTTTCTGAAATCGGTCGGCAATGTAAAAATATTTTTCTGAAATCGATCGGCAATGTCTACATTTTCGGCGCGATTTCAGATCGAAAAATGCACAATTCCAGTATTTTACTCCATTGCTAAGAAACTATCAGAAAACAGATCGGAAAAGATCCGTTGCCAAGTAACGATCAACTAAACCGTACGGGAAAATAACATTCCCGTACGGTGTTTTTATGTATATTTTAGACAGTAAATAAATAAATACATGCAGACAAATCAACTCACATTAAAATTGCATTTATTAGTAAGCAGTTAGATTGTAATGAAGAAATGTTATGCATTAATACAAATTCCTTAATTTATAATAATATTGTGATTTCAGAAAAAATAGTATGTGTACTTCGGAGTGAAAGCACATTCCCGGACTTCGATGCTTGTTGGCCTCGGCTAGCGCCTCGGCCAACGATTTGCATCGTCGTCCTAAATACACAATATACTATTGTCACCCTAAAATTGCTCTTCTCAGAGGGAAATAAATTTTCCTAAGTTCCATGAAAAATGTACGGCATGTCAAAAAATGTCTTCGTTTCATGAAAAAGCATTGATTATTGAATTTGATGTTGATTCAAATCGCCACCACTATTATACTAGTCAGGGGTAGGAGGTTGCGCCCGGGGTTTCTCAACCTGTAACCACCAAATATGTACGGCGTTGCAGAATAATGAATCTATGAAAGCATACAAATCTAATTGTACAAAATCCTTACAGTATTACATTACCTATATGCCTGGAAAAATGAGGAATGCCGTACAAGAATATTTTGTCTAAGGAGCGCATTTTCGGATGAAAAATTCAATTTACCTGTGTACTCACCTGTACCGCCCAAAAGTGACGGCATAGTGCCTAAAGTTATGGTTTTATATACAGGCATTGTACTGAATATAATTCAAGCTGCGTCACTTGACGGTGGGTTTGTAGTCTAATATTTACTGTGTAAAAAACCGCTGCCCAAGGAATTACCACTTCCACATCCGGATTTTCTATCCAAGTCACACAACGAAAAAATTTTGTATCTGGAAATAATTGTTTATGGAACATTAATAATATAATATTTCAAATCCTCTACCCCAAAAACCCATAAAACGATACCCCACATCGGAAGTGGGTGGGGGTGGTGACAGGGGGTGGATAAAGTAAAAAAATATTTAGAGGTTTCTGGTTCTTGTACACACACTAAATCACATTTTTTTTTCATCCCCTTTAATAATGGGGTGGGGGTGGTAATGGGGGTGGCTAATGCCAAAATTTTTTTTGAGACCTTAGCTTCTCTTTACTCCAAATTTACCCCCCAACCCTTCGACGGAACAAGATGAAAATATAATCTAGTTCTAGATCTCGTTAAAGTACATATGTGTACCAAATTTCAAGTCAATATCTTAAACGGTTCCAGAGTAAACGTGCACACAAATAAAGTTACAGACCGACAGACAGACAGAAATTTTTTTTCGCTCAAACTTGAAATCTCGACGTTTCATGACATTCTAAGCCTATTTGAACAATAAAAATTTTTTAAAAATTTTATTGTCGTTACTATACTTCCACTGGATGTGGAAGTAATTAAATGATATTAATGAATGACATCGAAAACAAAAACGTCGGAGACAATTAGTTTACATGATTATCCTTGTAATAAAAATTTATTATTTTGCATAAGTTATTAATAAATTATTTTCTATTAAAAATTGATATATTTGTATTATTTAACGTTTCTTTCATTTATTTCGCTTTTTGGATCTTCTGCCGTCTTCAAATGAATTTTAAAAAGTGTCATCTTTTTAGAAATTCTTTATAAACAGCATCAAAAACCATAACAATCATTATTTTTTTAAAAGAAATATTTAAAATTTCCGATAATTTTATTTTTCGTTGAGATTTCTAAAAATTTTAATTTGTTTTTTTAATTCACGGATTCTCGAAATTGCGGTAATTTTCAATGGGTACACTTTTTAGTTTATGGCATTAGAAATTAAAAAAAAGAAACATTCAAATCAATTCATTATAGCTGGGTTCCATCATTTTACTTCCACGTCCAGTGGAAGTATAGTAACGACAAAAAAATTTTTAAAAATTTTTATTGTCCAAATAGGCTTAAAATGTCATGAAACGTCGAGATTTTTCATTTATAATGACTAATTACACTGGACTATAAGCTAACTTCTGCAATATTTAAAGTATATCTGCCACATAAACTAAAATTATTTCTGCACCTAATGGTAGTGACTCATCCGGATTAGAGATCATGCTTACTCCTTGACAAATAATGAAAAAGGGCGGTGCTCCCGTAATTATACGTTACATTATTAAACATGATCCTTGCACCATTCCCACAATGATTTCGCGTCACGAGCTGCTTATTTTCTATTGAGTCCTCTTATACTTAAAACTATTTCCATAGTCTATTAATTCGTTTCGATTGATCTCAACCGAAATGTCCTAGAAATATACACGGAAT
This sequence comes from Rutpela maculata, assembly GCA_936432065.2. Taxonomy (NCBI): domain Eukaryota; kingdom Metazoa; phylum Arthropoda; class Insecta; order Coleoptera; family Cerambycidae; genus Rutpela; species Rutpela maculata. Next base: position 24,144,403 of record OW386290.2, read on the forward strand.
GTAATTTTTCGACCTAATACCAAACAAATTAATAATTTATTAGCTGCAACACTTTATCATGATCGAATATTAAAAAAATTTACGTGTAAAACAAGTATACCTCTTTTGTATATTTAGTAGTACGTTTATAATTAGCTGGGGATGACTGTGCACATTCTCCAATCCGAGATACAAAATGATTTCTTTAAAAAGGGCAACCGACCCAGCCTATGTGTACTGTTACTATCCTGGATTTTAATACAAATATTATCAAAGTAGTATCTGCCAACTATCTAGATTTAATATTCTCTTATTTTTTATTGGGTATTTTGCCTCGTATGCAAAAATAGTTAAAAATTTAATAAAAAACCCCTAGAGAATATTATTTAGGTATTATGCAAATCACAACTTCCACACTTTTTTATTTATTATAAAAATACCTACTTTCTGTATATTGTTGCCCTAATCTGGGCACGCTAATATACTAGTTAGGTAAATACTTTAAAACACTCATTATTGGAGAACCAATCAAAACAACTACTCTTCTAGCTAATACTGACGAAGTATTGAATTACATGATAGGATTCTTAGCATTTTAAAGAAAAAAATATTGAAAATACTTAAATCATTCATTTACATTTAGTCATTCACACTTTTTTATTTAATATGAAATTATCTACTTTCTGTATATTGGTACCTTAATCGGGTCACGCTAATATACTACTTAGGAAAACACTTTAAAACACTCATTATTGGAAAACCAATCAAAACAACTACTCTTCTAGCTAATACTGACGAAGTATTGAATTACATGATAAGATTCCTGGCATTTTAAGGCAAAAAAAAAAAAAAAATTTATTGGAGATACTTAAATTATTTATTGAAATTCAGTCATTCACAAGAACTATTGAACCTTACATTCTATTTCAACTCTAGAAAAGTTGTACAAGTTTTTTCGAACTCGTTAGTTCTCATCAGTAGAGTATAGAAACATTCATTCATTATTTACAAGCCTATTCTTGATTTATTTTTTTACAATCAATTATTTTTATTTATTTGGTTTTATCATGATTAGAGAATATTATTTAGGTATTATGCAAATCACAACTTCCACACTTTTTTATTTATTATAAAAATACCTACTTATAATAAATAAAAAAGTGTGGAAGTTGTGATTTGCATAATACCTAAATAATATTCTCTAATCATGATAAAAGCAAATAAATAAAAATAATTGATTGTAAAAAAATAAATCAAGAATAGGCTTGTAAATAATGAATGAATGTTTCTATACTCTACTGATGAGAACTAACGAGTTCGAAAAAACTTGTACAACTTTTCTAGAGTTGAAATAGAATGTAAGGTTCAATAGTTCTTGTGAATGACTGAATTTCAATAAATAATTTAAGTATCTCCAATAAATTTTTTTTTTGCCTTAAAATGCCAGGAATCTTATCATGTAATTCAATACTTCGTCAGTATTAGCTAGAAGAGTAGTTGTTTTGATTGGTTTTCCAATAATGAGTGTTTTAAAGTGTTTTCCTAAGTAGTATATTAGCGTGACCCGATTAAGGTACCAATATACAGAAAGTAGATAATTTCATATTAAATAAAAAAGTGTGAATGACTAAATGTAAATGAATGATTTAAGTATTTTCAATATTTTTTTCTTTAAAATGCTAAGAATCCTATCATGTAATTCAATACTTCGTCAGTATTAGCTAGAAGAGTAGTTGTTTTGATTGGTTCTCCAATAATGAGTGTTTTAAAGTATTTACCTAACTAGTATATTAGCGTGCCCAGATTAGGGCAACAATATACAGAAAGTAGGTATTTTTATAATAAATAAAAAAGTGTGGAAGTTGTGATTTGCATAATACCTAAATAATATTCTCTAATCATGATAAAAGCAAATAAATAAAAATAATTGATTGTAAAAAAAAAACCCCTACACCAAAAAATCAGACAGAAGTTAAATTTTGGATATTTCTTGTAAATAATGTCCACAATAGCTGATACAAAAATCAATGGAATAATTTGGCACACATTTATCCTCATTTAACAAAATAAACAGGGCTGGAAAAAAAATATTCTGCTCCAAGGACTAAACCTATCATTGTGTGCTGAAACCGAATTTTTAATGTAAAAAAACTTTCTACCGCGTAGAGTTCGAGTAAATCCCGGTTTTTATTGTCAAAATACGTTTTTTTTGCCAAATTTCGACGGAAAATGTATTTATAAGCATTTAAATGAGGATAAAACATAACAAAAAACTACCCCAAAACATAATAAAAATTACTATTTCCTATGTATTTTTGGGCGATGATTACGAATCCGTAAAGGGCAATAAACGGCAAAACTCAATTTTATTGAAATGCATGCGAAGTGCGAGATATGATTTCCTATGTATTTTTTAATGGTGAACACGAATCCGATGTTAAAGAAGGGCACTCTGTCCTCCAAAGGGCAATAATGGGCAAGAACTCAATTTTATTGAAAAAAAGAAGTACGAGGTCTGTTTTCCTATGTATTTTTTAATGTTGAATACGAATACGATGTTAGAAAAGGGCACTCCGCTCTCCAAAGGGAAATAAAGGGCTAAGAAGAGCTAAATATTAATCGTTTACTGCTAGAAGATGTAGTGTTTTTTAAGACTAGCCTAACCTGACCTAACTAGTGTAAATAAATCCAAGCACGAGACAAACCTTTGGAAGGGTTTTAACCGTTCGTAAGAGTCCTATCAAGTTTTTACCCCTTCCGTGGCAGTCACAAAGCTTGGCTGACACAAGTTAGGTCAGGTTAGGCTAGTCTTAAAAAACACTACACCTTCGAGCAATAAACGATTAATATCACAGCCCCACAAAAAAAAGTTCAAAGCAGCGAACCAGACCCATGTATCCCTATGTAGTTTCGGTCGCTGAATCCGAATTCGAATCCGGGGTCAAAAAAAATTGTACATCAGCAAAATCATTAGCTAGAGCCAAAAAACACCCCTAAAATGGGGTAAAAAGAAGATTAAGCTACGAGAATAGTTGTTACTTGTTAATCAATCGAATTATACAAGTTAAGGTTAAACAGCAGCGTACATACAATAGATGTGAAACACACCCCCAGGGAGGGGCGAAAACTAGCCCCCATATATAAAAAAAATCGATCCAAAACAGCAATGACTGCTGAAAAAGCTCGAAATGTCTAAGTTTTGTTAAAGTGTTAAGAAACTACATCAGGTCCGACGTAATCTTCATAAATAGCCCCTATAGGGTTGAGAACAACCACCCTCGAGTTCAAAGGACACGAGAAAAACAAGAAAAAACGTAAAATCCAACAGGATTTCTATTTTCATGGATGCTATGAGAGGCTAAAATTGCGTAGTACTTTAAAATAGAACCAGAAACTTACGTACCATCAACATCCTACACTGTCAACCCTCAGAGGGTGTGAAAACTATCCCCTATTTAAGATTTAACTATAAAAAGTTACAATGACTTCTATAAAAATTCGAAACACCTGCATTGTGTGGAAGAGAGAAGAAACTAGACTATGTTCGATGATGTGCTTGAAAACCACCACCACGGGGTCGCGAGATACTACCTCTATATCTGTAGGATGCTGGAAAAACAGAGAGAAACTAACCGGATTTACATTTTTATGGATGCTATGATTGGCAAAAATCGTGTTGCACACTTTTATGTCCTATAAATGTTATTAAGTAACACCACCAGAAAGGATGTAAACTACCGTAATTCAAGATGTAACTAAAAAGCTATACTGTTGCTTATTCGTTTCATTTCCATAGTTTCTTTTTTTTATGGAGGTTGCGTCTCTCAACCCCGTGGGGGTGGTTTTCAAGTACAGCGTCGAACATAGTCTAGTTTCTTCTCTCTTCCACACAAAGCAAATGTTTCGAATTTTTATAGAAGTCACTATAACTTTTTATAGTCAAACCTTACATAGAGGGTAGTTTTCACACCCTCTGAGGGTTGACACTGTAGAATGTTGATGGTACGTAAGTTTCTAGTTCTATTTTAGAGTATTACGCAATTTCAGCCAATCATAAGATCCATGAAAATAGAAATCCTGTTGCATTTTACGTTTTCTCTTGTTTTTCTCGTATCCTTTAAACTTGGGAGTGGTTATTCTCAACTCTATAGGGGCAGTTTATGAAGATTACGTCGGACCTGATGCAGTTTCTTATCACTTTTAACCTTAATTTGTATAATTCGATTGATTAAGATGTAACAACTATTCTCGTAGCTTAATATTCTTTTTACCCCATTTCAGGGGTGTTTTTTGGCTCTAGCTAATGATTTTGGAGGTGTACGATTTTTTTTTGACCCCGGATTCGGATTCAGCGACCGAAAATACATAGGAATACATGGGTCTGGTTCGCTGCTTTGAACTTTTTTTCTTTTTGTGGGGCTGTGTATTTGATTTATCCCGATTTACCCCTTTACTGCATTTTGGAGAGCGGAGTGCTCTTTTTTAGCATCGGATTCGTATTCAACATTAAAAAATACATAGGAAGACACACCTCGCACTTCTTTTTTCAATAAAATTGAATTTTTGCCCTTTTTGTCCCTTTTTGAGGACCGATTCCTGATCATCGCACAAAAATATATAGTAGCACAGGAAGAATTCATAAGAATCGTGCACTTTGTGCCAATTCTTTGAAATTTGGTATAGCTTAGGTATGGTCTTAAGGTTTTAGAAAACCATCGCAAGCAACTTGTGCGCGACCTCTGGTAGCCTGTTTGCTATAAATCCAATATGGCCGCCATCTGTATTGGTATTTTTATTAGGTGGGCTTCTATTAGACATAATATATGATTGAGTAATATAATACCATAATACCAGTATAGTATACAGTGTGTCCCACTTTTCACGGTAACACCTTTATAACTCAGTTATTAGTCACCCAATTTTAACCAGGTTTGGATGGATATCAAAGACCTTTATTATACCTTTTTTAAGTAAAACAAGTTATTTCAGTCATTGGCGTGCATTTTTATTAAGAAAAAAATGGTAGATTTTTCGAGAAATCACGTTAGGCATTGTTTTATTGAAAAACTAATGCAATATTATTTATCAGCATGCTGTAAAACCCCTATATTCAGAATTTAACAACATTTTGATTTTTGGTTTGCGAATTACGGGCCACTTAAAATTGCCTAATTTAAACATTAAATAATCAATAAATTGGTAACGAATCTTTTTCCGCAAGAAAGTCAATCTTTATTTTCTCTTTAAATTCATTTTTTCTACCACTATCATTGATACTTTCAAATTCGGTAATCCTTAATGCCCGAATACTTTACAGGTCTGATGACCCAAAATTTTTCAATGAAAATTCTTGGCCTTCGAAATTTGAAAGTTTTGATGATACGAGATAGTAGAACAAGTGAATTTAAAGAGAAAATGAAGAATGACTTTTTTTTGAAAAAAATTTCGTTACCAATTTATTGATTATTTAATATTTAAAATAGGTAATTTTAAGGGGGCCGTAATTCGAAAATCAAAAATCAAAACGTTGTTAAATTCTGGATATAGTGGTTCTACAGCATGCTGATCAATAATATTGCATTAGTTTTTCAACAAAAAAATGCCTAATATGATTTCTCGAAAAATCGACTCTTTTTTCTTAATAAAAATGCACGCCAATGACTGAAATAAATTTTGTTTTACCCAAAAAAGATATTATAAAGGTCTTTGATACTGGTCTAAACTTGATTGAAATTGGATGACTAATAACCGAGCTACGAAGGTATTACCGTGAAATGTGGGACACACTGTATAATTATAAGAATAATATAATAATACATAATAAATAATAATTGAGTACTATAATAGCAGAAATTAGGATGCAATATGTCACTAAAAGTCCACTTTCTACATTCACACCTAGATTACTTCCCAGAAAACTGTGGTGCAGTAAGTGATGAGCATGGAGAGAGATTCCACCAGGATATTGAAAATATGGAAAAAAGATTATCAGCAAATGGACTTCTGCGATGATGGCAGACTACTGTTGGACATGTATGAGAGATGCTCCAGACATGTATAAGAGATGGGCTAAGAAGCGCAAGAAGAATAATTAATTTTCTGATTAAAGGGCTTATATTCTAATTAAATATATAGTATATAACATGTATTTGAAATATATATCAAAATGGCAAATATTTTTTCGCATGATGTAATTAATTGCTTTTCTATTAAAATTATACCATAATATGTGAGTTAGGTCAGTTATTACAATTTTTAGAGCCAACAAATTCTTTTTATGACTATGTTAGACGCAGCTGGGACCAAAACAATGCAAACAAGTGGTTTTGTTTAACGATACAAAATAAAAGTTAAAATTTGTAGGCGTGTGTAATAGGCCATAGTTCAATGGTAGATTCTTTGGATCAAAATATTAGGATACAACCAAACATGCTTTAGTAAATTGTTGCTGTGAAAAAAAGATACAGGAAGTCAAAATTGTATTTTTTTTCTTTTTTTGCAATATCTCAACTACCTCTTGACTGATCCCCTCCCAATTTGGTAAGGAAAGTATGTATCACATCACGCTAGCCTGTGGAGGGCGCCTCATAAGCTGTACTTGATGAATATTTTTTCTCTTTTTTTTACGAAACGTTGTGGCAATTTTGACTATAAAATCTCATGGGGGTGTCATTTCTACGTAAAAAGATACACTTAATATAGTGTGAGATCCCAGAGCCGCCAGACCTACGTCATTTTAGCAAAGCTAATATTTTGACAACGAATAGTGTAATATCTAGTTAAGAACGTATGCGTATTTGCTAGCTTGAAAGCGGGGCACTTTTGCAGAAAACAGGTACCAAAGGTACATAAAATTTTCTCACCTACGTTAAAGTATGATAGCTGATTTATTTTTCAAGTGACACGCCAACGACATGGTGTAAGCGTCAATCTCTGAATCTTAAGGTCCGAGGTTCGATCCCTGAGTGTTCTCAGTTTTTTTTTTAAATATACGTACTAAGAAAAAAAAGTTATGGCCAAAAGTAATAAATATTTCCCTATCGGTTGTCTCTTTCTTGGTAATCGCCACCTTAAGTTAATATATGTTGAAAGAAAAAAGCTAGGAATGCTCAGGGATCGAACCTCGAACCTTAAGATTCAATTTCAATTCAATTCAAAAGGATTTATTAACATTTCAGTTACAAAAAATGCGCCTGAGTTGGAACCCGGTTCAGAGCCGGCCACACCACCACGGCGCGCAACGCCGTGGTAGATGGGTGGCCGGGTGGGGCAGGTCCAGTCTCGGCTAGAACGGTAAGTAAAATGGGTGGAGGTTAGAGCTCCTGTTTTAATAAGAAATAAAACTTGAACCTAACAATTTATTGAAAAATAATCATGAACGATTTTAAAATACTTAGAACTACTTAGAAAAATTTTTATGTACCTTTTGTACCTGTTTTCTGCACGCCCCGCTTTCAAACTAGCAAATACGCATACGTTCTTAACTAGATATTACACTATTCGTTGTCAAAATATTAGCTTTGCTAAAATGACGTAGGTCTGGCGGCTCTGGGATCTTGGACTAATAGAACTTGATAATTCCAACCGTTCTCCAGAAAAACTGCCGCAAAAGATTTCAAGAATTCTTTGAAAACAAACTCAATTTGAAAAGTACAAATTGTATTTATTGAACAAATTACACAACGTAAGTAAAAACTAAAAAGTGACAACTACACAAACTCACTGACTTTCTTATGAACTATTTACTTCAACTTAAAGTAAATTTTCGATGTGACCTCTGTATCTTTTTCCACAGCAATAATTTACTAAAGCATGTTTAATTATATTCTCATATTTTGGTCCAAAGAATCTACCCTTGAATTATGGCCTATTATTGATGGTCTCCACCGCCGACGCCCGACGTCAACTTGACATAGTACACAAAATGAACCCCCGAACACTTTTTTGTAAGAAAAACTACTTATTGATTGGACTATATTTCGAATTTTGGGCCTAAATTCATTATACCTAATTTAAGTAGGCCTAACTTCAAATTAAACCAAAATGTTTGCTGGCATTTATACGTTCCTTAAGCACAAAAGTAAATTTATAACATAATCTTCTTCCTCTGGAATTACTGTTGCAATCTACTTCACCATGTATACTTAAATATAAGTGTATAACTTATAACTTATCACAAATTATCATCCCGCGAGTAGTCTTACGTTATTACAGATGGCATGGCGTATACCATTTATATCTGCAGCGACCTCATATATTTTGCATTGCATATTAGCAGCTTACGTAGATGCAGCTTTACTTAAACATTCATTTAAACGGGTATGCAGAAATAAAATCTAAATTGCCATGCTCTACTGGAGATGGATGCATCTCCTATATCATATTTTTTTCGTTGCGATAACCAATGAATATAAATTTACACATTATATTTTCAACCAAACTAATCTAAATTGACGGGTTTGGAAGAAGGCACTGTACATGAAGATTACAAACAAGTATAGACATATTACTATTCTATACTATAATTTAAAAATTACAAATATCTATGATTGATTGATTGATTTACCAGCGTGCGGTAGGCATTGCTGCCACTCCCTACAGCTGGACCTGCTACGTCCACGCTGGGTTGGACTAAGGTCATGCTTGTTGCCAGCAGCGAGAGCCACATGGCGCATGGTAAAGGAACATAGGATGGGAGGTGTAGGTATTTATGAGATGCGTTACCGCATTGTGTCGTGAGGGAGCGTTTAAGCTCCCTTTTTTGTGTTTTTGGTTCTGGGCATCTGCCTCTTCTGAATCTTCGTGTGAAATATGTGCTGTGTCTTGATATGGAGTGTTTATGCTCCTCTTTTTGTGTTTCTGCTTCTTCAAATATTCTTTTGCTGGGTCTTCTGATTCCTCGGTTTCCGATGCTAGGTTGGATTTGGGTCATGCTTGTTGTCAGCAGCGAGAGCCACATGACGCATGTTTTTCCTCGCTTTTCTTTCCTAGTTTTTTTTTCCTCTCGATTGTTGTTTTCCACGTGTAACATGGTCTCCCCATTTTTAGTTTGCTGCTGTTCAGTGTTCGCGCTTTCTTCTGCTGTCCTTTTTGCTTTAACCTTCTTGATCCTTGCCCTTATCTCTCTGCTTACCAGGGTATGGTCTATTTGTGTGATTGAGCTTCCAATACTCCAGGTGTCAATGCAAGTTTGACTTTTGCTCCATGTATTTCTTATTGTTAAATCAAACATGTGTGCTAGGTTTTTCAGCGCGTTTCCATTTTCGTTAGGCCATATGTGGAGTATATGTGCATTGAAGTCTCCTAATAGTATAATGGACATTTTTCTTGATTTTTCATAGCGTTAGTGTGTGCCGGTTTTCTTTTTCTAATTGATGGCTTAGTGCTCCATATAGACAGTCCTCTCTTCGGTTATTACTGATTTCTTTCTCCTTTTTGCCTCCTGGCACGATTTCACTGCACTATATATACCATTATTTACTGCGTTAGAGGGGAAGCACTGTGTAAAGTTTTGGTTTGTATACCTAATTAAACACTATCTAATATTTCTTATCAATTACTGAAAATGTTCCAATATGTATCATTTTACAAACACATCCACTTATACTTTCTTTAACTATATTTTTTTACACGTTGTCACTATTTAACTTTTATAAACTTTTATGGGTATCCATTGGTGACAGAGCATTATAAAGCAGGTCTGGTCGCCTCGACAGCAAGATGACAAGTCCAATGTGTTGTCGCATTGTGTTCGTTATTTAATGTTTATGCTCCTCTTTTTGTGTTTCTGTTTCTACAAATTTTCTTCTTCTCCTTCTGAGATTTTTGATGCCTCGGTTTCTGGTTCTGGTAGGGTATAACGCTGCGATTTCTTTGTGGAGTTCATTTTTCCCACTCGCTTTCTTTTCCAGTATGTTTGGTCGCTTCTCAGTTTGTTCATGATCCTCTTAGTTATTGTTTTCCACGTGTAACCCGGTTTCCCCGTTTTTTTTTCTTTTTTCGTTTCTTCTGGTTTCTTGAGTCAATTGCATGAATACCCTTCCTGCTGTCTTGTCTGATTGATCAACGATCAATTATCTTGATCATTTTGTATGATTGCCATGGCTATGTTTTCGTTTATATTTTCCGTCCTTATTTCGATGGAGCTCTCTCGTCTGGTTACCTATGCAACTCCTCTACTGGTCTTTTCATAGTGTTGGCGTGTGCCGGGGTTATTATGTTTTCTCCTTCTAACTGATGGCTTAGTGCTCGATTTTTGTACCAGTAGCTGATGTGTCTTCGTTGTTACGTTTTGTAGTGGATGCATTATTTTTGTGTTCTCTGCAGAGTTATTATTTCTTGCTTACTTTTTGCGTATTCTTACGGACCTAAACGTTTTTAATAAAATTCCTTAACCTTACCAGAGCCGTACCAGATGTGAAGTGTAGACAGTCAGTATGTTCTTATAGCATGCATGAGATTTTTAAAATTTTAATAGCACTGAAACCAAGCTAATAATGGGAAACAATTTTATCCAAGTTTTTATTATTTTTTAATTGATTTAATTTGGCGCGGTGTACTGTTACTCTAATGGTACGCCCCTGGTAGTATTTGCTGGAAGAGAATTGTTTATTAACTTATTTCTAATTTATTGCATTTCAGGTCTGTTTATGAAATTCTTTAAGTTGTCTACAGGTACTTAAGACATAAATATTTTAAGGGTAAAGTGGACTTATCTTGATTGATTTATGGCCTTTCCTTCCTTCGGGTCGGGTACCTACTCGATATTTGTCGACTGTTTTCACTTTTTTACGCTGCACTGAAAGATTTAATCACTCGTATTAATTAAATATTAGCACTTATCACTTAATTGTTGCTATTCGGACACTACCACCGCATGCACAATTTTTCACTTCACAACGAATGTACTTTTGACCTATTTGGGCTAGCTTATTACCGGTTTTTCTTCCGATTTAAAGGAACGTTAAATAATAGGCGTCTATTCACCGTAACGTCTGTAGAGGAACCTCAATTTAAAAATTACAAATATCTAATTATAAAAATATAAACATCTACACATACACCTGCGGCACCTTTAAATCTTGGATCGATCCCTATAATAAGATAGAGTAAAATATAAATAGCAAGATAATGTATTCTGTTTTTTTCGTGAGAGGAGAAATCCTCATGGACACCCGTCGCTTAGAGTCTATCGCGAACGGGTAGTGCTGGACTTCAACCAGCTAAAACCCCTCCATCTCTTCAGTGTTTCCTGTTGGCCTGGGACTGCTTTCGCTTTTCATCGGACCCACAGGTCATTTAAGATTGTCGGTGTTAATTGGCGTTTCTCCATGGGTTCAAACCCATCTCTCTTTCCTCCTCTTCCTTCTTTTTGATAATGCGGGTTATTGCCTCCTCACCCCTTCTCCAGTTCTCTTTCGTTTCTAACATCCTCCCTACCATATCTTCTAGAGACAACAACGATGCCCCACCGTCTCGTCTCTCTTCTCTCCATCTGTTGCATGCGAACACGGTGTGCTCCACGTCATCGACCTCTCCACAGTATGCGCACTCTCTGCTGTCAGTCTTGCCAATATCGTATAAGTACTCCATGAAGCACCCATGTCCGCTCAGGGCTTGGGTGAGGTAATAGCCTACCTCACCATGCCTCCGTTCCATCCACGCTCTGATGTTCGGGATGAGGCGTCTCATCCACCTTCCCTTGTTTACAATGTCCCACTGCCTCTGCCATCTTTCAAACAGCCTGTGCCTGGCCTCTGCCTTCCCAGCTCCTTCAAAGATTTCCAGCCGTTCTTTGGCCATCAGATCCAAAAGGGGGATCCCCGCCACTACCAACACCGCCTCGTACGAAATCGTTTTGTATGCACTGCATACCTTTAGTGCGGCACATCGCTGGATCCTAGCCATCCTCCCTCTCGTCCTATCCACCTTCATCGCACTTTCCCAGACCGGAGCTGCATACAAGAGGATAGAGTGCACGACACTGCACAGCAGTGTCATTTTTTCGATAAATAAAACAGATATTTGAATTCTGTAAAATGAGACTAGAACATATATATATGACACTAGTTTTGAGTAAAAACGGTCATTTTACAAATTGAGGTATAGATGGCGTTGCAACGCAAAGAAGTTATTTGATCCTAGGAACGTTAAAATTATGTGCAAGTGATGGAGCATTACATTCTGCGCAACTTTTATGATACGAACAATTTTCTAAAAAGCACTGATTCTCGAGATATTTGAATATCAATAATTTTTTTTTTTAATATAAAAATCTTTTTTAAATATATTTTCTCTGAAATCGATTGGCATTGTCTACATTTTCGACGCGATTTCAGATCGAAAAATGCACAATTCCAGTATTTTAGTCCGTTGCTAAAAAACTATCAGAAAACAGACCGGAAAAGATCAGTTTCCAAGCAACGATCAACAAAACCGTACGGGAATGTTACTTTCCCAGCGTAGGCCGTGGAAGTAACATTCCCGTACGGTTTTTTATGTATATTTTAGACAGTAAATAAAACACAAAATAACTTTTTTCTAGGAAAACAAAGGTGGGGCTGCAACTACTGCTATTTGGAAATTAAAGATTTTGACATTTGTGTTTATTGTGTATTGTCTAATTTTTGCGTCATGTTTATGTTGTATGTTCGACTAAATTTTACACTGTAAATTGTAGACATATGAAAAAAAATGCTATTTTTGTTACGAGAAAAATTACATTGAACTTCAAATATCTCGAAAACTAGTGACTTTTCGAAAATTGTTCATATTAAGAAAGTTGCTCAGAATATAATTTTCTATCCCATGCACCTCATTTCATCGTTCCTAGGATCGAACAATGTTTTTGCTTTGCAACGCCATCTATACCTCAATGTGTAAAATAACCATTTTTACTCAAAACTGAAGTCATTTATATATTCGAGTGGATATTTTTTACAGAATCCAAATATCGCTTTTGGTTATCGAGAAAATGGCGCCGGGAGTTTTAAATGGAACACCCTGTTATAGCTAATAACTAAGGTTGAAAAAAACAGTTGTTTTTTTTGTTTTAAACAGTTTTTTTCAATGTTTTAAATGGTATGTTTAAAACATGTGTAAAACAGATTTAATTCTCTATTCAACTAAAATTAAAGGGTGCCAAGTTACTGTGTCTGCTACTACTACTTGATGCCAGATGGCGCTCTTAAACGGATTTTACAGCACTCTACAAATAGAAAGCTCAGTTTAGTGCATATGACCACTGACCATTTGACTCATATGAGTAAGACTACAGAGGCCATTTTTTTGTGAGTGTGTTTAATGTTTATTTCGGAAATATTTATCGGAATGGACCATCATAGGCACTTTCCCTATACTCTCCACAAACTCCAAAATAATACATTTGTTTAAAACATCGCACTGTGTTTTAAACAGTTGTTCAAAACATCCCATTGTGTGTTAACAGTATATTACATAATGAGTGTTGTAAGAAGCATATTACGCACGAATGGAAAAGTTACGCACATTTCCATGAGTGCATAATTGCTTTACAACTCGAATTATGTACAATCCTTTACCTACGATCACTACTGTAAATAGTAAAAAACACACTACCTGCCATCTATATTTTACGTATTGTAAACAAAACGTACTGTAAACAAATCGCACGGTAAACAAAATGCACGGGACAAGCAATTATAGGTGGCTTATATCGCTGACGCGGGGTTTCAAAGAACAAATGCGTCTACTTAATTTTCAAACGCTGTCAAAACTGACATAATATTTGTTGAATAATATTGTTGACTAATAAACTAAATCCAGATTTTACTAAATAACTAAATAAATGTGATCGTAGGTAAAGTATAGTACATAATTCGAGTTGTAAGGTAATTACACACTCATAGAAATACTTTTCCATTCGTACGTAATATGCTTCTTAAATCACTCATTACGTAATATACTATTACCTACGATCACTATTGTAAATAGTAAAAAACACACTACCTGCCATCTATGTAAGTTGAATTTTACATATTGTAAACAAAACGCACTGTAAACAAACCGCACGGCAAACAAAACGCACTGCACACGCAATTATAGGTGGCTTATATCGCTGACAAATGCGCCTACGTAATTTTCAAACGGTGTCAAAACTGACATAATATTTGTTGAATAATATTGTTCACTAGTAAACTAAATCCAGATTTACTAAATAAATAAATAAATAAATATGATCGTAGATAAAGTATAGTACATAATTCGGGTTGGAAAGCAATTAGGCACTCATGGAAATAAGCACTACGCGGCATCGTGCGAAACTTTTCCATTCGTGCGTAATATGCTTCTTACAACACTCATTACGTAATATACTATTAAACCCCACGTCAGCAATATAAACCACGTATAATTGCTCTGTGTCCCGTGCGTTTTGTTTACCGTGCATCTTGTTTACAATATGTAAAATTCAACTTACATAAATGGCAGGTAGTGTGTTTTTTACTATTTACAGTAGTGATCGTAGGTAAATATATTTTAAACATTTGTTTAAAACACAGTGCAATGTTTTAAACATGCTAATAAAATCTTCTTACTATTATATATTACACAATTTAACTAACAAAGTGTGCAGAACAAGGTCTGAAAGATTCGATTTTTGTAGATAGCTTTTACGCTTTTACTTAGGACGGCAGCATAACAATAAGGTCATCTTGGAATTTAACCCCCAATTTTTTCCACGCATCAGCTTGCACCTTCCCAGGGCAATTGTAGTTTTATATGCGTCTTTTTGGATGTTACGCATTCTATGACAGTTTTTACTCGAAAATGACTTCTAGTTATTTGATCACGCTAGCAACTGAGTTTCAGGAGTTTTAAACCTCCTAAGTCTCTTTATCTTGTAAAAGTAACGGCTGAATTTTTGTGAGGATTTATCGAGAGTCCTATCTCAGTGCACCATTTGTCGACAATATTTAGGGCTTTTTGTGAACGCTTTGATATTGTGTTTGCAAATCGCCCTTTGACTACCTTATACATTGTAGTAGGTGCTGGCGCCCTTAACAAGTAAATTTTGATTATGTGCTTTAGGTGCAAAGTGGCCATGATGACATTTACTGATATTAACAGCATGCCTAACAGAGTGAGTGAGTTTGAAATCGTGGTGGAGCAGCTTGACAATAACTAATTTTTTTCCTGGTCTCACAACGTTCAACTTTCAAGCAATTTAATATCATACTAGGAGACAACTTTATTGCAAATTGCTAGAAAATTGCTTAACAAAATCATGTTGCATTTTTTCGTTAAAACTAATGTATGTTTCATTTCACATTGCTCGATTAGAATCACACTTTAATTACCCATTGAACAGACACAAATTGCAGCGCCTCAGAATTATGACATTTTGGAATTTAATTACCTCTTTGTGTCTGTATAATCATTTATAAATATAGCAGCGATTTAAATACAGTTATTTGCTGTCATTATAAATCGACTGGTATATTAATTAAAGGGTTTACTCGGGCATATAATTGATGGAAACTATTTTACTGCTCAGTATTAAAAAAAAAATGTATATATATTCTATCCTATATGTGTCAGATCCTTTTACGGAAACTTATTTGTAAATTGATTTACATACATATAAGTTGCTAATTGTGTCTACAAAAAAGATGTACTGGAGAAATCGTATAATCATCATAATCATAAATGATTTGGTATTTGAATTTATGAAGTATTAAGTTATTTTTATTTTTGTACAACTGCTTCTTAAGAAATGCATGTTTAATAAGTTTTACTTTATTGTAGTGTAGTAGGCTTATAAGATATACAATTTATGGTATTACTGCAGCAGAAAAATAAGCCAAAAACTTCAGGAACCTTGAAAAATTTAGTAAAATCAGGAAAGGATAACGCACAAAACCCATCTGAAAGGCCTTTCTTTCAAATTATCTGTAACATTGACAAAAGTTAGTTCAAGTGATGCCGATCAAAAGTCTCAATGGACGCAACGCTGGAAAATGCACCGATTAGCTGCCAGAAGCATAGGAAAGACGAAAAATTCACATTTTCTTTTTTTTTTATCTATTTATTTAATGTCGACCTATTTCCGCTACCAGGGCCTCTCACCGATGCACGCTAGGAGACGAGCTCTCCCAACCTGGAAATTTTACCCAACCTCTTCTTTTTTAGAAAAGTATCTTTTACTTGCCTATCATTTAATATATTAGGGATCGCCTGCTTTACATCCCCTCAGAAGGATCCACTACGTAATCCTCGTCTTGAAGTTACATAACTTCCGCGCATGCGCTGATATACAAGCCACTAGAAGGTAGGTCGAGAACGCTGTTTTTCCCAAGATAGATTTCACCCATCCAAGTAGTAACCGCGCTGAACGTTGCTTCACTGAAGTATTGAAATACATACACAATACAATACAATACAATACAATACAATACAATACAATACAATGCAATGCAATGCAATGCAATGCAATGCAATGCAATGCAATGCAATGCAATGCAATGCAATGCAATGCAATGCAATGCAATGCAATGCAATGCAATGCAATGCAATGCAATGCAATGCAATACAATACAATACAATACAATACAATACAATACAATACAATACAATACAATACAATACAATGCAATACAATGCAATGCAATACAATACAATACAATACAATACAATACAATACAATACAATACAATACAATACAATACAATACAATACAATACAATAAAATTTTATTATCATTATATGTTACAATATATTCCAGGCACCTGTGTCTGGATATTGTCAGGCGCAGCTCCGTGACAGTTGAATGACAGGACGCAGCGGAGTCTGGTCAACTTCAAGAAATAAAACTTTGGTCTGAACTCCTGTCACCAGATGGCAAATTAAAAAAGGTATTAACAGACAAATCTCCAAAAAATGGTTAGGAAAACTTAATATTAACTGGAAGTAAAGCGCACTATTTTAAATTATGATATGCTAATACGGGAAAAAGAACCAAACCAAAATACCTGCTTCAGAAAATGGTGGTTACTGAACGAAGTGAATGCCAAGTCGCTTAATGTATAGTTTAAAATGTTATCAAATGTGGAAGTTAAGATAAATAAAGGTTATAATTAGGAAGAATAATTTAGAACAATGATAAGAAACGAAAAGAGGACAGAACAGAAAATAAGGAATTAATGTTATCGTTAATGAACGGTTAGAGAGATAGGTTGCTTAAAGATAGTCAACGCTTGGTATTGCAAATAAAATTAAAGTATGAGTAATTAGAGAATATTGTTTAGATATTAAGCAGATCACAACTTACACAATTTTTTATTTATTTTGAAATTACCTACTTTCTGTATATTGTTGCCCTAATCTGGGCACGCTAATATACTAGTTAGGTAAATACTTTAAAACACTCATTATTGGAAAAGCAATCAAAACAACTACTCTTCTAGCTAATACTGACGAATTATTTAATTACATGATAGGATTCTCAGCATTTTAAAGCAAAAAAAATATATTAAAAGTAGTTAAATCATTTATTTAAATTCAGTCATTCACACTATTTTATTTAATATGAAATTATCTACTTTCTATATATTGGCACCTTAATCTGGTCACGTTAATATACTATTTTCTAAGTAGTATACATTTGAGTAATTATTCCTTGATATTATGGCAATAATATCGCCTCTCAAGACTCATAGATCGAAGCTAGAAATCTTTCTAATTTTGTGGACATAATCCTTAGTCGTGAGCAGGGGCGGACTGGCAAGGAAAAGGCCCGGTGGGACTTCAGCGGTCGGAGGCCCGGCAGGTGCGTGCTGGGCAGGGCTGTGGAGAGAAAATACGGGCCCGTGCAGGAATTTTTTTTTTGAAAATTGATAAGGGGGGGGACAAATCGAAAAAAAATTTTTGAGGAGAGAGAAATCCGAAAAAAAAAATCCGGGTCCCCAAACACGAGCCCGGGCCGGAAAGGCTTTAAAGGGCCCGAGATCGGATGAGGCCCGGTGGAGCTTTGCCTCCCTGCCCCCCAGCCAGTCCGCCCCTGGTCGTGAGTTGTGCTGCATGCATAAGAAAATAAATTAAGCTCTTATTTTTTTAGGTCATATATATCACCTACAGTTAGTAAAATTTTTATAAATTTATTTGAGTAATATAATACTCTCGTAGATTTTCTAATTTGTTTTCAAAAATTAATGTCTCCCTTTGCTTTCCTTTTTGCTCTTATTTTTTATTAATGTTAAAATTATTATCAAGATTTGGTATAACAAAATTCAGACTATTTTTTTTGTCGATTCCAAATGTATTTCATATGGAGTAGCAATCAGCCTTGCCAGAAAATTATTGTTCAAGCCCAGATATAACTTTCATACAAAATTTTCTGTTAAGCTATGTGATAAAACACGTATCAAGGATATGGGCTCCTTTTTATGAATGAAGATTGCATGCAGTTATTTTTTATTATTATTTTTATATTAACATGCCATTATAGACAGCATCAAATTTAATTAATTAATTATATCATTTCAACAAAACCCATTTTTTCAGTACAGATTGTTTTTTCATTGCTTATCGAAGAATCTCAGCTACTTCAATCGCGGAGATGAAGGGCGTGGGAGGCTGCGCATCCGGTAAAATAATTTTGTTTTTCGCGTCAATCCAACAAGGCTACTAAACTATAAATAGTTTATTTATGTAATGTAAATGAAAAAAAAAATGTGTCAGTTGCACAGGGTAAGGAGCGACGGTTATCAGCTGCCCTAGTCAATATGTATGAAAAACCCGTGAAAATTCGTTATTTCAACAAAGCTGAAATTTATTTATATGATAGTTTACGATATAAAAAACAATTAAAAAGTGTCAGCTGACAATACCATGGGACAAAACCTGTCAGCTAAGCCTTTTAAGTGTACCGCAGCGTCCAGGTGCTCACCGCGCGCGGTATCTTTAATGCCCCACCTAATGTATTATTTCATTTTTTTTGACCACCTGATGATCAATTTCAAAGTTCTCTCAACACAAACTAATGAAATACTCTATTTTACGCCTACTGATATCGTTTTTTTCATATGAAACTTGAAAGAAAATCATATTTGTATGAAATTTCGCTAATGAATTGAGAAACGTTTATTTCAAGGAAGCATTAGTGAAATTCATTTGCGATCATTGGGCAGAAGATTACATGGCACCTTTCTTCTCCGGAAAAACTGTTTACATAAATTATGACTTGTGCTGTAAATTCGAAGTAATCAATGGCAAGGTCGTGAAAACGGTTGTAGAAAATCTTTCTTGTCCTTCACCCGAAGAAGCTGACAGCAAAATCGTTTTCCACATGTGTCAACTAGATCTTGATGCTCAAGTCACAACAAAATGTTCCGGCACAGATATAATGATAATCATGCTCGGGAACATGCCTGCCCTCCGAAGAAATGTACATAAAAGAATTCTCACTGATAGTGGAAGCAATCAACGATGCGTTGACGTTAATAAAATATATGAGACATTAGGTCAGCACTCTCAGATTTTCACGCCTTAACCGGCTGTGACTTCAATCCAGCTTTTTATAGGAAAGGGAAAAAGAAACCGCTAGAATTGTTACGGGCTTTCATTGACATTTCTCAACACGCACCTGAAAACTTGGAAGAGAATTTTACTATTCTGGAGGAATTTGTTTGTCATATGTTCTAAAAGAATCAAGAATATTAATCTCGTACGCGTAGCTACTTTCATGAAGGCGTATAATGCCAATCAGAAAGAAGATGTCTAGAAGATTGACCAGAATTTCGAAAGATCTATGTTACCTCCATGTAAGACAGAACTGAAACAGCATTTTTTGCGAACTGCTTACATTGCTCAATTGTGGAGTCATGCACATCTCCACACGCCAAGTTTGTCTTTGCCAACTGATTATGGATAGGAAGAATATTTTCAAGTGGTTTCAAGGCGATCAATTACCCACAATTGAAAATGTCACAAATATCAGCAAGGAAATTCCAGGTATTTTATGCATGTAATCTTTTACTTCTAAATGAATTCTCTATTATTCACTTCAATGATTTTCAATATTTTTCGGCAGATATTTGTGAAGATGAAAATGAGAACGATGATGCTCGAGAATCTGAGAAAAATCCAGATTTGGAAGACCATTCTGATAGCACTTCCGAAGAGGAGGATGATTTAGAATACAGCAGTGAGAGCGATTCAGATGAGAATTGATTTGTTTTATTCGTATTGAATGTGCCAAAATAACAGAAATATTAAGATTTTTATATTGATTCTCATTAGTTAATCCTCACTATTGTCAATCAATGATTGCAATCTCTAAGTATTCTCTAATATATATATGTCCAATATTTCATACAAATATAATTTTCTTTCAAGTCTCATACGTTAAGTGGAGCATTAAAGATACCGCGCAGCTGACAACCTTCTCTCCCTACCCTATGCAGCTGACACACTTTTTCTTTTCATTTATATTACATACATAAACTATTTATAATTTTGTAGCTTTGTTGGATTGACGCAAAAAACAAAAATTATTTTACCAAATGCGCACGCTCTTCATCTTCACGGTCGCGTCAGCTGACACTTATTTTAGTTGTTTTTCGAACGAAAACTAACATTAAAAAAAAAACAAAGAAGTCGTGTTGAAATGACGCATAAAATATAGACGCTAGCTCACGGATTATCACCATGAGTATCTCTCTGTGTGGTTAATAAATGTTATTATTATCATTATTATCATTGAAGTTGATAACCATTTATTTTTCTTTCAAGAAGAATAAAGGATAAAGGATGGAGGCAACTTTTCCATGAACGTTGTAAACTTACTCTTTTCGTCTATTAGAAGAATAGTAGAATAATATCCTATTGAAATTCATTATTATAAGCCTTTTAATATCATTGCCGTAAGCGATTATTTAACAAAACTCACAATAATTGCACTAGCGCCTACTTAAGTCAATCTGTAAAACTAGCTTTCCTGCAAATATATTTCAAGCAACTGATTTATTATAATAGAAGAATTAACATAAATCATAAATAGAACCTATCGTTGTATATTATTATTAATTGCTACAAACAATTCTTTACTAAAAAATTTTTTCATAATCATCAAATGATAATAGAATGCATCAAAAAGAATTAATTTTTGTATGTATTTATTTGTTACATGCATTTTTTTTTATTTTAACCGATTGACGAATTAAGATTCAAATGATTTTTTGTGGCAATCAGAACATTGTTTATTGGGTAAAGCAACTTTCAGGGCGTGCATTTTTGGTTTCTCCAACGATATTTTATTTGAATTTAAAAATGTCTACATTTATTTCACAAAAAGTAAGCTTTCATATAGTCGGGGAGCCCTCCCTAGCTGTACGTGCACCCCCCACCCGATCATTGGGGATAATGTTTTTCATAAAGATTGGAGCCTAAGGAACAATTTAAGACATGTTCTAAAAAAAAACTGGCTATACTTTCAAAATGTTAAAAAAAAACTGTTGCCAATGTTGTTTTTGTCATTTAACACAAAAACTAAAAAAGATGGACAAAAACTTTTTTCACAAAAAACAACGTGCATAAAATTTTCTACAATTTTGTTTCTATACAATATTTTGACAGGACTTACCATTTTCCAGATAAATGAGTCCAAAATTAAGAAAACATGGAAATTCATATATCCGTAAATCAATTAGAGGAAATAACTGTGACAATTATTGTAAGGCGTATAATATAACTTTATATTATTAACATAGCAAAAAAATAAAATAAACTGAAAAAAATTAATAATAATAATAATATTGTAATTTGCAGACATTTATCTCGAAAACGGTAACAATGATATCTGGAAAACGGTAACTCCTATCCAAATATTGTATAAGAACAAAATTATAGAAAATTTTATGCACTTTGTTTTTTGTGCAGAAAGTTTTTCTCCATCTTTTTTAGTTTTTGTATTAAACGACAAAAACAATATTTGCACTTTTTTTAAACGGACGCCATTTTGAAAGTACAGCCAGCTTGTCTCAAATTGTTCCTTAGGCTTTAATCTTTATGAAAATCATTGTCTCCAAGGATTGGGAGGGTGCACGGACTGTTAGGGTGGACTCCCGTAGTATTACGTTTTATATTGAATTTAACATTTTATTGTAAGATCTGAATTATTTATCTGAAAAATGGTAACTCCTATCCAAATATTGTATAGGAGCAAAATTGTAGAAAATTTTATGCACTTTGTTTTTTGTGCAGAAAGTTTTTCTCCATCTTTTTTAGTTTTTGTGTTAAATGACAAAAACCATATTTGCAAATATTTTTTTTAAACGGACGCCATTTTGAAAGTGCAGCCAATGTTTTTTTTAATTGTTCCTTAGGCTTTAATCTTTATGAAAAACATTGTCCCCAAGGATCGAGGGGGGGGGGTGCACGGGTACTTAGGATGGGCTCCCGTAGTAATACTAAAAATGAAAATACTCCCATCCTCGTTCAGTTCCAGGATACCTGGACGCTCATCATCACCGCAGATGCTGTCTGCGATAAGTTATCTATCGGCAGTTAACTTCAAATGATTCCTTCGGATAATTCCCTTACATATACACACACCAAAAGTAATTCGACTCACCGACAGGATGCTCTATCGACTTACAAGGGAAATAAATGATAAAATCAGATTTATAATCGTGTTTATATGTATACTGGCCATAAATTCAAGAGGTATTAATACACAGTAGTACAATAAATATATTACATTGTACCGTATAATCTGCGATCTATACGACACATAAAACATTAGATTTATTTATTGAAAGTTGCATTATAGTATTTATGAAAATTTCCCAGGAAATATATTAGTACGGATAGGAATATTTCAGGAATTGTGTTTTGTGCTTGAGCCACTTCTTCAAAGTAACACGAACGGTGTATCCGCTCGCCGGCATCATAAACGTAAATAGTAAATCTGTGACGAATAAATTAAAATGAATAATATCGTTCTTTATTATTAGCGAGAAGTATTGAAATAATCGATGATTTACGCCCCGTCTCTTCATTCCAATTTAGTGATCTGTAGGTTTACTGTTAGCCACATTGATGTATTTGGACTGGGCTTCACTTAGATTTAGAATATACAACCACAAATCCTGCTTGATGTGAGGGGGAGGTCTAAAGGAAGATATTAACTGTCTTCTGGCATTTGAATCTTGAAAGTGTCTCTTAATGTTAAGATTAACGACTCCAACGACAAGGCAGTCGTAAGAATTGTGTATATCATGTTTCACGACAATACTATTAAAATTACGCTTTCAGGGATCAGAGGTAAATACTTGAATTGCTACAACCTTTACCATAATAATAATAATATCTCTGTAATTTAATAAACAATACCTCCTTTCTCCATTTTTGCGAAAATTTGGTTTGGAATTTTAAATTGATGTCCACTCTCGTGTGCAACAGTTCCTAATAGCTGGTATCTCCAAGATAAATAATGATACCTAAAACTCGCTTTAGAAACAATACCTCTTATCTCCATTTTTTCCCATTTTTTTTGGCATTTAAATTGATGTCCACTCCTATGTCCAACAGTTCCCAATAGCTGTTATCTCCCAGATTAATATTGATACCTAAAACTCTACTTAAAAGAATAAATGAACATGTAGATTTCATACGTATTCATAAGAGAAATTAGTTTTTCTCGTCTCCTGTAAAATTGCTAATTTGGAGATAAGCTTAAGCTTAAGCTCGAATTGCAGCTTTTCAACTTTATTACTTCCTTGATGATGTCTGATAAAAGATTTCTAGTAAGTAAGTCTTATACGTAATGAGTGTCTTGTCCGATTGCCTACAAAGAACAATGTTAAAAAAGAGGCTTTTTTGGCCAATCCGTGGTAAAGTGTGGAAGCCATCTTCTTTTACTAATTTTGGATTGCTGAAAACGAATCAGTCATTCGTTTTGGCGAAAAATCTCGGGAACACATTAAAAAACAACCCTTATTTGGGGGATATTAGTCTAAATACTAAGTTTCGATAACTAAGCAGAAAAAGAAGAAAAAAACCAAATTCACCCCTTCAACCCTCCTCGCCATTCCCTCATCACCCCTAAAAAGGTACTATACTACTGTAAAGTTATTTACAAAAAAGGCTCTTTTGGCCCATCCGTGGTAAAGTGTGGAAACCATCCTTTTTTTTTACTAATTTTGGGGTGCTGAATATGAATATGAATATGTCATCAAAATTGGCTAATTGGGGGTGGCATTGAAATTGACATTAGAACTTGCAACAAAAAGTTATACTTTAGTGCAGGAAATTCTTTCAAAATACTCAGTTTCGTTAAGTAAGTAGAAAAAGAAGAAAACATTTTAAATCGTAATTAAAACTGATCAATATCCCTTAGAGGTGAGGAGGCATATACTCAGAAATAATCAGATCATTATATTCTAATAGCAACCACTTAATAAGGTGTTCTGGTTTTTTAAAAAATCTGTAAATAACTATATACAGTGTTCGTATTTTAATAAAGAGGTGAAATTCCCTGAATCTTCCAGGTTTTCCATGATTTCTTATTTTTTTTTTAGTACTTAAGATATTTCTACCGAGAAAGTCGTTAACGTCAGATTGTTTTCAAATTACGAGAGGACGTAGATAAAGGTTTGATGAAACCACTGGCAAATTTTGAGAACGATCTTGTATCTACTTTTCCAGTTATGATACATCAAAATTCACGTTATTAGCAAGGGAACGATCGGGAAGGGTAATTTCCCATGAATTTATCGCCATAATTTATATCTCAAACGTCAGATTCTTTTAAATTTTTGACTGTGAGTTTTAATGATTGTTACAAAAGTGTTGAAAAATATCTGCAATTCTTCAACCGTCAAATTCGGAAAATCCAAAATATCCTCCGATGTCAAATTCTCAAAACAACTCTTCTTCCGATTCCACTGCTTAGTTCGACCTCTGCAGCTAAGGTATTGTCCAAACGTTTCAATTTTTCAATTCGCTTCAATACTTCATCATTAGTGTGAATGCTGGAGACATGTCGTTTTCCAAATGTATAAACTAAAAATCCTGCTATCTTACAGTATACAGCAGTGTGAGGAAGCATTTTGTTGTCAAACTGATTGTGCAAAAGCTTATATTTTTGGCTTATAACACCATGTACAGCTTCGACAACCCAGCGAACAATGGTTACAGTTTGGGATTCATTTAACTTGCACACATTTATGCAGTCACTACCAGTATTTTCAAAAAAGTTTTTCAGACCAGAGCTCAATAACATCTAATTGCGTATTTAAAAATATGTCAGTTTAATAATATAAATCATTTGCTCACGGATTTTCTCGGAAAAATTATGAAAATCAAAAATGAAACTTAGATCCTCAGTACGTATTTAATAAACATGGATTTAACAAAGTAACTCATTAGCGCCTGATTGCATTTTTAATGCTACGTCAGTTTAATGAAATAATTCATTTGCGCAACAAGATTTTCCGTAAAAATCAAGAAAATCTAAGTTCAAGCTGGTTCTCAAAGACATCTTGCAATGTACGTTTCAAAAATTATGTGTAAGACATATTCAACTATCAAATAATGTATTAGACTGTGAAAATGAACAATGTAAAAAGTACTTGAGAATTTTTTTCCACTTAAAGGAAAGAATAATTCAAATATTACTAAAAAATAGAGGCTAATTTTTACAAAATCCGTTTTTACCAGTTCATCCTAAATCTTTTCAATCTAAAAATTACTTGAAACCTCTATTTTTAGGAAAATAAAAAAAATAATTAAACTGAAAGTTTATTCTGAAAAGAATATCGAAAAATAGCGAAAAAAAATAGATTTTTAATTTTTTGTTGTCAAAAAATTAAAAATCTCCCCCACAAAAATTATGAAAAAATTCATGAAGATAGATCTGATGAAGACACATCATAACGTAGGACAATAGGTTTTTTTTTTAATAATAATAATAATATTGACATATACAATTCAACAGGCCATAGACCGAGGTCCTTTTTTTTAAATATTAAAAATTTTTGAAGCCTCAAAAAAAATTGAATTTCCCACCAAAAATTTTGAAAAAAATTGTAGCCTTTGCGCGCATCGAACACCTTCAATTTGGCGCAAGAAAAACTGAAAAACCTTTTAATCCGGCTGAGATACGTGAAAAAAACGAAAAATCTTCGTGATCCAATAAAACAGTTTCTGGAGCAACTAAGTAAATCAAAATATGGGAAAGAGCACGCCTTTTTGCTCTCAATAAACCTATCTGGGTGAGATTTCAAAAAGTAAAAAGGCCGATCCCCCCCCTTATGCGCCAAGGCCCTTTGTTTATCCAAAATTGGCTTCAACGCGTTAAAATGCTTTGGAAAAGTTAGATGAGAACCTTAGGACAAGACCTTTTTTTTTTGTAGACCTGTGTTATTAATCAAACCCCGGCCACATAACATAAAACAGCATTAACAAAAAGTCGCAGGGTACAGAAAAATTAACGATTCTTTACTTCTCTACGACAGAAGGCACAAAATCGCTAATGGCCAGCGGAGAACACAAGTACAACATACATATCGAAACAAGACACTCAGCTGTAGATTCCTTAGCGCCCATTTCCACAAGGGCGAAAATCGTAAAACAAGTGTGCGCATTCTCATTTACTAAGAGATAAACTAGACAGCGACGGCTTCAGCTAGAAAGTCAGTAAATCATAAACAATTATTAATATTATTACACATATATTAATAATTTAGGGATTAATCGACTTACCTGTAAGGAAGGTTAATCCTAATTTTCCGAGCTTGTCCGAAGATATAATTACAAATACATATACACCCTGTAGTTTCCGTCTGACTCACTCATTAGTACGAACGTTCAAAGAAAGAAAAACTTATCACACTGAGCTAGCCTTATCGCATCAGGTCTTCATTCCGATTTTAGCTAATTACAAAATCGCTTATTGAGAGGGAATAAGGGTGGGTGGGTTGTAATTATATCTTCGGACAAGCTCGGAAAATTAGGATTAACCTTCCTTACAGGTAAGTCGATTAATCCCTAAATTTTCCTTCGCTTGTCCTCGATATAATTACAAATACTTATACACCCTGTAGATGTTTAGAGCAAACGCCGAATTTGTAACAACGGAAATTTATTAAACAGGAGCTAAATAAGGTAACGTATAATTAAAGAAAATTTATAACTGTTTTTATTTAATTTAACAATTACCTTAACATCTACATAAAAACATTGATTTTTTTTTTTTTTTTTTTAGGCCTTGCTCCAAATGCTGTAGAAGTTGATGCGTGGCGTACGCTATGGCTAAAAAATTGTGTTATATTTATTCCGAATTAAAGAAATTGTTTTTAATAAATAAAAATATGTATATCTTTGGTTTGTTTCCGAAGTATGGAAAACTAATACGGATTATGGTTTATGATATTCGGATGTTAGTTTTTTCTTTTTTTTTTAATATATATATACATATATACAATAATATACATACATACACACATACATATATCAATTTATTGCAAGATATGCACTCTATGACCTGTTAATGCCATCAAGATAATCAATTTATACTATAGTTGTTCCAGACGTGAGGATTCTATTTTGATAAAAACTCTATTTTCGAGTTTCGGAATTCCATATAAATGGATGAATAATTAAGAGCCGACCTGCATGAATTAATTGCCATCTTGTAGCATCTCGGTTAAGAATTGCATGTAAAAGAATGTGTTATTAAAATTATATTCATAAGGATGAACTTTTCACTCACAGAAGGTCCAACATTTTTTACAACAAGTTGAATATTGTTTCAGTGAACATCTATAAGGGAAGCAATTAGAGTTGGAATGAAGATATTCTTTTATTCAATAATAATAATAGATATTTTTTCTGCGGCGAGGGAAATTTTTCTGTAAAGTGGGCGACTCTTTCTGAAATGAAAAATGAGTAGACATATTTCTGGTTTAATATAATTGGCTCCCCAGTAAAAATTCTTTTGTTTCTGAAACATTTATGAAATAGATTCATTTACTTTGGATATACTACCTCATTCAGGTTTCTAATGAAACATTTATGAAATATATCAAAAATATATTTCAATTGATGTATATTAGATGTACATTGAATTGTTTCATATATTTTTCGTGTTTACTATAATAACTATTGACACACAGGATACCAAGCTGATAGTTCAATAAAGGGAGACAACTATACCTAGATCTTTTTCTTGTATGATTTTTCCAATACGTTATTGAAAAAGGAAGGGAAGTATAAAAATCGTATTCTTTCCATTTTGAAATGAATGCATCTACAGACAAGAAATCCGGCTCGGGAAACCATGAAATATATTTATCATACTTCTTATTAATACGTGTTATCAATAAATCTATTCCTGGTTTCTTCAATTTATTTGATATTAAGTTGATACTCTGTGTCTATTTTCATATTACTCATAACTCCTTGTCCGCATCTTATTATAGCTCAATATGTTGTAAGTTGCATATACTAATAAACATATAAACATAAATACATAAATCCATCACATACAGTAGACAACTCCCTCCCCCCAAGTCCAAAGCCAAAGCTGCCCGGAAGGGGTTACACATTTGAAAAAAAAAAATGCAGACACACATCCATACTCACCGACATTATCAGTGATGGGGCTCGGTCTGGGAGTCGACCCAGTACAATGTAGGTAGTGCGACCAGCATATTCGCCACATGATACGCTTTAGCCGGTAATTTTTATAAAGTACGCACCAATACCACAAGTCTCTTAAGGATTCGCTTAAATAATTAAATTTGATACTTCCTCCTCCAGTTATCCAAGAAATCACTGTTGTATTATCAAATCTTGAAAGTAAAGTATTCGCATGTTTTTTTTTTTTTTTTTTTTAATTATTAACAAATGATTTCAATGCATAGAAGGCTGCTTTGATTTCTAAAAAAGTAGTATGCATTGATTTTTTTTTTGTCCCAAAAATCGTAGTCCCTTGCAACAACTACTTCAGCCTGTCAGAGACCTATCAGAGAATATTTCTAAACAAATTTTTCAGCTTAATGTCTTGTCCATCTCCAATATTGCGTAACTCGTTTATTAAGAATTAAGAATTAGTTTCCTCTTAAAGAACTATGCTTTATTTTCTCGAAAAACTTGATATGATTAAAACCAAATTTTATGACGGGGTAAGCAGAAGCCAAACTATTAACTAATTTGCAAATTGGATGGTTGTTACGTGGAATTTTTCTTGGTGATTTTTTACTTATTATATACACATACATATATTTGGACGGTTGAGGTTCTAAGTAACTTTGCATATGTCTGTATTCGTTTAGCATTCCAATTTATAGTATGTGCTATGATTGAAAAGTCGTTTAACTAGAGTACACAAATAATTTCAATCATTCTGAGGTTTTTTTTTTTGCTTAAGCAATGTAGTAAAGAGAAATGGTGCCATATAATTAACCCAAATGGGTTACTACACTGAAATAATGTATCATTAGATCAAAATCTGAGATTTTTTTTTTTTAATAGGAACAAGAAAACGGGAGTCTTTTAGAATCAAGTTTTTATCACTAACAGGGAAGTCGACGAGACCTGATCTTTGACTGGCTGACATTTGCTTATAGCACCTATCTCTAAGAGAGTTCCTGGATGGCGTTTTTGTAATTTTTAAATTGTTATCAGAGATCTAAACTTTAGGGTCCCCTGATTGAAGAAGTTTACTATGAAATGATATTTTAATTCGTTTTACCCAGCAAATGTCCACTTGGTTCTTGGTAACACTTCTCTAGTTGGTAATGAGTTTAGCTAGAGAACCTGCATAATTCGTTACCTGGGATGTTGGAACCTTTAGTTGCGGTGATATTGCATCTTCTTCTGCCGTGTTTACTTGAATCGATCCCTGAATGTATCCGACCTCCTCTTTGAGTCTTGTTTTATATTGAGGTCGCCTGTAGTAATGGTAAAATAAAAGTATCTATTATATCAAGAGTTATGTGCAGATTATGGTTGTTTAAGAGGTCGCTTGGCCTTGAGTTAAAGCTGTATTTAATGTACACGGCACATTAAAGATTTTGTAAGAATCTTTGTGAAAATAAACTAATTCGGTTTCCGAAAGTCAGCAAAATACATTATTTTTATTATTTCTGTTCTTATTCATCATTTGTCAGAAAACGCCTGTTCCTTTGACGTAAAAGTCACAGGCGTAGAGGCTGTTTTCCAGTAAAATACTGGATAATTATTGTATTATTTTGTAGATTTTACGGACAATGTTTCTATAAAAAAATACATATGGCAGATAAATCCAGTAAGAAAACAAAATAATCTGCAAATTGATATCAGATTTATATTTTGTAGAGATTTTATTACTTTAAAAGCATCGCATGTTGCTCAGACTATTTTATGTTGGAACGCCTGTTACGTATTTCTAGTGCGTATGCATGAAAATCAGGATAGAGAATCGTTTTTATATGAAAAAGTACCAAACTAGGCGGGAGCAACGCATGTTGTCCAGAACTATTTATTTGTAACGCGTGTTACATAGTTCAGGTGCCTATGCAACGAGTGTTGTCTTGGAACTATTTATATTATAACGCGTGTTATATAGTTCAGGTACCTATCAAACTAAAGAGCAATGCATGTTGTCTAAGCACTATTTTAAATTCTAACGAGCAACGAGTGTTGTCTTGGAACTATTTATATTATAACGCGTGTTATATAGTTCAGGTACCTATCAAAATAAAGAGCAATGCATGTTGTCTAGGTCAATTGAATATTTCCTACCTGAACTTTTGGAATCGGGCGACTTTTTACCACTGCGGTTATTTTATGACTAGTTTCTTTTTCAACTGTATGTATTTACTCTTTTTTCCTGAATTAGGCGGTACACTTTTCTTGAATTAGGCGATACACTTTTCCTTTTTGGCATTATTACCTTTCACCCACTAAATATTTTACTTAAAACTATTCACTTTAAATAAGTAAAACCGAACAATAAATTAACGTTCACTCGATGAGCACGAAAAACGGAATGAAGACCTGATGCGATAAGGCTAGCTCAGTGTGATAAGTTTTTCTTTCTTTGAACGTTCGTGCTAATGAGTGAGTCAGACGGAAACTACAGGGTGTATATGTATTTGTAATTATATCGAGGACAAGCGAAGGAAAATTAATATTATATTGTTGTATCGGATAATGAATCTGTAATTGGTATTTTTTTTTCCAGATAATTAATGAAAGTCCCTAACTTTCTCGCCTCTTTGCGAAATTCCCTGACATCTCCCTGACTTTCAGGCGAAATTTTTAAATTCATCAGGCCTATCTAAACGAAAAATGGTGTAATAAATATGCTGTTGTGAAATAGGCCTCTAGGGAAACCACATAAAAAACACGCCGTGTACTTTACCTCTACGGTGGTGTGGAAACAAGTACATACTGCATTGTTTCAGTTAAATATTCATTAAGCGAATTACGTGACCCGTGCTTTTACCCAACTTATTGCTATTTTTTTTTAAATTGAATGTTCATAAAAAAATGAAAGCTGATGAAATTGGACAAAGGTTTTACATAAGTAGCTCTCTGACATTCTAAAACACCTAAATTTAGAAAAATCGGTCACAAAAAAACGCCGACGAAACTAAACGAACATTTTCAACTTCACTCGACTGCTGTAGCTAAACCGTTGATTTTAGAGAAAACTTACATATAACATGTTTTATAGAAAATTTCCTACTCTTTAATTTTGATTATATGTATTTTGACTGTAGAGCATACGGTAACGTAACGAAAAAAAAAAAAACGTTTTTGGAAGCCTTCTTGCCAATATGGCGGCTCGAGTGGCAGTGCTTGCTTTGTGCAAAATGTGAATCTTAGTACTAGACACCCATCTCTAGAATTATACCAAATATCAAAACTTCCCGAGTTAATTCCATCTAAAACTACCTGACGGATGGACTATTAAGTCTAATCTTAAAGGAACGTATCTTCTTAAAGTTTTTTGGATAAGATCCCGAATGGCTCTGTATAACTTTGTCCGCATACCATCTAACAATATGTTGGAGCAATCTTTATATGAAACGTGCAAGAACTCTCATGTTAATTAGGACATTTCGTTACGCCACTGAGTTTAACAAGGATGTAGAAAGGGTTAAACTGACCGGCAACCTTTCTTATTTAGACTGGGTGACGACATAATCCACGCGTCATTGCCGACTTGATTAATGACTTTACACCTTCTTTTGTTTGGTTTCAGCATTTAAATTAGTTTTAATGGTGTTTTGTGCTAACAATGGCTAGATTTAGTGGAAAGTGATGAACAATGCGAGTGTGGTAACTTTTTGCGGAATAAAAAAAAATCTGAGAATCATTTCTTGGCGTATCGATTTGGCAAATTAATACTGCGGTGCCAAACCCAGTAGTAGTATCATTAGAATTATAATCCTAAGAGGTACAGGAAACCAAATATAAACCATGACTGAATGATAGCTGTAGAAGTAGACTAGAGGCTATTGCAAAGAAAGTTGTTATAAAATTAATTTCTGCTAATGTTGGACGTCATATATAGGGCGTTAATTTATTAATATTTCAAGTTTATAGCGCTATCATGAAAAAAACATGTGCTCTAAATGCTTCATTGGCAATTTTTATGGTCAAATTATAATAAGTGGTTCCGTTCCTGGGGATAAAGGGGATAACATTACCAGAGATGTTAAATCGTCTAAAAAAATCATTAGAAATGTTAAAATTGGATATTGGGAGAAAGGGTAATCATAATAAAACAAAAAAGTGCTGCATAAGGAATCACTACTTACACATTCAGATTTCACATTCAAGCCTCTAATAACGAAAAAAAAAATTAATACTATATTTGCACTTCACTATGTGTAAATAATTGTTCATAGAGCTTTCACAATGTAATATTTGAAATTATCTACCACAAGAATCAATAAAACGATATGTCAGACGGAAGTGGAGAAGGCATTTGGTTCTTGTACACATACGAAAACACAATTGTATTTTTTATCCCCTTTAATACTGGGGTGGGGATGCAAAAAAAATGAGGCCTTTGGTTCTTGTACACACACCAGAGAAATTAGACAAAAAAAGGCCGAACTTCGGAAAAATTCCCGAACAGTTGGATGTTGGTATGAACCTTGATACTGTGGTTCTAAACAAAATGTCAAAAATCCCCATCGATCTGAGTACTGCTAAAGATTTTACGAGAGGTTAAAGGTCACCAAAAAAATGGCCACTTTTACAAAAAAAAAAGTTAAATGAAAATGTAGCTTAGAAAATTTCTTACAAAAAAGATATTATGAATTTTATTCGTAAAAGTAACCGTTTTGGAGATAATTCGATTTACAGAGTCATAACGAACAGTATACACTCCTCAACGGCATGTATATCTCATTGAATTTTGAATATGACTTGAAATTTTCGAGACATAAACCCCCAATAGAAACAAACACATATATACTACACTATAATGTAGAATCTGTTGGAATGACATGGAATTTTGTTATATTAAATTTACAAAATAATATTTAATTCTCTTTTGGCAACTGGATTTATTTACAGTCAGATTGACATACAAAATTGATAAACGGATACATTTAAAATGATTTATACAAATATGCAATAATTTCTCCTCCTCGATAAGCTTTAGGCAGCTTTGATTATCTTCGAAAATTATAGTGGGTTCTATAACTGGTTGATTGGAGTCCTTTAATATACGTCGTATCCATAATGCTTCCTTGCACTTGCAGACCTCCCCTAATGCCAAAAATTCAACCTCTTTGGATGATAGCGCCACCCTTGTTGTTTTTTGCAGCATCAACTGATAACACTGCCGAGGAAAGTAAAGACATATCCAATTAAATTAGACATTTATATTAACCCTCATGTGCCTAAGGCCTTCCGATCTGCGCAAAGACCTAAGTGGGGTCAGTAGAGTTCCCCACCGTTTTTTTGGGTAAATTAGCTTTCATGCGATACCAAACATAGTGAAACACCTACAAAATACTTATTAAGCATTTTTATTACTAGCTAACATTAATACAAAAAATAAAAAAATGTGCTAAAAATTTTAAAATGAAAATAAACTTGATTAGTCCTAGTAGTACCGAACATAGTGAAAGACCTACAAAATACTTATTAAGCGTTTTTATTACTAGTTAACATTAATATAAAAAATTAAAAAATCTGCTGAAAATTTTAAATTGAAAATAAACTTGATTAGTCCTTAGCGTCACAATCAATACATATAGTGGTAGTAACTGTTCTGCGATGGTCTTCGCACACAAATTTTTTACAAGCGCTCAGATCATTTTACTTTTTTTGTCTTGTTTCCTGGAACATTTATAACATCTACCGCGTTTCTTCGGTTCGCCTGCCTGAACTTGAAGAGGACCAGGTAATGCAGTAAATGCCATGCCGCAATCTGTCAGAGCAGTTTTTATTTCCCTATGGAGTTGATCATTGCTAGCACGACGTTCCATGTTTCTGTGTGCTAGATCATCCCCAAGTTGCAACAGAAATATGCGGCGGCGACAAGAGACTTTTGCTTTCCATTCTGGATGTTTCTCAGTGTAGATAATGAAAGAGTTCATGGCACATATATCTAATATATTCATGAAAAGCCTGTAGGGCCAGCATAGAGTTCTCCTAGCACATGTGTATTCCCTAACCAATTTATCTGCATTAACGGCTCCGCCCTTTGTGCTATTGTAGTTCAATATAATTATGGGTTTGTTATCTTTTCTTACATCAATAGTCTTATCGTGATGTTGAGAAGACAACATATGTACCATTTTATTTTTTTTCGGTACGTAGGAAACAATTGTCAGGTCTTTAGTAAATGCAAATGTTGAGGAAAGCACTGGACGAGATTTTACTTTCAGGTCATTGGGAGTATCAGTTTTATTTTTGCGCAACGCTCCAATTAGCCTAAGTTTTTTAGTTAGTAAAAAGTTAGCCAAAGGTACCGTGGTGAAAAAATTATCGCTGGTAATGCCTCGTCCGGTATTACAATAGGGCTCAACCAAATCGTTGACTACCCGATACCCTTGATTTTGTTCCTTTCCAATACCAGGAAGTTTCCCAGTATATACTTGCAAATTGCAGAGGTAAGAGGTCTTAGCATCAGCTGCTGCCCAAATTTTAATGCCGTATTTGGCAGGTTTCGATTTTATATATTGCCTAAAAGGGCACCGTCCCCTAAAGGCAACCAACTGCTCGTCAACTGTCACATATTCAGCTGGCTCATAAGATTGTTTGCAATTTTCAACAAACAAATTCCAAACATCACGAATTGGCGTTAATTTGTCAGTTTTTCTTCTTCGGCCCTGGTCAGTTTATCGTCGAACCGCAAAAAAAATGAAATTTCTCTAAACTTACCTCGCGACATTGCAGCTGTGAAAAATGAACAGCGTATAGTGGGATTAGTGGCCCACATTTCTTTTATTGATTCTTTTCTACATCTCAAAGCACCTGCCTTGATCATAATACCTATAAAACAATCTAACTCGACGGAGTCCAATGATTTCCATTTCCTTTTTGTGTTTGGATGTCTTTTTTTCCACTCAACAAAGTATCTTTCAGCTTCCTGATTAATGTAAAGACATGTAATATTCTTTATTTCAATAGTTATAAATAAATTAAAAATTTCCATAAATAAATCAGCGGTACCAATGTAAGGTGTGGGACCGGAGTTAATATTCAAAATATTTATTGCACGACGCTTATAGCCCTTCGGAGGATTATTGCTCCACTTCATACCTGATTTAGCAGTGTATATACTTTTATTGTCAATAGTTTCCTGATCATCAGTACTCTGACCATCAGCACTCTGACCCTCAACAGCTCTGACCCTCTGACCAGCAGCATTTGGTTCAACCATTTCCTGATCATCTGCATGAGGTTCAATATCCATCTCTTCTTCCGATTGAACTTCTACGTTGTCATCTTCTGAATCTGTAACGAATTCTTCCAATACATATTCCTCGCCGCTACTACGTTCATCGTCTGATTCACTTTCATACGGAACTTCATCATCAGAATCTGACAAACCAATTTTCTCAGCTAGTTCTGCTACTTCTGCTTGTGATAAAAGTTCATTCTTGTTTGAGCGGCTCATTTTCAACGAAAAAAATATTCAATAAATAAACCATTATGGAACATCACAACATTTAACATTAATGCTTAAGCGGCGGGGTACCCCACTTACCTATTTTGTTATTAATATCCAACAACGGCCATTGAATCACATGCATTGAATAAGACATAACGTCAAATGACAGTTGACAAATAGCTGGAAGCAGGGTGGCCAACCTGTTCACAAAAAAAAGTTGCAGCAAAAAATTAGAATGTGGGGGACCCCCGCTTAGGCACATAAGGGTTGAAGATGGTGCTCACACTACGGAACATGAAATAAATAAACAAGTAAATGATAAAGAACGAGTAGCTGCTGCTATGGAGAACCCGAATTTAAAAGAAATGGTATTTTAGAAGAAGACTGAATGATAGCTAGAATATAGAACTGTATATACTGATTTCTTATTTCGATATTTTGTTAGTTGCCCTTTACAATAAACTATTTGATTTCTTGATCATTTTATTTTCTGCCCAATTCGCATCAGCGTATCCAACTAGACTTGATTTGCTCTTAATATTCCTAGAGATAACGATAAATTTGCAGCTACTTTCTGGTAAGTACTTAAGAACGCGCTTTAACTCGTTCCGGACTCTTGCTGATTGCTTCAAACCATATAAACTCCTCCTCAAGAGACAAATATGGTGCCGTTTTTCTTCATTCTTGAATCTTGGTGGTTGTTTCTGATAAATGATTTTATCTAAAATTCCGTTGAGAAATGCTCTTTTCGAATATAAATATATCACTTTCATTACCTCTTTTGTTGCAATAATGAGTAACATTCTGAATGTTGCCTGTCTTCCTACTGGGGTGAATAATTGATCGTAGTCTGTACCAAATTTTTGTGAAACCCTTGAGCCTGTAGCCGCGCCTTAAACTGTTGAATTTTTCCATCTGCGTTAGTTTTAATTTTATAATCTACTTGTGGTCCACGCAAATTAGACTTTTTAGGAGAAAAAATTCATATACAAATTATATTTGGGCTATGTATAGTTCATAGGAGTAGAATTAAGGATCCGAAGAGCTCCCACCTTATCCGTTGATGGAAACACCTTTTTGGTGCGAAAAATCACCCCCAGACGGGACTTTTCATTTTTCTTTGGATCCGTCATTCCCACGAAAAACAGGTATAGGAACAAAAATATTCTTCATTAAATTCTACACAAAAAAAGTTCTATGGTCGATTTGCGTACTCCCCACCGTTTTCTCGCTATCGACGTTCATAGTAGGGGGTAGTTTGGAGCGCTCGGCGAAAAATCGGTGGTACGCGATTTTTCACAGCGAATATCGCCGAAACTGCTACTTTGACGTCAAAAATGGTTACAATGAAACTTGTAGAATGTATCCTCCTCTACTTTTCTTTTTTTTTATTATTTCTGTTGAATTTTCTCGCTTTTTTCGAGGATACGCACTTTGTAATATGACCTCGTTTCCACACCACCCATGAGGTAGAGGTCTCGGTGCATTTTTT
This sequence comes from Rutpela maculata, assembly GCA_936432065.2. Taxonomy (NCBI): domain Eukaryota; kingdom Metazoa; phylum Arthropoda; class Insecta; order Coleoptera; family Cerambycidae; genus Rutpela; species Rutpela maculata. Next base: position 24,181,980 of record OW386290.2, read on the forward strand.
TTGTAAGTGGTTTCCCCTGTAGACCTATTCCACTGTCGTTATTGTCGGTTTCAGTCGTCGATAGGGTTTTCTTCAATAAACTCATCTTCGGTAGGTGAATTTAAGCAGCCTTGTCCGTGACAGTTGGAGCACATGGTTGAGCAGCGCAATCCTATTTTTACACACCCGCATCGTTTCCCGCAGCCCATCCTGCAGTTGCAAGATATGGGTTGTAGAGCGGAAGACGGAGCTGGCTTTTCAGGTGTAAAAATGGGTGAAAGAACGGTGTCAGTTTTTTTCCTACCCCCATTGTGTCGGATCAAGGTTTATTCCTCTCCATAACTGAATTTGATGAAAAACCATATAAGCATGCTGAGAAGCAGCAGACGTTGGCGGTAGAGTCGATAATAGTACAGCGTAACTTGATTTCCCAACCAATTTATTGAATGTGAGAGACATATATTCAAAGATTTCTCTTTCTTTGGAGCTTTATATAACGCCATCGTGAAACGCTCTCCAGCAGTCTATATCACGACGTCCTTCTGGCAAGCTAACTAGTTCCCACGTATTGTTTTCATCCAATGGTTTCATTTTGTCTTGCATTGCTTCTATCCACTTTTCCTTTTGATTTGAAATAATAGCCTGATTATAATTGTTCGGTTCAATTGTCTTCTCGTTCAGCGTTTCATTATTTCAATTAGTTTTTCTGGTAATACTCCTTTGTTTAATATCTGCGATCTTAGAACATTCACCGTCTGATTGCTTTCATCGCGATCATGTTCGTCAGTTATATTTCTGTTTTCATCATCTATCGTATCACCCATCACACCATTTAAAACCGCTACTTTCACATCCAGATTTTGCATCCAAGTCTCTTACAACGAAAAAATTTTGTATGTGGAAATAATTGCTTATGGAACTTTAATAATATAATATTTGAAATCGAAAAACCCATAAGACGATATCCCACATCGGTAGTGGGGGGGTGGTAGTAATATTTTGAGGTTTTTGGTTCTTGTACACACACTAAATCATATTTACGACGTTTCATGACATTCTAAGCCTATTTGAACAATAAAAATTTTCAAAATTTTTTTTTGTCGTTACTATACTTCCACTGGACGTGGAAGTAATTGTTCATCTGTCCGATAATTCCAGATGCCTGGAAAGATGTCAATATATATCCCATATCCGTAAAAACGCAAATCCTTCAGAAATGCTCATTATAGACCTATTAGCATCTTACCCGCTCTTTCAAAAGTTTTAGAGAAAATAATATATGAGCAACTTAATTTTTACTTTGATACTAAAAAATTGCTACCATCTCACCAGTCGGGTTTTAGAGCTAATCACAGCACAACAACAGCTCTGTTGGATGTTACTGATAGCATATTAAGATCGAATGACAGAAATTAGAACACTTGTTTGATTCCACTAGATCTGAGCAAAGCTTTTGACACCCTGGATCACCAAATTCTACTAAAAAAAACTGAAACACTTCGGTCTTGGTAATATTCCCCATTTATTTTTCAAAAATTATCTCAGTGGTAGACGGCAGAGTATTGTGCTGTGGTCGATGCTCAAAGTACAAGTGCGTTAATAGAGGAGTCCCACAGGGTAGTGTACTGGGGCCCTTATTATTTTCTATATATACTGCAGATTTTTACACATTTCTGACTAGTTGTCAAATTCACCAATATGCGGATATGCTCAAATTTTTTGCTCATTTCCTTATGACAGCAACATACATACTGTGGTGGGCAAAATTAGTTTTGATTTGCAATCTCTGTCAAAAGCATATAGTGCTCATAAACTTATTTAAATGAATTAAAAACTGAAGTTCTTGTATTTGCTAATCAGAGACAAGCAATAGCTGCCCATCCCGACTTTCGTATAACAATAAGCGAGTAATAATTAGGCCTAAAGATATGTGTAAAAATCTTGGCGTTTACCTGGATACTGATATGAAATTCCAGACACATGTTAATCACTTGGTGCAGAAATCCTATGGTAAACTGAACTTTATATTTATAAAGACTCTCTCAGATATCAGTTAAACTAAGGTTATGCGACTCTCTGATCCTGTCACTACTAAATTACGCTGACACTGTCTTTTGGCCTTGTTTCCTGCAGTCAGACAAATTTACCTTGCAAAAGATACAGAATAGCTGTCTGAGATATTGTTTTGGGTTACGTAAATTCGACAGAATTACCGAGAAACTGTTATATTCTAAATGGCTCAATTTGAATGAGCGGTTTGAACTACATTTGTCTTGTTTGGCGTATAAAATAAATAAATTTCAATCACCTGAGTATTTGTGTAAAAAAAATGGTAAAAGGTGCTGAAATTCAGGATCGTCCACACGATAACGAAGCCTGTTTTCTGTCCTGAAGCACAGATCTGCTCAATTTCAGGTAGCTTTCTCTTACAATGCTGTAAAAATATTGAACGAAATTCCTCAAAACACAAAAAACGCCCCAAGTATCTACTCATTTAAAAAACAAATGAATTAATTTATTATGTCATCTCGTACATAGGGAGCGAATTATAATTATAGAATTATAGAATTACAATATTATCAGCTATGTCAAGATATTAAGTAGTTTTTAATATTTTCATGGATAATTTCAGCAGTAGGTACTTCGTCATTTGCTGTTCCTTTTCTTTACCTTTTTCTATTTCCTTCATTTTATATTTACCGTTGTGGTTGAGTGGAAGAGCGAGTAATCGAACTTCGCCACCATTTCATTACATTCTTTTGTTAATTCCTTTGGTATTAAATAAAGGCTATTATTATTATTATTATATTTAATCCCGACTATATTCTCCTCTAAGATACCCCCTGCGAATGTCTTCTGGTCATGGATACCTCCTATGAGGGCCCCCTGCCCTCAACACTGCATCACCTAGTGAGTCGAATGAGGTATTGTCAAAGGCACCTATGTCTAAGAAATTTCCTATGGCAGTATCTTTACTGTCTAGTCTACTTTCTATTTTTTTGAGTAAGCTGTCGTATTGCTAACTCACAAAGATTTGTCCTATTTGGTAGGCATATTGATTTCGATGTAGAGGTTTTGTGCTCATATTATCGTCCCTGATATGCCTATCCAGAGTTTCCAGGTAAAATGATGTTAGACTAATATGAAGTATTTGGCCTGAACGTAGGTGTCACACCCTGGTTTTGGTATAAATACCACCTTTATTTTCCGCCATCCAGTTGGCACATAACCCAGGGCCAAGACTGGCTCTGAATAGTGTCCACAAGGGTGTTGCAAGCATGTCCATTCCCTGTTGAAGTAGTGCTGGAAATATTCCATCCAGCCTTGGTAACTCCGTATACTTCAAATGAATTGATTCATACTTAGTTCTTTATCGTTACATTTTGTACTTTGTGGATAACCATCTACACGAACTATAAAATTTGCATTTTCTTCAGTTCGGCCCTGAAAAAACCTTCTAAATAACTTTGTGGATATTTGTTTCCTCGTATACCTTAACTCTTATATATGAAGTTATTTTAATTGAAAATTATTACTCATGAAACGGTAATATTTCCTCGGCGACGATTTCCGACTTACCAATTAAGAGTTTTAGAACGTGCAATATATTATGAGACCATTTTATAACACATCCAATTACGTTTACAAAATTAACACAATTACGATACGCAATTTGGTATTAGTTTCATGTCGCATCAGTGTGCAGGAATGTAAAATATCTCAGTAATTTCCCTTATTTATACATCGTAAAGCAACTCTGTGTTCAAAATAGGTTGTCCCTAATTAACTTATCAAAACAGAATTTATTATAGCTCGCTTATTTATATACTAGGTATTTACAGTTTGATATAAAATTTGTAATGCACTGCTTAAGTGACCAGCGTATTTAAGGTAGTTAAATTTTGCTTCCTGATAGTTCTACTGATATTACAGACATTCTGTAATGATCAGAGATGTAAAATTATTGTAATTTATTTTTGGGCAAGTTACCGCTGTATGTAAATAACGCATTTGAAGCGGTTAAATATTGCTCTGTAATGGTACCACGGATATTATAGAAATGTTAAGAGCAGGGATGTAAAATTACCATAGTTTATTTTTGGGTAAATTACCGCTGTATTTTACCTTTTATTTCTTGATTTCACAGGCCCACAGAAAAAATCGTAAGCGAGAATTAAGACCCACTTTTCTTTATGTTTTTTCGGGGAGCTGAACACGAATCTGAAGTGGGAATACATGTTTGTGGACGAATTTTCGAGCTGGAGGTCAAAATTGGATGAAAATCATGAAACATTTTGATTTGTGATATTTCCAGGTTGGAAATGAATAGAAAAAAATTGGGTGTCATGGAAATATCACTTTTGGGAGAAAATACAGTATTTTCCAATGTATTGCATTACTTGATAGAGCTTCATGTACGGTGAGTTCACTTTGAACCGCACTATTATATAAAATTTCCTAAGATATTGCTCCCATCAGTGGTTTATAAACATATTCATGTAGATTGATTCGGGATAGTACTTGTGTTTGCGGTGCTAAGCAGAACTGCACACCCGGAAAGAACAATGAGAAGAGGCGGGAATTATGTCTCGGGATTGTATGGAACACCTGCCTGTGATATTGGACCCTCGCCGGCATCGATTTGTGATGAAACCTTTTGACTCTTACCTTCGGACGACCTTGCACCCCTGTTGCAATCACCATTTTATTTGAGCCTTTCAACATTTATCGGTCTGAATTTATCTCTCTATTTTCAGTGTAGTAACTTAATTCGTTTATCAAAACGCATTCCTCTGGAGATCAGTTATTTTTTGCTTATTTCCTGACTCCTTTATCATCGAATGATCTACGCAATGGATTTCTTTTTCGTTTATGTGCCACTCTCTTTAATGACCAACAAAAGTCTGCCATCATATTGATATCCCATCTTCCTTGATACCGTTTCTCCATTTCCTTGATATCTTGATGGAATCGCTCGCCTTGCTCTTCACTGAAGTCACCTAGATTGTCAGAGAAATAACTTAGATGCGAGTCAAGGAAATGTAATTTTAAATTCACTAATCAACCTAATGTTTGGTAATTCTTGATCATATCAGCTACAATGCTTTCGTAGTCATCACTTCTATGATTACCTAGGAACTGATGGACTACTGCTTTAAAGCTTTCCCATGCGACTTTCTCTTTTGGAGTCATCGTTGTAATGAACATGTCATCCTTCAAAATCTTTCGAATCTGGGGTCTATAAAAAAAATTCCTTCCTTAAGTTTAGCTTCCAACAACTGACTGAATATTCAATTCAAACATTCAAAGCAGTCACCATATTTATCAAGCGCTTTTACAAACTGCTTCATCAAGCTTAATTTTATATGCAGTGGTGGAAGGAGGATCTTCGACGGTTCAACCAGTGGTTGCTTTATTATATTCTTATCACCCAATAAGAGACACGATCTTTTTCTTTATAGTGATTGTTTCGATCTCTACTATCCCATTCACAAAGGAAGCAAGGATATTTTGTAAATCCTGACTGTCAAATTATGGAAGTAATTTTAAGATCACCACAAATTTGCCACTTATGTTCTTCATATTTTGTTTTTTTTAATATCATCTCTAGATTGGTGTATGTTTCTTCCAACACTGTCGAATGTGCTATGGGTACAGCGGCATATTTATTTGTATTATGCAATAATACTCCTTCTCTTTGATGAGTCAATGAACAATCGCCACTCGTCTGCTTTGTATATATTTGGTTTTAACTCATTCATCAACCCGTTAATATTATTGCAATACACTAAATCTGAATCTTGAAAGAAATATTGTCGGAATGCCTCATCTTTATCTCGATAAAAGGAAACCTTAGTACCTTTTTCCAAGACATTGGGAAATACCGTATTTTCTTCCAAAAATTATATTTGCATGTATCCCAAATTTTTTCTATTCAATCCCGAGTTTTCACGATTTTCGACCAATTTTTACCTCTAGCTCGAAAATTCGTCCACAAACATGTTATTCTGACTTCAGCGTGCCGAAAAACACAAGGAAAAGTGGGTCTCAATTCTCGCTCACGATTTTTTTTTGTGGGCCTGTGTTATTTACCAACGTTGGTGATTTGCTTGTCTGCTAAATTGCATTGGTGAATAACTATAAATTACTGTGGGTAAATTACCGATTAATTATCATTGGTAAATTACTGGAAGCTTATCAGTTATCCAAAAATAAAGGTGTCCTTCTGTCAAATATTAAATTTACTATAGAATATCGAAGAAACCAAAATTACTCAAAAAATTAGTACAACTGTGAACTTATTACAAAACCAATAAATTAAGGTAATATGTCCAACAACACAAGGCTGACCGAAGGATGCACAACGGCAAACCCATTTAGTATTTGGGCTTGCTAATCTATATCCTAATATCCCAGCATATTTTTACAACTTGGTATCCGATGAAAATAATCCAATGGATCTCCAGAAAGATATACCAGCGCTTATTACTAAGGACGTACTAGGACATCTAGGAATACTTCGGGATGTCTTAATTTTACGAATGGATCTCCATAGTATGTTTTCATTAGGTACTACTAGTAAATGTATAGCATAAAAGTACGTTTTAGAATGTACAAATTAGATACCGAAATGTCCCAGGATATCTTATACACTCCAAGTAGATATCCACAGGCATTTAAATTTCGGCGTTCTAGACCATTCTGAATTCTAGTTTAATAATCTTAGACTTAGATTTTAAGAAATTGAACTATAACAATTTTTTAATTTTTTTTTTTCAAATATACACATTTTCGGAATCTAAAAATGTTCACACCATTTTTTAAACGACTTCAAAATTTTATTAAAAGAATGAGGTTCTCAACTCGGCCCGTATGTATGTATGTTTTTTTTATTTTTTTTAACATTTATTCAATCTGGAGTGACAGTTCTATGAAATCTTTCTCAAATTGCAAGCTATGGTAATTAACATTTCTCTACATGCCAGTATGCATTAACGCGTGAGTATATAGAGCTTCGCGGGCCGGATGAGAAGCGGGAAGGCATCTTAGAATGCGACAGGAAACCGTAGAAGTGGTTGAAGCGAAATTTTGACAACTATTTCCGTTCATAACTCACTTATTTATGGTCGAAATGTAAAACTGAAAAAAATAGTCAAATCTTGATAGTATACGCGTCAACTTTTGTTCTTATTAAATTTTTAAAATGTTCCTTCATCTGTCTAGAGTCGCGAGTGGGACGAATTTGCGAAAATAACAAAATTAATATTTTCATAATAAGAGAGCTACGCAGGGTTTTAGGAAATATTTTATACTTTAAACAACACATTTCTTTTGCATATGGGCACTTCTTCGAATTCTGAACCTTTATTATTACAATTGCCACTTTAAATCTGACAATTTCTGCATAAAAGTATCAAGTAAGTACTGACAATTTTATTTTTTGTATTTGGTTCCTAAAATAGCTATTTTACGGACTCATTTGAGTCCATAAAATAAGTTTTTTCCGGACTCAATCCCAAAAAATTGCTTGAGGATCATTGAGGTAAATAATGCAAAATGGTTCATACAACAATTAAACAACTTTATTTAATCTAATAGGTACAACAATATGACTTAAATATGAAGTTTGTAAGTTAAATAAATAATAATTAAATGATTATGGCTCAAAATGAAAATTAAATTAATAATTTTGAGCACACTCAAAGAAAATGATAGGTAAATTCAACCAAAAAGAGCATATGAAATCGCGCCTATCTAGTTTCATAGTTAAATCAATCAGAAAAGAATAGTCATACAAATTTATTTGTTTTCGTAAACAAATAGTAGTAAATAGTAGTAATAATCATATCTTCTTGTAACAAATTAAATAGTACAATGACATTTTTTTTATGTTCACTAACCATTTTCAATTTGGTCTACAATTAAATAGTACAACGACTTTGTTTTTTGTTCACCAACTAATTTTTAGGTTGATCTACACTTTATTGTATGATGAAGTTTTTTTTGGTTAGCCAAAATCTCAGTATTGAGACATCAGACCACCCAAACCAAAGATTAGAGATCATTTATAAGATCCATCCAAATATATCGATGATCCCTGAGAGAATTTGAACATTGCAAGCATGTTATTAATTTTCTATAAATTCATAAGAGTATAAGATAATGCATGATTGATTATTGTCAGTGATTTGTATGTGGCGTCATCTGGGAATAATTTCTGTAATAAACTACGTGGTAAGCAAGCAAATTTTATGGTAATTCTTTTAGAACTTCTAGAAGACGACAATAATATTGGTTTGTCTATCAAGTACAATAATACAGCGAACTAATACTGGGTTAGAATTACAATTCGATAATAGTTAAAAATAAAATATACTATTATCTATTTTAATTTGACAGAATTCAACAAAATAATAGTCAGACGAACAAAATAATAGTCTTATTCATGTATTTTTTAAGTTAATGCTTGTTTTGTTGTACGACAACTTTTTATTGATTAAAATAACAATCACCTCTTGTTTAAAAATACCATCAATATAGTTTGGTTTAACAAAATTAACGATATTGTTAGTTAACCATTTTTTTTTGTTGAATTTACCCATACTATTTCTTTGAGTGCACCTTCAAAACCATTACCCCCAAACGAAATACCCGAACCCGAGGGTATCGTGTTAAATTCTTTTGATGTTGTGGTAGTAGCTTCGGTAGTAACCGAAATTATGTTACTCGATGGTTCGATTTTCTTCTCCCCCATTAACATTCTGCACACTTTTCCTTTTCGCAGTTGATTCTTCTATATATGACTCTGCCACTGAAGACGATCTGGAATTAATTATTATTTAGAATAAAAAGACAATAATATTGCGAAGAAACTTGCTTCCATCCTCCTAGCCGTTTCAACGAGATTAAATCGATGTCGGCATCTGCCACAAGAGATGCAGAACTTCGACGCAAGCAATGCCCTGTATACTCTATCGGGTTTGGTAGTTTAAGAAATTCAGCAACGATAGAGGGCATTTTCCCAAAAGAATGGATTCCTACACGTTGTACCATACATTTTCCCTTAAAATAGGAAATAAAAAAACAATCGTGTTTAACATTTGCTGATCGTAGTCGAACATATTTCTGGTACACTTCTATGGGATTAACAGCTTCACCTTCAGCTACCACGGAAAACACTCTCTTAATGTTGGACTTCGTATCGGGAATTGTTATAAGAAGACATCGTGTGTCTTTCTGGACAATATCTTGTATTTTTAGTGAATGTAGCTCTTCGCGCCTGCATGCACCACACACGCCAATGAGAAGAGCAACTTGTGAAATTAAATATGAAACTCATGCATGTTATTAAAGTATGATTTTAAACTTAACTTTTATTAATAAATGCTTTTCTCTGTCTGCATTTATCAAAAATATATTAATTTCTTGGCGCGTCAAAAATTTTGACTTTGTGGGCTCGTAGCCTACTGAATTTCGCTTCAAAAAAGCTATCACACTGACGAACTTGTTTATTTCTATATTTTCTTTGACAAACAAAACAGCTTTTATCATCAAATATTTTGACCAGAAAGTAGATGGTTTTACTTGTTGCGACTGTAATAGGAAAATAAAAAAAATGGTCACAATAATAATTTACATATGTTATAAATATTAAATGCAAAGAATAGCGGCACTTACCTTTTAATGTAAATAGTTCAACATAGCATCTTCGTCTACAATTACAATGTTGTTCATTTCTTTCCATCGAATGAATGCTTTATATTCCTTTTCATAAAGGGCATAGCAGGATAAGCATATGTTAGGTGCCCCCGCACCAATCGGGTCGAAATTTTTAGCACAAGTTGATAGTAGTGTTAGATGAAATTTCCCAAAATATTATTTTTGGAAAACCATTTTTACGGGAGTTATGGGGGCAAAAAGAAAAATGGAAAAAAAATTTTTTCTCGAGAACGGATAAACCGATTTTCATGAAAAAAATATATGTTATGGCTTTTGATGGTGCAAATGTGGGAAAAAATTATTGAGTCCATTTGTAGAAAAAAAGTGGTGAAAAAATTTTTTCAAAATAAAAAAAAAAATTTTTTTAGGGGATGTTCCAGAGGCACACCCACCATTTTCTTCCAAATAAATGCTTATATGTCCTTTTAAAACATATCAAATTTTCATAGCGATCGGAAGGGTACAACATACTCAAAATTGATAATCATTGGCAGACTGCGGGCGGCGCGTAGTCTATGTAATGAAGCATTATAAGACGACTTTTTTGTAAATATTTCGTGCAAAGAGATTACCTTCTCCCCCTCGTTTTCGAAGGTTCTGAACACGATGCAAGTGGTGGGAGAAGTTTTTGACCGCCGCAACCCCCTGCAACTATTTTGAAAATTTTTTTCAAAATAATTTTTTTTTATGGGATGTTCTCGAATAATGAAGACTACGAGAAGTCTCATCAATATAGAGTAACCTGATTCGTGAGAGGCAAGAGGACTCACGCAAAAAAGTCAGCCCGAATTGTGAGAGGCAAGGGGACTCATAATAACCAAGCACCTCGACTAATGAGAGGCAAGGGAACTTAAAATAAACAAGCGCCCTGACTAGTTAGAGGCAAGGAGACTCACGATAAATAAACACCCCGACTCGTGAGAGGCAAGGGGACTCACAATAAACAGGCACCTTCACTAGTGAAAGGCACTGTAACCTCCTCGTAGTGGACTTTGAAAACTAGTTCTTTCGTAGGCTGACCGCAGATGTCATCATTGCAAAATCTTCAGATTTGCAAACTAGATTTTGTTTGACCCCACAGTTGACGTCGGAGAATTTTTGCGCCACACTTCTTGAAGTTTGATACTGATTTAAATGCTAGGGTTGTAATGGCCGCCAGTGACCATGGTAGTAAGATGTAGTAATGAACCGCTATTCTATGTAATAAAGGCAGAAATAGTGTAAATATTTCTTGCAAAGACGAGAATACCTTCGTCCGTTTTCGAGGGTGTTGAACACGATGGAAGTGGAGGGAGAAGTTTTTGATCGCCGCAACTTCCTAAAACGGCCACCCCTCTTATGGATCCCTTTATGTTTTCTATACGAGTCTGGGGAGTGATTTATCAATGGGTTATACTTGAAATAACATGGAAGATGGTTATAGAGTAAGGAGTCCAGACAGCAGGCCAGGGGGTTAATTAAACCCTTCCGAGGAGTGGAAAATCATTTTTTATCAAATAATTCGGGTTCAAACGCGTTTCCCCCGTTTTTGGGGTCGCTGATCATGGGAAAAATATTCATGTTTAGCTCCTCTTCATCTCTCAAACGGTGAGTGAGGGGTGATTTCTGCCAGTTTGAGGAGCTAAAAATGAATATTTTTCCCGTGACCAGCGACCCCGCATTTGAACCGAATCATTTGAAAAAAAAAAAATAATCAACCCCCTAGGCCTGCTGCCTGGACTCCACTTACTCTATAACCCGCTTCCATATTATTTCAAGTATAACCCGTCGATAAATCACTCCCCAAACCCGTTTATATATGAAAACATAAAGGGATCCATAAGAGGGATGGCTATTTCAGGAGGTTACGGCGGTCAAAAACTTCTCCCACCACTTGCATCGTGTTCAGCACCCTAGAAAACGAGGTGGAGAAGGTAAGTAATCTCGTCTTTGCACGAAATATTTACAAAAAAGTCGTCTTATAATGCTTCATTACATAGACTACGCGCCGCCCGCAGTCTGCCAATTATTATCAATTTTGAGTATGTTGTACCCTTCCGATCGCTATGAAAATTGGATATGTTTGAAAGGAGCATATAAGCATTTATTTGGAAGAAAATGGTGGGTGTGCCTCTAGAACATCCCCTAAAAAAAAATTTTTTTTTATTTTGAAAAAATTTTTTCACCACTTTTTTTCGACAAATGGACTCAATAATTTTTTCCCACATTTGAACCATCAGAAGCCATAACATATATTTTTTTCATGAAAATCGGTTTATCCGTTCTCGAGAAAAATTTTTTTTTCCATTTTTCTTTTTACCCCCATAACTCACGTAAAAACGGTTTTCCAAAAATAATATTTTGGGAAATTTCATTTAACACTACTATCAACTTGTACTAAAAATTTCGACCCGATTGGTGCGGGGGCACCTAACACATGCTTATCCTGCTATGCCCTTTGACGAGATTTCACTGGAAGTAAATCTAACACAATTTCCTTCAACGTTTCAGATATAATTTGTGGATTATCCATTTTATACCGTATAAAAAGAACGCGTCAAAATTTTTTTGCTTACATTAAACATCTGGTTACAATGGTGGCATGATAACTAAAATTTGAAGCTCACTATATTCGAGAAATATTTGCTCTGATCAAAAATTTATATATTTTAGGGACCTTTAACAAAAAAAAATTGTTTGTTGAATCATCGGCTATTCCGGATTCGACTTCGCCTCATCTGGAAACAGCTACGATTCGTACTAAAAAACATGAATTTAGTAGGTACTTGTTGAAAAATAACTACTTCAAACATGACCTTTAAACGCCATCGTAGAATATCCTATAGAATGTTCTCCAATTACATAAAAATTGCAATAAACTTTCGAAGAGTATACAGTGTCAGAAAATTTTTCATTTGGGTCGGCAATGAGAGCAAGCGAGAGCGAAGCAACTAGGCTATTCTTTTTTATCGTATAACACATCCTTCTGATGCCACCTGCTTTCCCCACCACATGTGCGTGGGCAACTCTGCTTGCGGAATTTCAATTTGTTTCCGTCTTCCACTTGCAATGTAAAGAATTATTTGACTCGTTTTGAAAGTAAAACGGGTTAAATAATTTCAGTTATTAAAGCACGTAATAATATTACCTATACTGAACAGAGCCAACTACATCCTTCCTTTGAATAAATGGTACTGAAATTTTTAATAGCAATAATGATGTATGTACGTGTTTTCTTGATAGCGCGCCATTATTTGCTCCCTCTACTAGAGCACTGGTACACGCCTTTATTGTAGGCGGGTCTGTCAGGCCGTTGAAACTATGCGTGCCACCCAAATCCAACATTTTCCGAATGTGTATATAATGTTTACATGTAGTTTTTTTTTCGATTTTAATAGGGTATCACTAATTTAAATATTCAATACACTGACAAAAAAACATTTAATACATTTAAAGAGGAATTCGGCCTCAATTTTCGCTCCAATTTTCGAAGTAAAAAACGTACACATCCATCTCTATAGCCACTCGTTTATGTTAAATTTCATTAATACATATCCGTTTATCAACTATACGATATTAAATGTTTTAATTACATTATGAATAGAAATTATTAATAGCAAAGTTCTTTAGTGAAAAGCCGATGCGTCCAGCCAGAATAATCAAATAAATGCATGTAATGAACCGAATATGTCCAGAGGCGTAACTGCTTGATTATCCGTAATATAAAGAATGTAAAAGAACAAAGTAAGTGGGCCGTATCCACTCGTTCAAAAAGAATACAAAATTTTCAGATATTCGTCAAATAACAATGAAAAGGACTCCGCACCATTAGCACTGGAAAAATCATTTCGTTGGAATTTTCTTCAATCTTTGGGAATAAAAATAAAAATATCATATGAAAAAATTGATCTAATGCCTTCCCTGCAGAATTATAGTGACCAAAAGTTAAATATCTTTGAAAAAAATTAAAAACCATTTCGGTGGAATTTTCTTCAAACTTTGGGAATAGCTAGTTCAAGGGCTTCCGAACGAAAAATGTTATATGAAAAAAATGATTTAGTGCCTTCCCTGCCGAATTATACTGACTGGAAATTAAAAACCTTTGAAAAAGTTTAAAAATTTAAAAATCATTTATAGTAAGTAACACAGCCTCACAAAAAAAAGTTCAAAGCAGCGAACCAGACCCATGTATTCCTATGTATTTTCGTCGCTGAATCCGAATCCGGGGCCAAAAAAAATCGTACACCCCCAAAATCATTAGCTAGAGCCAAGAAACACCACTGAAATTGGGTAAAAAGAATATTAAGCTACGAGAATATACAAATTAAGGTTAAACAGCAGCGTACATACAATAGATATGAAACACACCCCCAGGGAGGGGCGAAAACTAGCCCCCATATATAAAAAAATCGATCCAAAACAGCAATGACTGCTGAAAAAGCTCAAAATGTCTAAGTTTTGTTAAAGTGATAGAAAACTGCATCAGGTCCGACGTAATCTTCATAAACTGCCCCTATAGAGTTGAGAACAATCACCTTTAAGTTTGAAGGACACGGCAAACAAGAAAAAACGTAAAATGCAACAGGATTTCTATTTTCAAGGATACTATGATTGGCTGAAATTGCGTAATACTCTAAAATAGAACTAAAAACTTACGTACCATCAAAATTCTACAGTGTCAACCCTCAGAGGGTGTGGAAACTACCCCCTATGTAAGGTTTGACTATAAAAAGTTACAGTGACTTCTATAAAAATTTGAAACACCTGCGTTGTGTGGAAGAGAGAAGAAACTAGACTATGTTCGACGCTGTGCTTGAAAACCACCCCCACGGGGTTGAGAGACGTTGAGAGACGCCACCCTTATAAAAAAAACTATGGAAATGAAATGAATAAGCAACAGTATAACTTTTTCGTTACATCTTGAATTACGGTAGTTTACATCCTTTCTGGGGTGTTACTTAATAACATTTATAGGACATGAGTTTCAAACTCTGAGTGTGCAACACGATTTTTGCCAATCATAGCATCCAGAAAAATGTAAATCCGGTTAGTTTCTCTCTGTTTTTCCAGCATCTTACATATATAGAGGTAGTATCTCGTAACCCCGTGGGGGTGGTTTTCAAGCACATCGTCGAACATAGTCTAGTTTCTTCTCTCTTCCACACATCGCAGGTGTTTCGAATTTTTATAGAAGTCACTGTAACTTTTTATAGTTAAATCTTACATTGGGGGTAGTTTTTACACCCTCTGAGTGTTGACAGTGTAGGATGTTGATGGTACGTAAGTTTCTGGTTCTATTTTAGAGTAATACGCAATTTCAGCCAATCATATTATCCATGAAAGTAGAAATCCTGTTGCATTTTACGTTTTTTTCTTGTTTTTGAAGGTGGTTGCTCTCAACCTTATAGGGGCAGTTTATGAAGATTACGTCGGACCTGATGCAGTTTCTTAACACTTTAACAAAACTTAGACATTTCGAGCTTTTTCAGCAGTCATTGCTGTTTTGGATCGATTTTTTTATATATGGGGGCTAGTTTTCGCCCCTCCCTGGAGGTGTGTTTCATATCTATTGTATGTACGCTGCTGTTTAACCTTAGTTTGTATAATTCGATTGATTAAGAAGTAACAACTATTCTCGTATCTTAATCTTCTTTTCATCCCATTTCGGGGGTGCTTTTTGGCTCTAGCTAATGATTTTTTTTTTGACCCAGGATTCGGATGCAGCGACCGAAAATACATAGAGATACATGGGTCTGGTTCGCTGCTTTTAACTTCTTTTTGTGGGGCTGTGTAAGTTTTCTTTATGGGTTATTATTGTACTAAAACGTATCGTCTTCAGTTTCTATATGGATACTTATTCTTACCCTCAAGGGTGAAAACCACCCCTAAATTTGAATATTGAATATTTGAAAAAGAGTTACAAAATTTTTGAAACGTAGGATAGTTATGTTTTTGGGATCGCTGATTCCGAATCTAAAGTCAAAATTAAAAAAATCAAGATGGTGGCTCTAATACGGCGGATGGAGTTTTTTTCTAAAACAAGTGTTTTAAACGGAAAAAAAATGAGTATCTAGGTGATGCCATATATTAACGAAAAACAGAATTTTTTAAAGAAAAATTACTTGCTGAGCGATTACAATAACAAAATGGCGACATATAAAAAAAAAAATGTGAAAACGCACATTGAATCGGCCATAACTTCTTTATTTTTTGTGATGTAGGAACAATATTGTTTAATTATCTTTCATTTTGTTCCTTACAATTTTTTATGGAAGTGTCACAGTTTCTAAGATATTCAACATTTTAAACTAAATACTTAATCTTTAAAACAGTCGGATACCATCTATAAAATTAAATATCTCCGAAACAATCAACCCTACACAAATGTATGAAAAAAGCAAATTCATTCTCATTTTATAAGCTTCATTTCTGTCTAAAACTAATATTTATTGAGATATTTGCAGAGAAACAAAAATGTTAGGTTTTTCCTAACATTCCTTCACAGTTTAAAATGCTTTTTTTTTTCTAAAGCAAGCGTTGTAAGCGTACGAAAAAATTTGGGCATCTAGGTCATATTATATATTAAGGAAAAACAATATATAGACATTTTTTGTTCATAAATACGTGATCTATTCATCTGTATTTTTTATATTTTCCTAGCTTGACTTAATTTCAAGCATTTGAAAAAATGGATGAAAAAAATTTTATTTCACTTTTTTTATGTTTTGCAACCGAGCGAAATGTAAACTTTTCAGGATATTATTCTATACACTTTTACAAACTCATTAAAAAAAAGATTATTCATTTTGCAAGTTTTTGTAGATTTTACTATAAAATGTTCTCTGTCGTCTGGGCTATAAAAATTCTTTGGATATTAAATTGTAATAACATAAAAAATTTGAATAATCCTAATAACCTTAAAGTGATAATGAAAAAGAATTATTTCTTGACTCACTGTTTTTATTCAGTTCAGAAATTTATGCAAACCCCCTTTGACGTATAATTTAAATATATCATATATTACCTAATGAAAACGCTTACCATCATCACCATTCCATAAGATAATTATTATAAATATTTTCATTTTTTTTAATTATATATTTTTTTAATTTTTAATATCTAAGTAACTGCATGCCTCTCTGTATGCATTCAAGGACTCTAATAGAGATATTTTTCCCCTTGACTCGCCAAAAACATTGTAATATATAACTTGGTCAAATAAATTTCTATTTCATGGACGTATATCATTATTATACACGTCAAGTTAGAGGGGATGAATTTATGATGCAATATTACAACAATGCAATACCGCAATAAAACTATCGAAATCCAGGAAGTCGCATTTCAAATAGAAGCAGAGCCTAGTAATCGTAAAGATCACATAATTAATACATAGCTTGAAGAACACAGCTCGCATACCTTATTATAGATGTAGATAATGCCGGGCGGGACGCCAATGCGTAATTTTTAATAACTTTAATCTAGGAGGTTGATCTACCAATTCAGTAAGCGATTCATTCTTTTCAATCATAGACCTCATGAGATGGTTAAGATAGAAAGCAGCTACCAAATCCGTTATATGAAACCATTAATTAAACTTCAAATTATAAAATTTACCCATCAATTTTTTTTTATTTGTTTCTGTTTTATTTGGACGTCTTGTCAAAGATACTCTTTAACAGAGGATTTCGAAAGGAAAAGGTACCTTCACAGGGTCTACACTACTTGATTACAATAATTTGAATATTGGTGTAATATATTTTAAGGTTTATAAACTGCCATGTGTATTATCCATATATTTAGGGTATGTCATATGAAAAACAATTCATTAAAACATGAATAATTCCAATAATCCGCAATTGGAACATTATAATTGTACAAAAATCACTTAAATTGATTACACAGATACAAAACAAAACAAAAGTTTTGCACTTCCCAATAGACTATACCTATACGTATATCACCTTAGAATTTTTATATAACCTTAAAAAATCTTGTGCAATGGCATTATTGTTCTCTTCTTTGTATTTTCTGGTACATCCCGTTTCAACATCTAACAGTAGTCTGCCATCATATTCTCACCATCTTGCTTGATAACGACTCTCCATCTCGCGAATATCTTTCCCTTGCCCTTCACTATAATGTCCTAGTCTTTTAGGAAGTGGGAGTGGGAGTGCAAGAAGTGCAATTTTAGGTTCATTAGGCAACCCAAGTTCACTAATTTTTTAAGAAGTTTAACCACTATGTTTCTATAGTCTGGGTTCTTCGAGTTTCCAAGAAATCTTTCAATAACGTTTCTAAAACTTACCAATACTGCTTTGTCAAGGTCATACATTGTGTTCCCAAAATTTCCATCTCTTAATAGTTTTCGAATTTGAGGTCTATCAAATATTTCCTCTTTTATTTTCGCATTAGATTAGTTGAGGAAATTTCTCTTTCAAGTATTCGAAACATTTACCTTCTTTATCCAATGCTTTTACAAATTGTTTCATGATGCTAAGTTTGATATGAAGAGGCGGAAGGAGAATTTTCGAAGTCTCAGTCATTTATGATATTCTCCTCTCCAGGATCCATACGTGATTTTTCTGCCCAATCCTTTTTTCGTAGTTCTAACAGCAAAATTAAACGAGTTGCTCATTCATTACTTTTGGAACAGTACTTCAACTAGAAACCATCAACCTATAGCACCTAATCTTTTAAAATCGTACCTAAGTGACACTGATCAAACTACTACACAACGGAATAGCGTCATCATCAGTAAAAGTAAGATCTGAAGTTCCACAGAATTCCGTATTAGGACCACTATTATTCTTAATTTATGTAAATAATTTGCCTAACTACGTTAAACACACTTCGGTTGTACTATTTGCTGATGATGCGACCATGATAAACATCAATCAAAATTTTAAAGATCTACAACATGATATGCAGTGCTCACAATTGCAGGCTTCTAATTTGTTCAGAGCAAACAAATTAAATTTAAATGAATTGAAAACACAAAGTATGATTTTCTCAACTCAGAGATTAGATCATTTTGATAATCCCGATAATATCAAGTTTTTGGAAGTAATTGTGGACGGTAATCTGTGCTGGGATCAACATGTAGACTATCTGGTAAATTGTCGAAGGTAATTTATCTGGTTATGGCTCTAAGAACTGAGTTGCCTCTGAGTGTTATAAAAACGGCTTATTTCTCTCTATTTCCAAGTGTTTTTTCTATGCCATAATAACTTGGAGACACTCAGCTCATCTGAGCAGAATATTTTCACTTCAAAGACGTGTTGTGAGAGTAATTTTGGGTTTACTACCAGTTAGAGAGGACGTCAAAGAAAAATTGTGCGAGTTGAATATCTTGACGGCTCCTAGTTGTTTCATTCTCGTAGCTCTTATGCATGTTGAAAAAATTTAAATGACTATGTCTCACCTGGTGAAATTCATACTAGGCAGAGAAATGAGGTTCGTTTAGATTTTACTAGGTTAGACAAAAGTTGAAATGCAATAAATTATTATGGCCCAGAATTCTTTAAGAAGTTGCCATTGAATATCAGGATGTTGCCGGAAAATAAGTTCCATTATAATATTAAGCGAATTCTGCTAATACTACTCATTTGATGAGTATTTATGTGTTACTGTGTTAAATTATTTTCGATATTTGTTTACCATTTTATGTAATATACAATACTTGTACTTCTGTATGATGTTATATACAATATTTGTAATTTTGACTTATGTTAAACCATTGGTCCTTAACATTAATAAATTATTTATTTATTTATTAAGGTAAATTATTAAGTCTCGAACATTTTTTAATAATCCAGTAATATAGGGTAAAGAAAGGGTAAACCTCGGAATGAAAAATAATAATCTGTAAACTTGTATAAATCTTTGTATTGGCATTTTATAAATCGGCTCAAAGGTCTCATAGAATCTCGTGTACGCGGGTCAAGATATTCAAGGTAAAAGGTCGCAAGAATCGGTTTTTGTAAATATCTCGTTTTCTATGCTCTAAATGATATTTTGATTTATTGTTATAGAAGTTTAGAGCATAAAATTCTCTAAAAATTTTGTTTCAAGCAATATTTTACATATGCAACCGTTCTTGACATAGAGCGCGAAGAGTAGGGAGCGCTTAGCCGTCAACGCAAGGTCAACTGTGGAATCCAATAAATAAGATGATTTATAAAGTTAATTATATCAAAAAAATTATAAGTGTGAAAAAAAAATTGATTATTTACTATTTAATATATATTTATAGATATTATTCATAAATCAGATATTCGTTTAATAATATTTACTTAATTTATATAAATAATAAAATATTGTATTAAGCAGTTCATCTGGTGCTGGTGGTAATAATGTTGTTATCGGTTCCAAGATTTTATTTTGAAGTACTCAGCCCCATTCTTGGGGTTCTAAATCATTCCCTAACCAAGTTTGGATGTGGTAGTAGACACGATTGATATGCTGTCGAGCTGCTGTACTTGCAGGTAGAAGAGTTGATAACTGCAAGTCTTGTTCATTCGACGAATTGCGTATATCGAAAATTGTCAATATTGTGTTTTGATTTTGGAGCATTATATATCGCTAAAAAGATACGTACTCCAACAATGTTTCTAGTGGGCAGTTTTCTTGCTGAAATACTTGAGCTAATTGATCCATATTAGAAAGATTTTCTAACGTTTTAAGAAATGATTTTTTTCCTTTTTTAAAAAGTGCAGAAGTCGTGTCAGCCACTGAAGGCGTGCAAAAATAAAATGTGTTGTTTAGAACGAGGATATTTGTCTAAGCTTTCAGAGGAATACATTTGTGTCTTCACATGGCCTTTGCCAAGAAAATTTCTTGTTGATGTGATTGAGTACGTCCTATTAAAAGAACTAGCAGATCAATATCTTCTCCTATGATGACGGCAGTCCCTTGACGTTCAGATTCTGCAATGGCTGTTTCGACGGTAAGAACATGGATTCCAGAGTTGACCTTGCGTTATGATATGTACGGCTAAGCGCTCCCCACTCTTCGCGCTCTATCTCAAGAACGGTTGAAGGAGCGATGACCGTATCTCATCCCTCCGCACCGTCCTGGATAAGTGATTGAGTAGCATTAACTAAACTTCGCCAAAAAAAAAAAAAAAAAAAAATCTTCCATTACTCCCAAATTACAATATGCTTCCGAATTCTTAGACTATTGAATGGTAGCATCAATTTTACGGTAAAAAAATCAAAATGTGGATTAAAAATTCAAATACAATTCTTGATTTTATATTTATCTAGCATCCGATATTTTGTCTTTATTATTGAAAACTCTATTTAAGAGAATTTCCAGAGAAATTAAATATTAATTAATTTAAATGTACATTGTTTCAGATTTACTTAAGTCTGTATATTCTTGTTAATAATGTAAATTAACTAAGGTTTGTTATTTAGAAAATGTTTTTCTCACTTTTCAAGAAGAGTGAAGGAACGGCGTTGTCGAACTTTTACCATTTGTGTAAATATTATTCTAATTATTTTGCAGAATAAATATTATTCTCCTCTATTTTATTCTACTCATACCTGGTCTGGTATGAATAGTATGGTCCATCTGGTCCATTCCATTCCATTTCACCATATTCTACATTTTCTATTCATTAACAGATTTTAAGGAGTTTACAGAAAATATAAATACAGAAGTGTTCGAAAATGTTAAGTGCTTTCCAAAAGCCAGAAGAGTAACCTTCTGAAATCCAGAAGAACTAAATTAATTGAAATAAAGCAAACGGAATTTGCAGTGGATCTGAATCTGAATTTTTAAAGAATGCTATTTTAAAAAAAGCAAGACTTTCCATCACTACCAAACCCGATAATGCAATCGCTTAGTCCTTGGCTAATATTTTATAATGACAGCCTCCCTGTACAGAGCATCCTTGATATGATAATCTTAATATAAATATATGTATAATCCATAATATGTAATGAACGATAATTATCAATTACGGTTGGTATTCGAGCCATATATGACGCAAAGGATTAATTTATTGCGTTGCGGAAAGCATTCACATACATAAACAATAATGTTAATTAAATTAATAATATTAAATTAATATTATCATTATCAATATCTTCTTACAGATTATAGACAGATTAGAAAATTGTAATTTAATTAATGATGGTTAAATAGGGACATAAAGGACATATAAGGAGAGACAATGTTTTTTAACAAATTCCGTTTTGTCCTTACATGTTTTTTCGCATATATTTTACGCAAAACTTTATTAAGAGCTTGTCTTTAAGATACCACTTTTTGTGGATACAAGGGCGAGTGCCTCGAGACAACCATCATGGTATGAAATTGCGTGTTACTATGCTTAAGTTATAGACTGGCAGTTAGTGTCAGATTTATGGTTGTGATTTTAGTCAGTATGCCTTTCAGAGAGCGTTATGATAGATAGATATATAGATTTACAAGAAATGTATCCACAAGTCAAAATTAAATATAAAAACTAGATATAAGTAAATAATGTAAAATCACATAGGTATATGAATAATGATAATATATAATTACAAAATAAAAGCATAAAATATTCAATACAATACAATGCCACAATAAAAAAAATTTAAAACGTTTAGAAAACAAACAGTATAAATTTAACACAAGATTTATAGATTTTAACTCATCTGGAAGTATGTTGAAAATAAGTAATTCCATAATAACTCAGTGACCTTTCATAGAATAAATCGTAATGTTTTTCTGTGTAGAGTTTATACTTACCCCTAGTGTTATACTTGAATATCCTCTCATTTAGTTAGTCCATTTTTTTTTCTTATAGGTAAAGTAGTACGATGCGTGTATTTTATGACGACAAGGAATGAATCAGAGAGTCATCTTGGGTTCATGATTTTTTTTTCTCGCAAACTATGTTTTTGGTACGATTTTAGTCAGACTGCCATGTGTTTTAAACTGAAGTTTAAAGTAAAAAATTCCTTGGAAAACCATCGGTATACCGTTACCGTGGTCCCAAAGCGCTGTTATGGCCACGTGAACTTGTATTTGATTAAAGAATTTTTCCGCATATCCGAACAGGCTGCCAATGACAAGTATACAAGTTGTTATTATAAAACTGCCGAAAAAAAAGATGGCATACCGTTTGCGTATGCCCAAGTACAGTGTACATTGAACAAACCATATAATATTATATTTAATCAGTGTTAAGAACTTCCTTCACTCGATATTAGTACTAGGTTTATTATATACTCGGTGGTACTTTGGGTGGTAAGATAAGATAAACATGGTTCAAAGCTCAATAATTAACGGCAAGGAGATTGACAGTAACAAATTAGTACAGTACATAGAAGTAAAAAATATGCAAAACTTCGGAATAATGTCATATTGAACGGATTTCGTTCACTTTTGGCAGTATAATTGTAAATGCTTCACAGAAAAGTTTCTATATTGTGCGGGTGGTTGCTAATTTATAGGGGGTGGATGACACCCCCTCTCAGGGCACTTAAAAAATAGATATATTTATTGGAGCTGAAGTATAATCAATTTTTAAGAAGAAAAGGTTCTATGCAATTTTTCACATAAATTGATAGTTTTTAAGTTATAACGACTTCAAAATTGCGATTTTAGCTTTAAAAAAAGGTATTTCTAAACGGCTTTCGTCAAGTATCTCGAAAAGTATTACTTTATCGAAAAAATGTTACAGACCAATTACAGAAAGTACAAACTGGGAATTAATTATATTTTTTGTTTATTGATGTAGGATTAACAATTTCGGAGATATTTAAGTTTACATTTGGCATCCAAGTGTTCATAAGATAGTTATTTGGAGTGAGAGTTAAATATCTCAGAAACTGTGACACCTACCTCAAGGATGCTAA
Organism: Rutpela maculata; assembly: GCA_936432065.2. Taxonomy (NCBI): domain Eukaryota; kingdom Metazoa; phylum Arthropoda; class Insecta; order Coleoptera; family Cerambycidae; genus Rutpela; species Rutpela maculata. The sequence goes on from OW386290.2 coordinate 24,205,514, forward strand.
TAGGTAGAATAATAGGTTATTAATTAAGTTTTCTCCTGTTTTTTTTATCTGTTTTTGTAGCATAAAAAACATAGAAGTTATGACCGAAGCAATGAGCGTTTACACATTTTTTTAATAACAGCGTCGCCATTTTGTTACTGTAATTAGCTAGTAATTAAAAAAAAAAAGGAATTTCAAACACTGTTTCTCATTAATATACAGCATGACGTAGATGCCCAAATTTTTTTGTTTGTATACAGCACTTACTTTAGAAAAAAAAATACAGTTTAAACTATAAAGGTTTTCCAAATATCTCAATAAATTTAGTTTTATTGCAAAATGGGTAGAGACAAAAATAAAGCTCATAAACTGATAATGAATTTCGCTTATTTATTTATTTACATAGATTTAATAGTTTCGGAGATATGAAAGTTTACAAATGGCGTCCGAACGTTTATAAGACGAAAAATGCAGTTTAAATGTTAAATATCTCAGAAATTGTGACACCTACATTACTCATGCTAAAAAGTGAAATGAAAGACAATTAGTTGCGCTTTCAAATTATTTTTTACTCGTTCCTGTAGCATAAGAAATAAAGAAGTTGTGAAGGAAAAATGTGCGTATTTATATTTTTTTATATAAAAATGTTACATTTTGTTACTCTAATTAGCCAGTAATTTAAAAAAATTATCTCAAATACAGTTTTCGTTAAGATGTAGCATTACCTAGATGCTCATTTTTTTTGCTCATTTAAAAGCACTTGTTTTAGAAAAAAATGCATTTTAAACTTTAAAAGTAATTTCGAAACACTTGGATACCAAATATAAACTTAAATATCTCCGAAATTATTAATCCTACATCAATAAACAAAAAATATAATTAATTCCCAGTTTGTACTTTCTGTAATTGGTCTGTAACATTTTTTCGATAAAATAATATTTTTCGAGATACTTGACGAAAGCCGTTTGGAAATACCTTTTTTTTAAGCTAAAATCGCAATTTTGAAGTCGTTCTAACTTAAAAACTATCAATTTATGTGAAAAATTGCATAGAACCTTTTCTTCTTATTTGATTCTATTTCAGCTCCAATAAATATATATTCTTTTTAAGTGCCACCCGCTGAGAGGGGGTGGCATCACCCCCTATAATTTAGCAAGCCCCCGCACAATATAGAAACTTTTATATGACGCATTTACTATTTTACTGCCAAAAATGAACGAAATCCGTTCAATATGACATTATTCCGAAGTTAAAACCTCTAGTTACCGTACTAAATATCGAATTAACAGACTCCAAACTAAAATGATCTATTTCACTTTTATTCAGTACGGTAGTATATGAGGGCGATAGCTGTTAAAGAAAAAGAAAATAATAAGAAAACGTACTTGAACATCAGACGTCGAATTCAAAATTAAATCCAAATTCAAAAGCAAATAGAAAATTTCCTCAAAACTCTATACCCCAATAGGAAATTTCTCAGGGTTCTCCTGTATTACCCAAGCCATTCAATGCTTACTATAACTCCAATAATTTAATTCTGCAATACGCGGATGACATCGCATCAGGACACCATAAAGATGAGGCATGTAAAATAATAGATTAACAACAATTCTAGATGTAATCATAGAATGGTGTAATAAATGGTGTATCAAAATAAGCAAGTTCAAATCACAATATATTATTCTTAACAACAAACCAAACCAAACAAAAAGTCAAACATCGGTTAAATATCTTGACATCAGACCAAAAATTACATTTTAACAGCAACACAAATCTGTAAAAAAAAAGACAGACGTTTTAAAAGGCTTACATTTAAAAATTAAGGAATCAACAAAAAAGCTGCTGCACACAGATGTAAAATCATACTATCCTAGAATACCATATATACTTTAACATAAGAACACCAGCAATTCACAAATCACAAGAGGCAGAAACTGACGCCACCAGATTCATTACAAAAATTCGACATTCCTGAATTCCCCTCCATAACTCCCCCCCCCCCAATTAATTCCTGTATGAAATTACAAGTATTGAACCAGTCCTCCAAAAAATTCTTCAAAATTCCTTCGCAGAACGTAGAAATATTCCACAAAACATACTACATGGAGATGCATTAAGTCCCTAATAGAAGATTGAAAATATAATATCTACATACATACTGTTATATCTATAATATTATATATATCTATATATAAACACATGCATCATGCATATATTTTTTCATATACAATTTGTAAATTACTATTCTACCTAATTACGACAATGTAAAATTTTTTTGTAATACTGGCTGAAGAAGTTCGGTCAATCGTCATTTCATTTATCCAATAAATTATTTGTTACTATTATTATAGAGATAATGAAATCAAACGTATTTTTAAGCGAATTCAATGTTGATATAGTATAGTAACTAGAGGTTCTAACTTCGAAATTTCGGACATTTTTGGCAACTTAATAATAAATGCATCGAAGAAAGATTCTATATGATGCAGGTTCTTGCTAATTTATAGTTGCCACCCTTTTGCAGGGGGGTGGCAACTAAAAAAAAAAAAACAAAAAAAAAAGACAAAAACATTCGAGCTGAAAGAGAATTAAATTTTGAGAAGAAAACGTTCAATTCAACTTTTCCTATAAATTGATAGTCTTTATGTTATAACGACTAGAAAATTGTGATTTTAGCTTAAAAAAAAGGTATTTTATATAGATTAAACATCTTAGAAACTGCCATGAAGAATTCTGAGAAACAAAATTAAAGATAATTATTAATCAATCTTTAAAATAATGTTCTGTTTCTACCATAAAAAATAATAATAAATAATGAAGTTATGTTATTGTAATTGTTTAGTAATTAATTTTTTTTTTCAAAAAATTTCCATCCGCCATATTAAAGCCGCCATTTTGACTCTTTTAATTTTGACTTCATACTCGTAATCAGCATTTCCAAAAACATTAACATCTTACATTTCAAAGATAAATCAGTAATACTTTTTCAAATTATGAATATTTGAATTTAGAGGTAGTTCTCATCCCTTGAGGGGTATCCAGACCATACAGAAACTAAAGAGGATACCTTTCACTACAATAATAACCCACAAAGAAAAGTTATCATTACATTATTCCGAATATTTTCTAAATGTTGGTTGTGGCATTTTCTTAATTTTTCTCTCTTTTTTATTGGGATGCTCTGCCACATGTATTTTCTTCTAAACAATGTCGTGAAATCTACAAAATAATACAATTAACCAGTATTTTACTGGAAAATAACCTCTACGCTTGTGACTTTTACGTCAAAGAATCAGTTAGAGGGTGGTTTTTGACAAATAATGAATAAGAACAAAAATATAAAAATGACGTATTTTGCTGACGTTTCGGAAAACGAATCTGTTTCCTTTCTCAAAGCGTATTATAAATGTTTGTGTGCTGTGTATATTAAATACACGGCTTTAAGAATACATTTGTTATATTCAGTATCCATAGATACTTACTGCTTACACAGAACTGTTGATATATCTAGTTGATAATTTTATTTTAAACAATGTTGAGTTTGTGAAGTTCTTCTTTTAACATCGGCAGCTAGGTTGTGCAAACATTCGACATGCATTTATCCTCATTCTATAGTCTTATAGCCGCTTCTTTAATTTCTCTTTTCTTGCTATCTATCTCTTTTGTTAAAATGTTTGCAGAGTCCCAGTCTATTCTATGTCCGTTCTCCCAAGCGTGTTCGCAAATCTTCGATTTCTGAATCTCGTTCTTACTAATGTAACCCCTGTGCTAACCCAATCTAACACTGAATGGTCTGGATGACTGACCCACATAATGTTTATTACACTCACACGGAATACTAGAAATGCAGTTTTTTGAATTTTGCTCATGATTTAGCGGTTTTGTTTTTGTTAAAATAGATCTCAATGTATTGCCCATAATATCAGATCTATTGCCTATACGTAGTAGCTTTTCAGATAATCCATATACCTAAGGAATTAACGTTGTATACCGGTGTTCAGGTTTTTGTCGTACATGATTATCAATTTCGATATATGTGAAAGTTCTATCAACAAAAGCTTCAGGGTACTGATTGTTTATAAGAACCTCTTTTATAAAGCGTTTCTCATTGTCTAATGTTTCATCATTAGAAGAAATTATTTTGGCCCTATAATATCAGCATTTAATGATACCCTTTTTAACACGTATCGACTGATTTGAGTTAAAATTCAAATACCTGTTGGTGTTTATTTATTTATTTTTTGTATTTATTTATTTATTTACGTATAAATACATTTACATATTTTGATACTAATCCTAAAAACTTAACAACTAAAATAAAAATGAAGAGAAAAAGCGAAATACAAAGATAAGATTAAAAGTAAATAACAACAATAACAAAAATTATTGCAGTATAGCGCGTTTAGCCTGGTTTTTAAAACCACCAAGAGATTTACTAAATAAGTCAAGTTCAGTGCAGTATTTGTTGACTGTTGAACTTATTCTATTCACCGGACTGAACATAGCGTAAGTTGTTCGACAATAAGGTACTGACAGAATGGATATATGTCTAGTATTAAAAGATGGTACATTAAAACGCATAGACTCCAAGCAATCAGGAGAACTGATGTAGTTATTAATAACTTTGAAGGCGAAACAAACATCGTAATATTGACGCCTGCTATGTAAGGAACTAATTCCCAAATATGATTTTGCTTGATCACGGGTTAAGAATATACCCTCGTGTTCAGTTTATAGCACATAAATCTGACAAATTTGTTTTGTACAGATTCAAGTCTGTTGATGTACATGTTGTAGTACGGTGACCAAACAATGTTGCAAAATTCCATAATAGATCTAACTAGAGATATATATAAAATAGTTAATGCTCGAGGATCTGAAAAATCTTGAGCCATTCTCTTAATAAATCCTAACATTTTATTTGCCTTCCCAATCATGTGTTCGAAATGCTCAGAAAAAGAAAGTTTAGAGTCAAATATAACACCTAAATCTTTCACCGTGGTTACGTTATGCAAGCTCACGCTAGTAATACTGTCGTCGGGACTAATGGGTAACAACCTGCGACTGAATTTCATGGAATAGCATTTATCAACATTAAGATGCATGTTGTTGTCTTCGCACCATGAATAAATTGAATCAAGATTTTTTTGAATCTGGGCACAGTCATTCAGAGAATAAATATCACTAAATATTTTCAGGTCGTCCGCAAACAGTAAAAATTCACAATCAATATTTTTAGCAATATCATTGATGAATAAATTAAATAAAATGGGACCAATGTGGGAGCCCTGGGGCACTCCAGATGTTAAGAAGATGTTAGAAAGTATATCCGTCAACAAGAACCTGCTGGGTTCTCTCAGAGAGATACGACTGGATCCAAGATAAAAAGGAGGACCGTCTCCGATTTTATGGAGTTTCTTTATAAGGAGAGAGTGGTTTACTTTATCGAAGGCTTTGCTAAAGTCCATGTATACCGCATGCACGTCAGCGCCTTTTACCAGAGATTTAACGATGAAGTTGGTACAGATATATAAATTGGAGTCCACAGATCGACCTTGGAGGAATCCATGCTGCTCTGGAATGATGATACTACTTAAGGAAGCGGATACATTTTTTTCAACTAACGACTCAATTAATTTCGGAATTGCAGATAGGATGCACACAGGTCTATAGTTATTGATAAGAGATTTGTTACCAGCTTTATAAATCGGAGTTACGTATGAACTTTTCCAACATGATGGAAATATACCTGTTTTTAAGAACACTGAAAATATGAGGAAGGAGGTGTGTATTGGGTTTCTATAAACGCTTGTTTCAACTGTATTATTTACTCTTTTAATTAAAACATCTGAAAAAGGTAGTTCATTTCTATTTTCTACTTCTAATGCAAATTTAATAGAGGGTTCTTTATTAATTATATTTTCTAAAATCGACTCCATGGGGCCAAATTGCAAATATATCGTCAACATATCTCAATCAGCTATCCGGTTTATATATACAATTTTGAACATGTTTAGTTTCAAAGTCCTCCATAAATATATTCCTTAAAACTGGCGACAATGGATACCCCATTCCCATACCAAAGTTTTATTGATAGAAATCCCTTTCAAACTGAAAGTAATTCTTTTTTATAGTATTCCGTGTGAGTGTAATAAACATTATGTGGGTGAGTCATCCAGACCATTCAGTGTTCGTTTGGGTGAGCACAGGGGTTACATTAGGAAGAATGAGATTCAGAAATCGAAGATTTGCGAAAACGCTTGGGAGAACGGACATAGAATAAGCTGGGACTCGGCCAAAATTTTAACAAAAGAGACAGCTAGCAAGAAAAGGAAAATTAAAGAAGCGGCTATAATACTATTGAATGAGGATAAATGCGTGTCGAATTGTTCCGTAGATGTTTGCACAACCTAGTTGCCGATGTTAAAAGAACTTCACAAACTCAACATTGTTTAAAATAAAACTATCAACTAGATATATCAACAGTTCTGTGCAAGCAGTAAGTATCTATGAATACTGAATATAACAAATATATTCTTAAAGCTGTGTATTTAATATACACAGCACACAAACATTAATAATACTCTTTGATAAAGGAAACAGATTCGTCATTTTTATATTTTTGTTCTGATTCATTATTTGTCAAAAACCACCCTCTAACTGATCCTTTGACGTAAAAGTCACAGGCGTAGAGGTTATTTTCCAGTAAAATACTGGTTAACTGTGTTATGTTGTAGATTTCACGACATTCTTTAGAAGAAAATACATGTGGCATACAATAAGAAACAGAAAAATTATTCCGGAATTTTACTTATGTTTTTTGGATACTTTATTTTCAATTGAATGTTCACATTTTGAGTAATTATTCGGACCCGTTTTTCGAATACCTCAAAAGTTGACTGATAGGCATGCCCGCACCTCGACGTATTTTTTCCGACGCACGACTTAAAATCCTGATAGGAAGATAGCGTAGCAAGCCAGCGAGCAAGATGTATGATGGATAGTGAGTAAGCCGGTATCTGCATCTGCATCTTCGTGCGCCGCAAACCGCTACCTCTGCAAGCTCCGAGTTGATATTTGAACAGAGATAAGTTCCAACTGCGGTCCACTTTTCATTATCTCCGATATATCACTTATTAGCATTTTACAGTGATATTCATCAAATACCGTGTCGAAACGAACTACTCGATGCTATCTGAGTGGGAATAACCATGCCTTGTCTCCATTTAAAGATATTGTTATTGTTTATACGTGTTATGTTATTTTTAGCTCGCCCAGTGTAGATTTTGGGTGGGTAATTAGGAAAAGATTGCTTTATTTAGACGAATACAATGGTCGGGCGCAGGCACTCGCTTTTCCTCGCTTTATACAGCGTCAGCGTTAGGATTTACGTGTACGTTAAAATGTGATGTACTTTTAAAACTCATTGTTTTCATTATCTACTAATAGTGGTATGCTCATCTTGAAATTTTGTATTCAGGATGTTCTCATTATTTACAAAAATTTAGCACTTAGTTTAAAACAAAACTTTAGGGCGAGAAAATGGACGATTTTTAGCCTATTTTTAGGGTCACTCTTTTATTACAGAAAATTATTTCTTAGGGTACACAAACATATAAAAAAATGTCGACCAAAATTAGCTGTTGGCCAAACTTTAAGATGGGGGGAGAAATGAGAAAAACGTTTTTTGAAAATTTCTTGAAAACTGCTAGTTTTGTTAAAAGTGTTGAATATATAACTCGAAACATATCAAATTACCTTAAAGTTGATCCTGTGTAATTTGTCAAAAGCTTACAGAGTTATGATTTCTTTAAAGTTAAGTGTTTTTGTTGTAAAACCTCGGAGAATCGAAGTCTAAAAATATTAACTTTAAGATCAGAACTGATCATATTTCTGGCATCAACGCCGAAATTTGCCATCAAGAGACTGACTTACAGAGACGTGGGGTGCATTTGCATTCTGACATAGAAACTATGGGAGGAAAACATTGAAGAATTATTTACAGATGAAGGAATTGGTCCAGAACAGATATCCATAACTCAAGAAGAAATAGGATCCGACATTACTATGAAAGAAGTGACCTATGCCCAAAGATCAATGAAAGAACGGAAAATATCCTGGCCCTGATGAAACTGCTCAGTGATGTCATTAAACTTATTGATGAGGAACACATTAACATCTTGGTAGAATTGGTCAGTAAACTATACAGATCTGTAAATATCCCCAGAGAATGGTTATTGTCCCCTTTTGTTTATTTACCAAAAAAAATTAAATACCAAAGAATGTAGTGACCACCGTACCATTAGCCTTAGGTCACACACATTAAAACTGTTTCTTAAAATAATCCATAGTCGAATACATAAAAAACTTGGTATGGACTTGACGAAACATAGTTCGGATTTCGTAACAGCTTGGGACCACGAGAAGCACTCTTTTCATTTAACATACTGATTCATACGTGCTTGGATGTCAATCAGGATGTATATGCCTGTTTCGTTGACTATAACAAAGCATTTGAAGTCCGCCACGATCAACTAATAACTATCTTTAAAATGAAACACCCAGACCACAGAGACCTTCACATTGTTTCAAATTTATATTACAACCAATAGACGATAGTATGCATTGACAGACAATCATCGGAAGAAATGAAAATAAAAAGAGGAATGAGACAAGGATGTGCCTTATCCCCAACAGTCTTCAATGCATACTGTGAGGAAATTCTCAAAATAGCCATGGAAGAAGAAACAGCTGGAATAAAAGTCAACGAAACACCAATCAGCAACACAAGATACGCCGACGATACAGTAATCTTGGCATCTATCGAAGATCTTCAGTGATTAATGAACAGAGTGGTTCAGTGTAGTGAGAGACATGGGGCTAACAGTAAATATCAAGAAAACTAAATTCATGTTATTTTCAAAAACCCACCAAAGTAACGAAAATTTCATTGTCGATAGCATCAACATAGAACAAGTGTGCAAACCTTGGTACAACAATCAATTTCCATAACGACTACACCAATGAAATCAAAATAAGAATAGGGAAAGGACGAGCAAATTTTACCAAAATGAAAAAAGTGCTTTGTGGGCGCCACTTGAACTTGAATTTATAGGTTCCATTAGTGAGATGCTACATATTTAACACTCTTCTGTAGGGGGTGGATGCATAGACTCTAAATGAGGCATTCGAAATATGGAAAATCCTAAAAATATTGCCGATAGACCGAGTAACCAATACCGAAGTTTTAAAAAGAAGGGGCAAAGGAAAAGAACTAATCGAAACCATAAAAGCTGAAAATTAGAACATCTTGGTCACGTAACAAGAGGGGCAAAATACGGCATGTTGCGATTGATTATGTACGAGAAAATACAAGGAAAGAGGAGCGTGTGAAGAAGACAAATATCGTGGTTGCGAAACCTAATGTTCTTCATGCGAACTTTTCAGAGCAACAGCCTCCAAAATCAGAATAGCCATGATGATTGCCAACCTTCGACGCAGAGATGGCACCTGAAGAAGAAGAAGAAGAAGAAAAACGTGGTTTACCAAAAGTGAGAAATTCGAAAGTGCGTCGAATTTTGAATAGTGTACTATAAATGGGGCGCGTTGGGAAAGTATTAAGTCGCAAGGTTGAAAAGGTGGCAAAGACCTGTATCGTCTAAGTGGATTAATTGGAAGAAAAGGAGAATAGTGCCAAGGCAGCCTTTTCGATTAAAAATAATTTCTATTCATCCATTGATTCGACCATGGAACAAGAGTACCAGAAGGTCATCAGAAAAAGATAGGTGCATGCTCAAAGGTAGATCTTTAGTTTTAGCAAGCATAAGGGGAAAGGCTGATTGGCACATAGAAAAAGTACATGCGGGCATATTCATGGAGGTCGCTTGAACCGAGATCATAGTACAAAACCTTATTAGGTTGAATACCATTCATATGTTGCCGCAACAGAGCAGGAACATCTCATGTAACTTATATATTGCCGCAAAACGCATTTTTATGCATTTTCAAATGACAAATTCTTGTGAATGATATAATCACTATTAACAAATATTATTTAGGTATTAAGAAAATCACAACTTGCACACTTTATTCTTTAATAGGAATCCTATCATATAATTCAATACTTCGTCAGTATTAGCTAGGAGAGTAGTAATGTTTTAAAGTGTTTACCTAACTGATATATTAGCGTGACCAGAGTGAGGCACCAATATACAGAAAGTAGGTAATTTCATATTAAATTAAAAAAAGTGCGTATATATTTAGATTCCTTATTAATGGTGAAAGGTACCTTGGTACCAATATGTTTCCATTTGAATAAACTGAGTTTTATCCCAAAAACTATTTTGAAAATTTGTATTTACTTATAAACCAAATAATTTAGTATTCTCGCTGAAACCGAAAGTAGAAAAATATCAACTTATGTGTCATAAAGTGACGTTCATCAAGTACAGACGATATACAAAGTTTCAATAATTTATCTACAAACATAAAGAATAAATTGTTCGTATTACAGCTGATATATACCAGACATCAAAATATAAAGATTGTACCAAATATCTTTAGTAAAATATTGCTGCAAAATAAATTAAAGTTAATTTTAAAATTTCTTGCAATAACACAGAAACTATTGGCAGTGCATCCACTGACTGATATGACCAGCGCACTCCCCAGATTTACATCCTACAGAATACGTCTGGGATGCTCTTCAGATAAGAGTTTTTAATACACTCAAAACTTCGAGCAATGTTAATAATTCACAAATGATCTTGTAGAAGAAACAGCATTTGCAAATATTGTGTTTCACAAAAGATAACGTAAATGTAAATTCAGTTGTATTAAGTGGCAACTCATGGAAACTTAGAAACTGTGCAGCATAAAGAAAATAACTATCGATTTGTTTGGTGAAATTTTTCAAGTATGACTCATAACATTTTTTCTTAGTAAATCCATTCATAAGAATTACCATAGCGATCACGTGCCTTGGTTAAATAATTCGCTACATATTTGGCATAAAATATGATGTGCAGTTTCTGTGGCACACAGTATAATATAAAAATAAAGCGTAAAAAGTGCGAAATCATTACCTAGTTTATCTAGTTTTTAACTTCTGAAAGAAACAGACATGATAGAATTTTATTTTACAATACCCAGTACCTCATAAAGTAAAATGTTGTGTTTTTGTGAATGTGTCGTTTGAAATATATATTTGCAGTTATTAGATAATGAGTGGTGCAATGTTTCTTAATCATCAAGTAAGTTTTATTTCTATACAATTTTATTGAATGAGTCGAGTATAACTTTTGTATTATGTCTAATAATAATAACAATAATAATACGTTTCATAATCCACGTATCTACAATAGAATGTAAACAATTATTTAGAAGCGTACAAAAAGTGTTTAGATATAGCAACTTGAATTATAAAAAACCACATTTCAGTCAAAAGAAACAAAAAAAACCATAATAATGAACCGTTCAGTATCAGATATTTATTTATTTACAGTCTTTTACAGATTAATATATTCGAAATCATTCTGTACCGATTGTGGGGTAAACAAATATATTGGTTGACCTGATATTTAAAATAAATTTGTAATTTTTTCTGAATTTTGTATTAATAGTCCAGTCATCGAAAGAGTTGTAGAGGACATGGACGGGGGGGGGGATTTTCCTCTTCAGGAATGTGTTGGGCCTAGCCTTGCCGCTTCAGGGGGGGAGAGGGTGGAAAGGTTCCTTTTTTCGATTCTTGGCTTATAACTCGGAAACGATGCGCCGTACGGAAAAAGATAAGCTATGCAGTTTCCGAGATATTCGTCAGTAAAAATCGGTAATAAATTAATTAGGTACCGACCTGGAATTTTTCTATCAAAGCTGTTTACAGTGGTCTGCTAATAAATCACAGTCACAACAATCTTTATTATACAACACTCGACGTATTTACTGACGTAATATTTTGTAGAAATCTATATACATTTCCTTAAATATACAGTGTGACTCACCTAAAATGAAGACACCCTTATAACTTTTACTTCCACGTCCAGTGGAAGTATAGTAACGACAAAAAAATGTTTAAAAATTTTTATTGTCCAAATAGGCTTAAAATGTCATGAAACGTCGAGATTTTAAGTTTGAGCGAAAAAAAAATTTTTGTCTGTCGGTCTGTCTGTAACTTTTTTTGTGCGTACGTTTACTCTGGAACCGTTTAAGATATTGACTTGAAATTTGGTACACATATGTACTTTAACGAGATCTGGAACTAGATTATATTTTCATCTTGTTCCGTCGAAAGGTTGTGGGGTAAATTGGTGTAAATTTGGGGTAAATGGGTAAATCAACCAGGTAAGAGTCCATAAAATTGGTATTTAGTATATACAAGAGAAGCTAAGGTCTCAAACAAATTTTTGGCATTAGCCACCCCCATTACCATCCCTACCCCCATTATTAAAGGGGATGAAAAAAATTGTGATTTAGTGTGTGTACAAGAACCAGAAACCTCAAAATATTTTTCTGCTTCATCCACCCCCACTACCATTCCCTTTTGAAGAGCGAGGGAGAAGAAATCCGAAAAAAAGTCGAAAAAAATTTTTCATCCTAAAATTAAAAAATTAAATTTTTAAATGAAAGTTATTAACTTACACAATCTTTGGGGGGTAATTACCATTAAAATTTTATTTCTTCCCAAAATCAACAAAAATCATAACATTTTAAAACAAAAGTTGATGGTTTACAGAATCTTGGGGGGGTAATTATCCCGTTACACCCCCCCACCCCCCCCATAAATCCGCGCTTGATACTGGACAGTCAAAAGAAAAATATAATTAAATAGAAAACGTGACAAATAGAGAGAAAGATTTTGTGTGAATATTTTTCCCCTGAAGAACATGACTCTTATGTTCAGAATAAGAATGTTAATTACTTCCACATCTTCCACATTTTTTAAAAATTTGTATTATTCAAATAGGGTTAGAATGTCATGAGACATCGAGATTTTAGTTTTGAGCAAAAAAAAATTCTGTCTGTCGGCCTGTCTGTCTGTAACTTTTCTTTGTGCGCACGATTACTATGGAACCGATTAAGACTTGAAATTTGGTACACGTATATATTTTAACGAGATCTTCAACTAGATTGTATTTTCATCTTATTCCGTTGAAGGGTTAAATGGGGTTAAAAGGGGGGTAAATGGGTAAATAGGTAAATCAAGCAGGTAAGAATCAATAAAATAAAGTCAATAAAATTGGTATTTAGAATATACAAGAGAAGCTAATTCTCAAAAAAATTATTGGCATTAGCCACCCCCATTACTACTCCCACCCCATTATAAACAAATTGTGATTTATTATCCCCACTACCACTCCCCCCATCACTACCCTACCCCACCCCACTACTACAATTATTTCCACATACAAAATTTTTTCGTTGTGAGATTTGGGTAACAAATCTGTATGTGGAACTGGTGATTACCTGGGCGGCGGTTTTTTACGTTTTTTTCACAATTAAAAAAAAATATGTAGCTGTATCAACATTACACTGTACCATTCGGAGAAAAATGTGTCTTTACCAGATTTGCCACAAAATGATTTCATTAAAAAACCAGGAAGACACAGTAAAAAATTTCTGGGAGCATCCAAGTATGTTAAATTACAAAAATGTTTTATTTTTTCGAAAATACCCCATGTAATGAGTTATATTTCACATTCTATTTCAATATTTTTTTCTTCGTTTCAGGTAAATTCTGGAAGAAGCTCATCAGACAGGTTCATTCCTCGACGTGCAAATGCCAATTTTGACCTGTCATACTATTATATTAAAAAAAACTCAGATACACACTCACATACCTTTAAATACACGGACTCCGATTGTTTCGTTAACACTGCAAAGTACTTCTACAATTTAAAAAAATATAGATCAGAGTAAGTATATAAAAACAGAAATATAAGATTTGGTACCTTTTTGCTGGCCAATTAAAACGGACCAAGCGAATTTTTGGGTTGCATTTAAATCCACATTTTTTGAGAACGAGAATCAATGTGTGGTTTTCAGGATTTTAGAGATAAATTATTTGTGAAACGGCGAATTTTCCTCATTTCTTTTATTTTGAAGCATTTTACTATCTACAGGGTGTGAAAGAAAGGTTTTTCCCACTTCCACATCCAGTGGAAGTATAGTAATGACAAAAATTTTTTTAAAAGTTTTTATTGTTGAAATAGGCTTAGAATGTCATGAAACGTCGAGATTTTAAGTTTGAGCAAAAAAATCTGTCTGTCTGTCGGTCTGTCTGTAACTTTTCTTGTACGCACGATTAGGTACTCTCGAATCGTCTAAGATATTGACTTAAAATTTGGTACACATATGTATTTTAACGAGATCTGGAACTAGATTATATTTTCATCTTATTCCGTTGGGGGTTGTGGGGTAAATTGGAGTAAATGGGGATAAATGGGTAAATCAGGCAGGTAAGAGTCTATATTTAGTATATACAAGAGGGACCCGTAGTGGGGCCCGCTAGAGATTTTGGCAAATGTTTTTTTTCAAAGGAGGAGGGTCGATTTGGGCGGTTTTTGCCCCAAATTATTTTTGGATGAAAAAATCGGATAACATTTTTTTTAATGTCTACTAACAATAATCAGTCGATTTTACCCTAAACGGACGATCCCCCACCCTCCTAGCCCCCCCCCTCAATCCTGAATATGCCATCACTTGCTAACAGCGTTCTTGGGGAAATATATCGCTTTCAATCTTATATTTGCTTGATAAAATACCACACTAACTCCCTCTTTACTGTATCCGCTCTCATTTGTCATTTTTTCCCGTTTTGCCCCCCCCCCCCCCCAGGGAGAGGGTGGTTTTACTATTTATTCGTTTGCGCGAAATATAAATGCAAAATATCCAAGATTGCTCACCAGACGAATAAATAGTAAAACCACCCTCTCCATCCCCCTAGGGGGGGGGTTAAAAAAGGGAAAAAATTATAAATGAGAGCAGATACAGTTAAAAGGGAGTTAATGTGGTAGTGTGGTATTTTATCAAGCAAATATAAGTTTGAAAGCGATATATCTCCCCAAGAACGCTGTTGGCAAGTGATGGCATCTTCAGAATTGAGGGGGCTGGGGAATCGCCCGTTTAAAATCGACTTTATTATTGTTAGTAGACATAAAAAAAAATGTTTTCTGATTTTTTCATCCAAAAATAATTTGGGGCAAAAACCGTCCAAATCGACCCTCCTCCTTTCTCCCCCCCGCTCATCAATTATTAAGCACGGGGGCTCGTTGGCTTTGGAAAGGCCCGTAGCGGGGGCCCGCTAGAGATTGTGGCAAAAATATTTTTTCAAATTTCTCCCCCCGCTCATCAGTTATTAAGCACGGGGGCCGTTGGCTCTCGAGGGGCCGGTAGCGGGGGCCCGCCAGAGATTTTTTCAAAAATGCTTTTTCAAATTTCTCCCCCCCGTTCATCAATTATTGCGCGGGGGCCGTTGGCTTTCGATGGGCCTATAGCGAGGGCCCGCCAGAGATTTTGACAAAAAAATTTTTTCGCGTTCATCAATTATTAGGCGCGGGGGCCCGCCAGTGAATTTAGTACCGGGGCCCATGATATGATGCGGGGGGCCAGACTACACCCACCCCAATATAAAAGGGGGTGGAAAAAAAATTGTGATTTAGTGTGTGTACAAGAACCAAAGGCCCCAAAATATTTTTTTACCTCATCCTCATACTCACCTCATTTTTGGGGTAGACGTTTCAAATAATATATTATTTTTTTATTTCTACCCTATTTTGCTTATTTAAAGTACGCCTCAGAGTGTTTAAATCCAAGTTTTAAAAACGCGCGTGTTTTAAAGTTACCATGGCAACATCAAAGGTAAGCAAGTACAACTCGTTCATCTGTATCTGTTACCTTTTGCTTTTCCATCCATTTGATGAACTTGTCGTATTCTTTTTTACAAGCGTCTTCCGATTTTTGCGGTATTAACCGCGATTCTGCTTTTCTATTTAAGTAATCAATCTTAGAACTCATTTTAAAGCAATTTACAATCAGTGACAACTCTAGTGACAATAATTAATCCTATGTGACAGATTGCAAATTAATTTTTGTTTTCTCATTTTCATGACACTGACAGGTGTCCTGATGTCACATCACGAATTCAACCATTTTACATTCTTAATTCTTATTTCCATTTTTTGTAGTAATAATACCAGTATTTATGATTTCAAAGTGTACCAATAAAAAAAATAGCGTAAAGTATTCGTGGATAACTGGTCTTTAAAACACTTGCTCTATTTCGAGCACTCCGGCTGCGCCGTCGTGCTCGAAAAATCGCGCGTATTTCAAAGACCTTAATATCCACTTATACTTTAATATACTATTAAAGTTCCATAAACAATTATTTCCACATACAAAATTTTTTCGTTGTGAAAAACTTGGTTAGCAAATCTGAATGTGGAAGTAGTGATTCCTTGGGCAGCGGTTTTAACCAAACTAATTATTTATATTTTTTTAATGCGCGTTTTTTTAGTCACTGGTTTATGGGGAAAAAGAATTTCTCAAATTTTTTATATCTCTCTTATTTTATAAGATACCGTTCTTTTCTAAAAACCCGTGATTTCTCACATTTTTTGCTGTTAGGCCTTATTGGGTTTAATAACGGCAGATTGTTGTAGGTTATTATAATACCTTTCGACGGCTGCTCTAAAATAATAATAATAATAAGTAAAAACTCTTTAATAAAAGTATATTTTGTAACTACTTTATTGCCGTTGCCATATTGCGGTAGATTGCAACGCTATATACTAATTTTGTAGCAGACTCTGGAACGACAATTTACTTTCAATAGCAAAACTGTCTCAAACAGTGCTTTAATATAACTGTTTTATAAGATAATAGGAAGCAATTATAAAATAATTTTAACATATATTTATACCGTGCTGAAAATACTGCCGAACGTTACTAAAAAAGCACTATAAAATTATTTAGTTTTATAAGCTGAAATATTTTATAGCTTAGTCACGGAAACGTTTGTAAAATAATTTCGTAATTGGTTTATAAGATATTTTATAATTTTGTTGTAAATACGTTTTGATGAAAAATTTATAAAACAGTTCAGTTGCAGGCAACCAGATAGTGCTTTCTGCAACTCTAATGTAATCAATTAGCATTTTAGAAGCATTAATAAAATAGCAATGAAACAAAATAATCGTATAATATTTAAATTATAAAACAAATTTGCTGGTTGAGTGTGTATGATTTTTATTTATAATGTTGACGAAACCATTTCTGCAATTCTTAACAGTTTGAAGGTTATTAAAACACTATTCTGTTCTGCAAGTTATTAAATTTACAGATTATGGAAGACGATGATGCCCGACAACAAAAGAATATTAGTCTTCTCCTCCCCAAAAAAGAAAGATAACTGTAGAAAGCCCAATAATCAAGAAATACCACTTTGGCCCGTGTACCCAAGATCCAGGCCCTTGATAATGGCTCCATCGATTATTTTGGATATGCCGGATCTGGATTCAAATATTTGTAAGTTTCGCTATTATGGCAAAAACATGCTTGAAAAAAAATGTGTCCATGGCATCGTCTATTACTATATTATAGATTAATGGATAGATGATTATTTTACTACTTTATACAGGGTGATTTATCATGACGTGCGGAAAATAAAATGGTGTACTAGCCTTCTATGTAAACTATTGATTCTAAATATACTGGGATTGTTGCTATAAATTCATCCATAGAATAATAAAGTTGAATCAAAATATTTTGTAGTGTAGTATGTTTGAAGTTATTTAAATGTCATAATTTTATGCTCTTCTTCATAATTCTATGCTATTTCGCAATATATTATAATTTTGTATATAATAATACTTATTTGAATCGAATTTAGTGGAGTGAACTTGGGTTTTAACTTCTAAATCGATGAAACCTTCAAATTTTTTGTATAGATCTCCTGATTAGGGTCTCATAAATATGCAGGATAATTTTTTGGTAAGAGAGGGGGTGGAGGGGGGTTAAAAAAACATTTTTGTAAATATCTTGAAAAGTATGAAGTTTATCAAAAAGTGTCAAAACATACAGCTCGAAAACTATAATTTTGGAGTCGCTATTTTCTTTATACATTTTTCAAATAGCAGATTCATAATAAACAGTCTTGAAAACCATTAGGTGAATATTTTTAAGCCAAATTAACTGAAATTTTTCCAACCATAAAACATAATTTTTCATAAAAATTGATTTTTGGAGTTGTAAAAAAAATTTTGCGGGTAGAAAACCTAATATATGATTATAGAAAGTCATTAATAGCTATAGGTGTATTAAGTGCTTCATTATCGCTTGATAGTGTAAGTTGTAAAACACTGGAGAGCGATACTTATTTAAAAAAATTAAACATGATTTACACATGATTGTATCTACGAGCATTTGAAAATATCAGACAAAAGAATAATTAGGTTGAATTTTGGCTGGAAACAGCAAATCATCAACATTTTATGAATATGCCTTGCATATGTGATCAAAATGAACAGACGAACAAAACACCTATACCGCGCGCCGTCACTTTATTTAAGTTTTATTAAGCATTGTAAAGTTCGTATTTCTCTTATAAATAAATTAGGTAATTAATTGTTACTCTTACATTAACTTTCATGCTATTAACAAGAGTTTTGGAGCATTATTGTTTCATAACAATACATTGTCAATTTTCTGACCAAACGTGGGTAAGGACCCTTGCACTCGAACGAACGGAATAGTACATTGTGTAGGTATCTAGCAGTAAAAGCAATACATTCCCAGACGACGATGTAAATTGTTGGGCGAGGCGTTAGCCGGGACCAACAAGCATTGATGTCCGGGAATGTGCTTTTTTTACGAGATACACATGCTATTTTTTTCTGGAATCGCAATCAATATTATTGTAAATATATAAAAATTTGAAAATATATACATATTAAAATATATTATAAAAAACAGTCCGGTAAAGCCACCTTCGCGACCTAGGCCGGGAAAGTAACTTTTATATATAAACGACAGTCTTGGAAAGCCACTTTTGCGGCCTAGGCCGGGAAAGTAACTTTTATATATAAAAAAACAGTCCGGGAAAGTTAACCTTCCCGGACTGTTTTCTGATAGTTGCTTGGTAATGGACTAAAATACTAGAATCGCGTATTTTGGGATCTGAAATTGCGCCGAAAAGGTAGACATTCTTTACTGATTTCAGAAAAAATATTTTTTTCTGGGAAAGTTACTTTTCCGGGCTGTTTCTTTCTGTATATAACAGTCCAGGAAAGTTACTTCCCTGGCTCAGGCCGGGAAAGTACCTTTCCCGGACAGTTTTTTATATATATTTTAAAATACATAATTTTTTATTTTTATACGTTTATAACAATATTGATTGCGATTTCAGAAAAAATAGTATCGTAATAAAAGCACATTCCCGGACTTCAATGCTTGTTCGCATCATCGTCAGGGAATGTATTGCTTTTACTACTAGATACATAATGTATTATTACCGCTGATTATCATGAGAGACGAGCGGTAAAATGACATTATTAATAGCTCCTCGGAAAACGTCAACTTTGCATTGTCCAATGTGAACACGAAAAGCCTACTTTTTCTGTCGATCGTAAATAAAAATGTTTTTAGGCAAATCCATTCCAGGTCCAATCGATTTCTTAATAATTTACTTTTTCGTCGCACCAAGTACGCTCCATGATATTAAAACACAAAATAATTCTAGGTCATCATGTGGTGGATTGGGGTAAAAAAGGCTACATAGGAACCATATACGAAAATGAAGTTCATCTGTGGCATCCTGAGCAAAAATTGAAAAGGCACGTAACGAAGACAAATGGACAGGTACAGTATTGCGTCAAGTGGAATCGGCAAGGAACACGGTTTGGCATGTCCCTGCATTATTCAGCCGTTGGTATCTGGGACTGTGAAGTTTGTAAAGTAAGCGTTTTCATTTTAGTACAGCATGTTTGTCTTTAGTTATACACAATTAAATTTAGAAATACTTTCTTATCTAGACTCTCATATTTGAGCATACTTATTTTAAACAGCATAAGGATACTTCAAATAACTGCGGCTTTATTATAAACATAAAGGGTGGACAGTGCATAAAAATTTTGCTGTATTTTTATCAAAGGAAATGGCAGATACATGTACCTGAAGCGGCACCCCTGGTGACTACGTTCTACCACAGACCTAGATAGATGAATAGACGTTTATTTGACTGCTCTACATAAACAAATACAATTGTAGCAAGCCATTACTTTGTTATTATCTATAGATAATATAGTACATATATAATTAAAAATGAAGTTTAAAATATAATACAAATTAATAAAACAGGATTCAAATATTAAAAATAAGGATAATATAATAAATAAAAAAAATGCCTTAAAACATGCGACGTAAGTTGCACAGCATATTACATAACAGTCATGGGGGGGTAGTCATACATCTTCAATTGAATAGAATCAGAAAATGTTGTTGTTTTATATTTTCAGGAAAATTATAAGTTTAATGAGTTTTGAATTGATTCTGTTAAACGATATTTAGGAAGTTTTAACAAATTGGCCGACCTTGTGTTGTAGTTATGTAGCTCAGATGGAGTTACATACTAATTCTTATTTTTATGGATCTCTAAAAGATAGTACCTAAGGGTACGGACATGCCGAAGATGCTTAGTAGTTCAGTGTGTAGTTCACTACGATAGCCGCCATCAATTTTTAGAACAAACCTGTACATTTAAATGGGACCGCATATGCCGAGGATGTTTGCAGCAGTTCATTCTAGCAGTTTACATGGAAGTCACCGCGGTAGCTGGCCATTCATAATTTTATATATTTGGTGTGAGGTACGGAGATCCCGGAGTTGCCTCGCAGCTAGAAGTTCAGCCCACAAATTCAGTCTATGCATCGAAGTCGTCAATTTGTAAAACAAACCTGTACATTTAAATGTGACCGCACATATCGAGGATGCTACCAGAGCAGTTTACTTCCGAAGTCTACCAGCATGTTCACCTCGAAACAAAATAGTTTGTTTTTACATGGTAGTAGAGAGGTAGACTTCGCGGGTGGCGAATATTTACCAGATTTTGAATAAATATTTCCATGCATATTTTTTTAAGTTATAGTCAACAACCTTAATTATTACTTTATAATTAAAATATACAGTATATCCGCGGATGGGGTTTACAATAGGTGTAATCGCAATTTTTTTTAACTTTTCGAGAAAATGTTATTCTTTATAAAAGTTTTTCCTTGTCTAAAAAATAGTAATGACTTTGAGAAAAATTATATTTTTTATACGTGGTGCGCAAAAATTACAAAACATAATTCCAAGAGTAAACTGGTTATATTTTTTATTTTGGAATAAAATGTAAAATAAAAAAGTTGTTTCAAATTATATGGTCTGTCCAAATTCAAAATTTCACTTGAATATTGCAATGTTTCGAAATGAGTGAGTTTCTATTAAAATACTTGTTGGATTTTGTCAATTTTTTTTGCTTACTTTTATTTTATTTTGACAAATACTACAAGCCGTAGAAATTTGGAATCCTATTTTATGAACATCTTCTATAATTTTCGTAATGTTCTATTTGATTGTTAGGTGCGTTGTTACCTAGTTACGTCTACATATCATGACACATCTGCATTAAAAAATTTTTTAAATGTTAACTGTCGAGCAAAGAATTATTTTAATAGAGTACTATGGAAACGATGGGAGTTCATACCGTTACGTTCTTCAACAATTTAGTGAGAAATTTCACAATGTGTTGCATCCCTTAATTTATAGTGGTCCTCTAATTTTGTTTGTGTTTAAAAAAACAAATGCCCTGATAGACCCCAGGACGAGAAGCGTGTGTCCCTGTTTTACTTCCACATCCAGTGGAAGTATAGTAACGACAAAAATTTTTTTAAAAATTTTTATTGTTCAAATAGGTTTAGAATGTCATGAAACGTCGAGATTTTAAATTTGAGCGAAAAAAAAATTTCTGTCTGTCGGTCTGTAATTTTTTTTGTGCGCACGTTTACTCTGGAACCGTTTGAGATGTTGACATGAAATTTGGTACACATATGTACTTTAACGAGATCTAGAATTAAATTATATTTTCATCTTGTTTCGTCGAAGGGTTGGGGGGTAAATTGGGGTAAATTTGAGGTAAATAGGAAAATCAAGCGGGTGAGAGTCCATAAAATTGGTATTTAGTATATACAAGAGAAGCCAAGGTCTCAAAAAAAAAGTTGACATTAGCCATCCCCATTACCACCCCCACCCCATTATTAAAGGAGATGAAAAAAATGGTGATTTAGTGTGTGTACAAAAACCAGAGACCTCAAAATATTTTTTTACTTCATCCACCCCCACTACCACCTTTTATCACCACCCCCACCCCACTACCGATGTGGGGTATCCTTTTATGGATTTTTGGGGTAGAGGATTTCAAATATTATATTATTAAAGTTCCGTAAACAATTATTTCCACATACAAATTTTTTTCGTTGTGAGTGACTTGGATAGAAAATCTGGATGTGGAAGTAGTGATTCCTTGGGCAGCGGTTTTTTCTCCTTTGTTGATCTTCAATATTTATTTTTTCATTGTCGACATGGGTTAATTGGAATAAATGGTTTTTAGGGTAGCGGTTGGCTGTATGGCTAGTGGCCAGATGCCAAAAAAGAAAAAAAAAGCTCCACTACGGGTTTATTAATATAACTAAAAATAATGAGTAATATATAACACCCTCCATCCAATTTTTATTATAAAAATCAGACTATCAAATAATATGACAATCTATAAATTATCCAACATAGGAAGTTCCTAAAAAAGTTGACTCAAATTTAGGCCGCTATATTGGGCTGGCCATTTCGAGTTTCCAGTTTTATTAATTTTCTTGACAGTTTAGTACATATACTTGCAAAATTTCATGCTGCGGCCCTTAAATTTTCAGTGGGCAGGCCAGACCTTAAATTTTTTACAAAAGGCATGCATGCCTGAAGAAGCCCAAACAAACAGATATAGCTGTTATATGACTTATTAACTACGTCGAGGCATCTTGCGAACTAAACAGAGTTCCCAAGGAATCAACTACTAAGGAATCACTACTTTCTCATCCAGATTTTCTACCCAAGTTTCTCATAACGAAAAAATTTTGTATGTGGAAATAATTGTTTACAGAAGTTTAATAATATAATATTTGAAATCTTCTACCCCCAAAACCCATAAAACGATATCCCACACGGTAGTGGGGTGTGGAAGGTGATAGGGGGTGGTAGTGTGGGTGGAAGAAGTGCAAACATATTTTGAGGCTTTTGGTTCTTGTACACACACTAAATCACATTTTTTTATCCCCTTTAATAACATGGTGGGGGTGGTAATGGGGGTGGCTAATGCCAAAAAATATTTTGGAACCTTAGCTTCTCTTGTATACACTAAATAGCAATTTTATGGACTCTTACCTGCTTGATTTACCTATTTACCCCCAATCTACCCCCCAACCCTTCGATGGGTTGGGGGGTAGATTGGGGGTAAATAGGTAAATCTGAAAATATAGTCCAGTTCCACATCCCGTTAAAGTACATATGTGTACCAAATTTCAAGTCAAAATATCTCAAACGGTTCCAGAGTAAACGTGCACACAAAAAAAAATTACAGAGTGACAGACAGAAATTTTTTTTCGCTCAAATTTAAAATCTCGACGTTTCATGACATTCTAAGCCTATTTGAACAATAAAAATTATCAAAAATTTTTTGTCGTTATTATACTTCCACTGGATGTGGAAGTAAAAGTAAATAAACTAATTACATAGATCAGAATAGAATGGAATTTATGTAATAATTTATAATTAAGCAATTTTCTGTAAATAAAACAAAACGCATCGAAATTTTTCTACCTGCGATAATTCCCTATTTACAGGTAAAGAGTACCGATATTTTATTGCTTTGGCAATATATGCATTTGAATTCGTTCAGTCCGCATGAAGCCACACTATACGTTTCCTGTGCTCATATGTATTAAAAAAGATACACACGTATGCACTCACATTCTTTTTTGTAGAAAATTTGATTCTCTACAAGTATTTATTATCAAAAAGTTTCAGTTAATTTTACCTACTATTATGACCAGTTGAGAATGTAAAAGAAGATTTTTTGCACAAATAACGTTTGTTCTGGCAATATTTTGCAGCACAAACAGAGCACAAACTTGGAAATAATAGAGAAATGTTGCACAATAAATAACACAATAACACACTTCACTAAGTACGTCTATGAACTAAATAAATTATACCCAAACTGTACCTACGTCGCCCGCACGGTTTTCCAAGGTTTTAAAAAACATAGAAGGTCGACCTAGGTACTGCTTTTGTCTTTGTGGTTGGAAAATGATGAAATCTTATTAGCGATTTTTTTTATTTCAAATCTGAGTACTCCGCTGGATTCGGCAACCCCTCAAATGGGTTTGTTCCAAATTTCGTGAAAAAAACCCTATTTTTGGATTTTTCCTGAAAGAAATAAAAATTATGAAATTGCCAATGAAAATCCACTTTAATTGTCAATTTGTATTAAGTTTTAATTATTTTAATTTCTGATTGCAATAATAATTATTGCCATGCAACTTTCATTACATTTCATAATTTTCCACTCACAATAACAAACGCAGTAGTAGGTCGACCTTTTTCGTTATATAAAATTTAATGTAGCACAAGAATGAACTTTTCAGAGATCTACGTTAAAACAAGCCCCAAATCGGACCTAAAATACATGTTTTATGGTGATGATTCCAAACAAAAGGCAAACATACTGCAGAAATAAAAATATTATTTACATGAGATAAAAGCAGGTCAATCCCCCGAGAGACTGAACAAAACACTGAACTGGTGAACTGATTGATAAACTTCTTCGGCATGTGCACCCAGTATCGCGGCATTAATTGACTGAAACTTGCGAGCTGAACTTCTAGCGGCGTGACATCTTCGACATGTCCGTACCCTAAGTAGTAAATATATAGGGCAAGGAATGGACATTATACCATTTTAATAAATAATGGTTGATAGTGTTCTCTGAAACCTGCTCTTGTAATAATTTTTATAGACTCCTCTGTTGTCAAAATATTTTTACAGCGCTGCTCGAGTTCCCCCAGAGTATAACCCCATAGCTTATTTGGGAATGGATTAATGAATAGTACACTGAGAGCGATGTGCAAAAGTCGTAAAACAATTATTAATCTTCGTAACAGAAATAAATAGCTTGATAGCTTATTGCTGAGTTACTCAAGATAATCGTTCCAAGCTAAAACCTTAAAGTATCATCAAAAAATATACCGAGTAAATTGACGTTCTCTCCCTTCATTATGTTATATCTGTTTTGTGTTTTGTCACGATTTAGTTTGAGTGCATTGTACCAAAGTTCCTCTCTCGACTTTCAGTTTCACTAATGATATTTTCTAAACTGTTAATATTCTTGGTTAATATTTTGTAATAATTGCGTCATCAGCAAACATAACAATACTGCTAGGGAACAAGTAATAAAATAAATCATTTACATAAATTATAAACAGTAGAGGTCCCAGTACAGATCTCTGAGGCACCATGTTTTACTGAACTAAAATAAGAAGTCGTATTGTCATGTGAGACGCATTGTTACTTATTCTCCAGATATGAGTTCAGTTACCTCTCCATAAAAACTAAGTTTTTCGATGATGAGAGTATGAGAGGCACTACTATATCACCCACAATTTTACAGATTGCATCCATTGTGGAACATTTTTGTCTGAAACAAAATTTTTCAATTATCTTGCTAAACACAGGAATAATCGAAGTTGATCGATAGTTATCCCGATTATTTGAGTCACGTTTCTTAAAAATAGACAATTCGAGTTACCTTAAAGATATCGGGAAAGTAACTCTAACTAAATCATTCATTTATTATCCGTGTGTATGGGAGAACTAGAAAATATATGGTTTCTTTAACAATTTTGCTCTTCAAATCGTAAATATATAAACTGTTTAAATTTTTCAGCGAATGTATTGCATCTATAAACTCTAAAGCGGTGAGAGTTTCAATAAAAAAAGAAATATTAGGTGTCGTAACATATTCTTTTGAGGGAAGTTTAAGATTATTACTGCTTTGCGGCTTATAAGAAATTAATACTTATTCCCTTTAATCCTATAGTAGACGAAATGTGATGAATGGATGAAAGTATGGTTTTGATGTATTATACTTTGTCAGACTGCTGGGCAAAAAGTATTTAATAGCCGGCAGCAAGACTTTTGGCACGATACAGTGTCGTCCAGCTGGGTATTTTGATATATTATATATATGATTGTATATTGCTTATATATAAAAAGCAAAAACGAGCAGCATAGGTACAGCATAGATATATTATAACCCAACAAAAATTTTTGATTATCATAGAAAAAATAGTTTTGTACGGAAATCAGTTTCATAACAGGCTGACCTCAAATATCGAATGAAAAAGTGTGTGCGTATCTATGCGTGTATGTCTGTAGACCGCGTTTTTCTAAACATGATAACTTCCTTTAGGTTTAATAGGTTATATCATATATATCAATGTTACCTTAAAGAGACGTAAGATGTTTTTTATAATCGAATGAAAGTTGCAATCGCAGTTGCATCGCTTGTTCTGTACCATTTTCATCCATACTCCGTATAGTTGTTTAAGACGCCAGACTCTGTGAAGACAACCGAGTATTGGGCTATTTCACAGCATATTTTTTCTTATCATTGATAGTTTTGTTTCAACCATTTTTACGCACCTTTCTTTCTACGCTTCAGCTAAGCACAACCACTTAGATCCAACTGGAAAAAACAACGACACTTCTCTTTACTCTGAGGTATACATTGTATACATACATTTCCTGGGTATTCAGGATAGTTTGCAATTTAGCTCCTTATCTCTTATATTATAAAGCACGATATTTCAAAATGCGCAATGGAAAATAAATTGATTGCAATAAGTCCAAGGAGAAATATTCCTAGCGTCTGTTGATTGCAATGGGTAGTGGTAGATGGCTCTCGTTCCAAGCTGTTTAAATACATTTACTCAGCTTTTTATTAATATTTTTGCTGGGGTATATTGCAATCAATTTGTATTGCGTACTTTGATTCACCAGCTATCTAGCGATTTTCTTTTGTAGACTACAGTTACCATATCCTGTCAATGTTTCCTCAAACTGTGTAAAGTAACAGCCATGGAGTGGACAAGAAATGGCGTTCTTATAACGGGATGTTCGGAAGGAAGGTTGTGCTCTTGGACCCCGAATTTTGTTTGCTCCAAAACATTTTACATGGCTCACTTGGACACTATAATAAATATCAAATTTTCGTGTGCTGAAAATTATTTGGTAACCACTGGAACAGACTGTGTCGTAAGGGTGTGGAAATGGCCAGAATTTGTGGAACATTATGAAATTGGATATTCTATCACACCCGTTAAGGTAGTGTATAATTTCAGTTAGAACTACTCACACTATGGACATTCCAGTAGATACTTTTATAAAGTTACTTGCCTTATGCGTATCTTTCAATACAATTTTTCGTCAGTTTTATCAGGAGTACTACAGGGGTCTATTTTTGGCCTCTGCTATTGTCTGCTGTATATAGTGTGTTCCACTTTTCACGGTAATACCTTCATAGCTCCAATCAGTTTCAACCAAATTTGGATTGGTATCAAAGACCTTTGCTATATCTTGTTTGAGTAAAACCAGAATCACTATATCCAAAATTTAAACGATGTTTTGATTTATGGTTTTTCGGATTTATGGTTTTCGAATTACGGCCCCTTAAAATTATACTTTTCAAAAATAAATACACTTAATTTCATTCAGAACTAATTTATTGCGTTGTGTCCATGTATTTAATTCATCATATACACGATTTATCTTTAAAATGAGTTCCTGTGGGGTCGAAACTGAAGCAGATATTGAGGTATTGTAGTAACTTGACCAGTAGATAAATGTTGTGGAAGATCGTTTACATATTTCACGAAAAGAAGAGGTCCCAACACCGAACCCTGTGGCACGCCTAGATATACATTTTCATAGAACATTAATCATTGTCATATTTTGCCCATTTTCAGAAATAGATATTATTGCTAGGTTTACCTTTTGATGCTTTCTTTCTTTTCTCATTTTAATGGAATTTTATCCTTTAGGCTTTAGCTTGGCATCCTTGGAGAGACTCGTTGCTGGCAATAGGTGGTGCAACAAGCATATCTCTATGGAATGTCAATACTGAAACCACCGTAGATTATAAGAAACATCCCTACACAAAGTGCATGGTAGACGCTTTAACCTTTAATCCGCTATCAGCTGAATTAGTGGTAAGTGAAACTTGTTAAATCAGAGTACAGGCATTACTTCCCAGAGATTTTCCACAGCGTGTAAAGTTCTGTCAGTGGTACCTTCAGAATGTTACACCAAATCCGCAGTTTTAGTCACAAATTATGTTCAGAGAAAAATTTCCATAATAATCATGTGTGGGCGGAATAATCTTATAGCCTCTTTTTTCTGCCAAAACGCCTTAATGGGCAATCTTACCTGCATTTTCTCCAAGAACTACCTGTGTGAAGATGTACCAACTGCGTTAAGGAATCAAATGTGGTGCATGTACGATGGAGCTGCTGTTCATTTCAGTGTAGTTTTTCGCGGCCATTTACATGTGGTTTATTCTAACCGTTGGATAGGTCGCGGAGGCCAGCAAGTTCCCAATCTCAATCATTTGGATTTATTTTTGTGGGGTCATCTTAAAACCATCGTGTATAAAACTCCCATTAACTAATATTTGCAAGATAAGAAATGATTTTACTTTTTTTTGAAAATAACTTTATAGTTTAAATCGCAATTTTTCTAAAGTTAGTGTTGTAATAATGGGACAAAAAAATTTTAGCATCTAGGTAATGCTATATGTATTTTGTGTTACAAAAAAAATTTTAAAATATTTTAAAACATAATTAATAACCGTAGATTCTAAAATACTTCGTCTGCTCATAAACGTTCGGGTGCCATCTTGATGACATAATAACTACGTCCTCGTCACAATTAGAGTGCGAGAGCTATAAAGGAGACCTTATCTAATATGTTTTTGCTTGTTCTCGCCATTTCTCAGCTGAGTCCGAGGAAACTCTTATCAGTCAATTTGTTTCTCATCTATATGACCTTTGACAGGATTATTATATACTTATTATTTATTTCTGTTGTAGGCGAGCTATTATAACTACGGTATAGATGGTAATGGCGTCCAATTATTAACTGTGTTAAAAGATTTAGATAAAATCGTTGATGAAGTGCAATTTCATTATGGTAGGGTTCCGTATCTACTATGGGATGCTGTGGGAACAAAATTAGGTAACTTCTATTTCTATAAATTATCAAAATGCAAAAACTTTGATATACAGTAAAATAAAACTGGACCAAGTGCGGATCCTTGTGGGACTCCACACTATTAGTTTCATCACAGTAATACCAATTAATTGTTTTCAGTTGTTATTAATAATAAATCCTTAAAAACATCCCCGAAGCTTAGACTTTAATTATTTTTCATATTCCCTGCAAACAATTTTAAACAAAGACGTTACGTTTGTTCCTTGATTTTTCTGGTATTTTGAGTACGATTTGTAATAGAACAAAAAGGTTGATATTTACCTAACAATCACCCCCTAAAAGTAGTCCTCCGTATTTCACACTATGTTTTACCAGAAATTTGTATCTGTTAATAAACTACCCCTAGAAAATCACTCTTGCACCTTTTATTTTTCACCTATTTTTGCATATTAATTGAATAATATCATTTTTGGCCGCTTTAGTCTTGATTTCAACCTTTATAATGACTAGCATTGCATTTATGCAGCAAAATCGAATGTTATGTTTTATGACAATCAGTTTTTTGTAACCGGACCTGAGCGAGCAGAAAAATCGATCTGATTTAGATGAACTCCTCCTTAGAACCACCTGCTACTAAAACAATGCCGGCAACTCATTGTGTTAAACAATTGATATTAGATGAATGGTAATGAGCTCTGTCATTTTTAGATGTTGACAGTTTTAGTGCAAGGGGTGGACAACACTATTAATTCGACAAGTTGACATTTGTTCATTTTTATAAGTTTTATACGTAGGCGATTTTGTTTTATTTCCAATTAAGTTCACCTAATAGATACAGGGTGTTCGGAACTACTGGTGACAACTTGTGTCCGCAAAAAATAATTTGTAAAGAGTTTATATTCCGAG
This sequence comes from Rutpela maculata, assembly GCA_936432065.2. Taxonomy (NCBI): domain Eukaryota; kingdom Metazoa; phylum Arthropoda; class Insecta; order Coleoptera; family Cerambycidae; genus Rutpela; species Rutpela maculata. Next base: position 24,235,742 of record OW386290.2, read on the forward strand.
TTTCCACCTGTCCAGTGGATGAAACATCCCTGAGTTTGCGAAAAAACACCCCCAGCGGTGACATGCTGGTTTTTCTATTTTTTTTTTTACTAACCGAAGTTCGGACAAAACTCTTACAAATATCGCTCAAAGTTGGGGGTAGGGAGCATCCAGCAAAAAAATAGTCAAACGCGGGTTTTCACATTGAATATCACCATAACAGATGGATGTATAAAAACAAAAAAAAAGTCCAACCTGCCATTGATTGGGAATATCAATCAAAAAGAGCTTTTAGTCCACAGTACAGCGCCCTTTTTTTTAATGATTCAATAGGGTTTTCCCACTAATTTTATTTTAACATTTTATGCTGTGAAAATGATATAATAAAACATTCTGTTAATTTACAACAATTTTCTTTTCTAATAAGAATAATTACTTCTAAGAAAATATCGTTAAAACAACTTGCTGATAATTTCAGGGCTTTTTAAAGCGGGCATTTTTACGCGCCAGAATTACGTTTCTACCCGGAAAACCAATCAGATTATGGATATAACTTTGTATTAAAGGAAGCTTTCCTCTAAAATTCTTAGAATTTCCTCTTTTATTGCTTGTACTGTGATTGGTCTAAAGCAGTGGACTTATAAATATTGGCCAATCAGAATCCAGATAAAAAATGCCACACAAATTATTCGTAAAAGCGTCGGACGTTGATATTTTGTAGTTTAGGTTTAACCTTCACCCGCTTCTGCACAGACGGTACATATCAGATGACAGATGATAACCTAAAACTTTATTTATATTTTGATGTTTTGAAAGAAAATATTATCAGTTTAATATTTTATCAGTTACTGGTTTATGTTTTATTAATTCTACGATCAAAATGAGTAAAATGGAAGAGGGAGTATTTTCAGTAGTATTATTACACAAAGGTACAAAACAAACTTTTTTAGGCATTTTGATAATAATCCATTACTACTCATAATAGAGATTATGTTTTATATTTTTCACGGCTATCTCATGCAACAATGTAACTGACTTTTTATTGGATTTCAGGGCGTTGACGTCACAACGCGCTAATTTATGGCTGTTTAAAATGAACTCAATATTTTTCAAACTTTAAGTTTTTTTTTGTCACTATTAGTAAAATTAAAAAGATAATAAATATCCTATAAATCATTTTTTTACGTGAATTACTTCAGCAATAATTTTTTTTTCTGGGAAAACCCTATTTGTAGGACAATGTGGCCATTTCATTTTAAAAACATTTATTAAGCAATAGTAAAAAAATCAGCTGGTTACTAATCATTTTTTTGACCTCGCTATTTGGATATGTTGGGGGTGGGGGACGCTTCAGTAAAACCATCGATTTTGTAGGACAAACGTTTTTTGGTGTTTTTTATCAAATTATCTCAAGATTTAACTAAAAAACTAACTATTACTAATAAAATTTGAACAATCACTCAACCGACATATATACACCCAAGCGCAGTTATTAGCTACCACTTCCGAGAATTTTCGCAAAGAGAAAAGTTGGGCGTCTCGTCAAAACGAAGCTACTCACGAAAATTCAGCCTGTTACTAATCATTAAAAGGGCGCTGTACTGTGGACTTCTATGATCAGTCTGGAAAAGTACAATTTTCTCGTTAAGCTTTTAAAGCTATCAAATTATCAAATGTGTTAAATCGGTGATACAGTCCTGGCCGGTAACTGCACCATTATTTCCAAAATGATTTTTGGAAAAAGAATTCCTGCAATTTTATGAAATTTTCCAACTTTCAATTTAACATCTAGGTCACTGTATTTAGTGGTTAACTTGATGATATTGATATACTTGATACAAAAAAATGAGACGGTATTTTTTTTCTAGCTACCGCCAGTGCCGACGAAAATTTGTGCATATGGGATTTCTTTGGCACATCCTCGGCAACGGAGAAGAAATTTTTAAGCTTATCAAAGAAGAGGGAATTCAGTACGAATATGCTTAAAAATTTAAATATCTTCAATTCATATATTCGATAAAATTGGCTATTCTCTAATTTTTACAATGTTTTTTATTTATTGATTGTTTAATGTTTGCTTATATATATTTTAATAAATTATTTTTCTCTCCATTATAATTTATTTCAAGTTGTAATACTTATAGGGTTTTCCATTAGCTGCTCTTTTACGCATTCAGTGTACGTGTACCTCAATTTTATTGCACTTTTATAATTTATCAAACCGATCCAACATTTTAATCACCAAAGAAAAATGTCTTTCGACAGAAATTTATTTCATGAGAACCTGAACCTAATTCCTCCAAAAAATTGATGAGCGGGAGGCATAAAATCCTAAAAAGAAAAAATTCCACAAAAATAAAAATTGTTGACAACTTTTGCCAAGTCTGACAAATACCCCCATACGTCCCCTTCGCTACTTTAAGGTATCAACTTCAAATACCAAGATTTTTTTTGTGGGTTGGTTCTACCTGTTTATTTACGAAGTTCACTATATGTAAATCATTACTATTAGGTACCCATATTTTACAATTCCAATTACTTCCACATCCAGTGGAAGTATAGTAACGACAAAAAATTTTATTGTTCAAATAGGCTTAGAATGTCATGAAACGTCGAGATTTTAAGTTTGAGCAAAAAAAAAATTTCTGTCTGTCGGTCTGTAACTTTTTTGTGCGCACGTTTACTCTGGAACCGTTTGAGATATTGACTTAGTACAAATATGTACTTTAACGAGATCTAGAACTAGATTATATTTCCATCTTGTTCCGTCGAAGGGTTGGGGGTAAATTAGGGTAAATTTGGGGTAAAGAGGTAAATCAAGCAGATAAGAGTCCATAAAATTAGTATTTAGTATATACAAGAAAAATTAAGGTCTCAAAAAAAATGTTGGCATTAGCCACCCCCATTACCACCCCCACACCATTATTAAAGGGGATGAAAAAAAATGTGATTTAGTGTGTGTACAAGAACCAAAATCCTCAAAATATTTTTTTTCTTCATCCACCCCTACTACCACCCCCTATCACCACCCCCACCCCACTACCGATGTGGGGTATCGTTTTGTGGGTTTTTGGGGTAGAGGACTTCAACTATTATATTATTAAAGTTACATAAACAATTATTTCCACATACAAAATTTTTTCGTTGTGAGTGACTTGGACAGAAAATCTGGATGTGGAAGTAGTGATTCCTTGGGCAGCGGTTTTTTAGTTGATTTTGAACAAAACTTTTGATATTATTTTTTTCTTTATTTGTAATTACTACTTACCTTATGTACAACCCGATTTTGTTTTTTATTGATGGTAAATAAACATTATTATTATTATATTAAAAAGGAATAGATGTGTTTTTACCCCTAAAAGGATGAGACGATTTAATACAGACTCAAGTATATATCTGATTATGAATCTGAAGTCTGATTTTAAAATTCGCGATTGCACCTCTATGGTCGATATAATAGAGGTACAAAGGAAAAATTAGCTCTATTTTGTTTGTTTTGAGCAAGTAGAACTATTTTTGCAAGTTCTTATATTTTAGGACATAAAACTTATATCTTAATAAGAAAAATGATTACTCTTACCCCCAAGAGGGTGAAAGCCACCCCCAAAGTGAAAAAATCAATAATTAACAAGAGGGTGAAAAGTACCCCTAAAATTAAAAAAACCGCTGCCCAAGGAATCACTACTTCCACATCCAGATTCTCTATCCAAGTCACTCACAACGAAAAAACTTTGTATGTGAAAATATTTGTTTATGGAACTTTAATAATATAATATTTGAAATCCTCTACCCCAAAAACCCATATAACGATACCCCACATCGGTAGTGGGGTGGGGGTGGTGAAAGGGGGGTGGTAGTGGGGGGTGGATGAAGTAAAAAAATATTTTGAGGTTTCTGGTCCCTGTACATGCACTAAATCACATTTTTTTTTCATCCCCTTTAATAAGGAGGTGGGGGTGGTAATGGGGGTGGTTAATGCCAAAAATTTTTTTCAGACCTCAGCTTCTCTTGTATATACTAAATACCAATTTCGCGGACTCTTACCTGCTTGATTTACCCATTTACCCCAAATTTACCCCAATTTACCCCCCAACCCTTCGACGGAACAAGATGAAAATATAATCTAGTTCTAGATCTCGTTAAAGTACATACGTGTACCAAATTTCAAGTCAATATCTTAAACGGTTTCAGAGTAAACGTGCGCACAAAAAAAAGTTACAGACAGACCGACATACCGACAGACAGACCGACAGACAGACAGAAATTTTTTTTTCGCTCAAACTTAAAATCTCGACGTTTCATGACATTTTAAGCCTATTTGGACAATAAAAGTTTTTAAAAATTTTTTTGTCGTTACTATACTTCCACTGGACGTGGAAGTAATAAGCATAAAGAAGCATACATGCATGCGATGTCCAATGACTTAAGAAATATCAAATTGGAATTTGGAATTTACTGGAACCAAAAAAAAACGGGCACTTTTTTGTGTAAAAAAATCAAAATTTTGCCTTTCTTTTCCTTGTAGCATTTTTGATTTTGCAGATATAAAAATTTGCCAAAAAAAAAAATTAACCTACTGTAATAAGCTTTAATTTGGTTCTAGGTACATGTTTAAAGGTTTGCTTAAACCAGAGTAATGACTGTTTGAAGAGCGTGGCCTTTTCAGGGCTACGTTAAAATGCACCTAACATTAACTGTATCTCGGTAACTATGAGCCTAAACAAATTTTTATTCATGGATTAGTTTTGTTATTTCATAAGGCAACTTTTTTGTTATGACAAACTTTTTCGAAAATATGATCCTCTTTGAGTAATTTGCTTAAAACCTTTGAAAAATCAGTGTTTTTTGCTCAACCCCCTGTAACTCGGACAGTATTAAATCAAAAATAACGTGATAGGTTTTTTTTGATAGAATTAGATGATCTACACGTTCCAATAGTTACTTTTTTTTTTTTTTTCGAAACCCCCGAGTTAGGGTGAAACTCACCCCCACCGAAAAGCATCCTTATTCCTTTTTAATATTTCATATTTGAAGTAAGCTATTCAAAAATATTTGAATTTAAAAATGAAAGAAAAAAGTAAAAAGTATACAAATGGGGGGGTAACTTAACTCTCTCCTGCCGGGTAAAAGGTTAGTAAAACGCTGTAGTTTGCAGCACCCAATTGCGTTTTTACGATCTAAACACTCTCATATTTTATATTTTATTAATCAATTTGCTTCGACAACTGTAATTAATTTTCGATGAACATACCATTAACATATTTGATACGAGTTTTATGACATTTTCATGTCTATTACCATATAACCAGCAAATTAATAAACATATTTATTCAAATCAAGTTCACATTGATAAAAACAAACGATAGGCTCGTAACAGAACTAGCAATTCTCGACCTAACACTTGTAAATAGATTTAATATTAGAGCTATTAGCATAACGGACACCTTAAACTGTAGAGGAACAATAAAAATCCGGGTTTGGGATCCCACATAAACCATTGTTTATGCAAAATGCATATAAAAACCGGAGCACTGGCTATATTTACCTGCCTTACGCGCTGTATAGGACAGGACAATGCTAAGAATGGGCTAGGTGGAACTGAGAGTGTGGGTAATATGCATACACATCTATTGTTCTTGAAATGTTCGTGTGCAAAAGTAACTGGTTGAAGCTGTTGTTCAAAATTCAAATCTGCACTAAAACTGAGGTTTAGGCCGCTCATCTATGCCATAAAAACAGTTTTTGTTTTATAGACGTGATTTAGGGCAGGTTTATATTGAACAAAAATGCCTTGAAATGGTTTTTCATTGAAGATTAAAAGGCGACTTAAAAATTCTGGACACAATGGGCTGGTTATCGATAATTTTTTTTCGTTATTTCTTTTATGCTATTCAATAGAATTCGATCATCTAGATAAGCTATTAAAATTTCAGCTTCATAAGTATATCGCCGACTCGTGACGTCATTTTGCATAAACAAAAATTGAAAAAGTACATTGTTTCTGTCATAACTTCTTTGTTTTTTATGTTATAGAAATAGACTAAAAACCATTTGAAAGTCTAATCAATAGTCTTTCATTTTTGTTCTTACCCATTTTGACGTAAGTGCCATAATTTTTGAGATATTTAATATTTAAACTAAACACTTCGTCTTGTGGACGTTCGGACGCCACCTTTATACTTGCAGATCTCCGAAACCATTAACTCTACAGAAATTAGAATAAAACAAAATTCATCCTCAATTCAGTAGCTTTCTTATTTGTCTCTAGGATGTTTTCGCTCAATGTAATACTTCTCGAGTTATTTGATGAATATTGTTTTGAAATACCTTTTTTTAAGCTTAAATCCCAATTTTCAAGTCGTTATATCAATTTTTACGAAAAGTTGCATTGAACCTTTTCTTCTTAAAATTTCATATTACTTCACCTCCAATGTTTTTAATTATTAAATTTCGGCTATCGCCTGATCAGCATCTACAAAGTGACGTTACGCGAAGCTCCGCCCCGTTTTCGTGCTGTCCATCTTTGGTAATTTATTTAAGGGCTTAAACGTCCGAATAAAAACCTAACAATTTGGAAATTACCTTATAAAGTGTTCTACTTTCCATTTCTGAAATAAAAAAAAATGCTGAACGGGCCTATTGTTGAAGAATTTTCAAAAATGGTGAAATATAGTAGTAGAGGTGTTAATTTCGTTAAATAGTTCATTTGGAAGAAGAACTTGAAACGCAACATATTAAAGAAATATATCAAGCTACTATTTGAATGTGCCTCGAAAATGACAGTTACGTCATCAGGGTAGTTAGCTGTGGATTTATATACATAACAGAAGAAAAGGAACAAGATGATAACAAGCAAAGTAATCTCATTTTACTTCCACATCCAGTAACGTATAGTATAGTAACGACAAAAAAATTTTTAAAAATTTTTATTGTTCAAATAGGCTTAGAATGTCACGAAACGTCGAGATTTTAAGTTTGAGCGAAAAAAAAAATTTCTGTCTGTCGGTCTGTCCGTCTGTCTGTCTGTCGGTCTGTCTGTAACTTTTTTTGTGCGCACGTTTACTCCGGAACCGTTTGAGATATTGACTTGAAACTTGGTACACATATGTACTTTAACGAGATCTAGAACTAGATTATATTTTCATCTTGTTCCGTCGAAGGGTTGGGGGGAAAATAGGTAAATCAAGCAGGTAAGAGTCCATAAAATTGGTATTTAGTATATACAAGAGAAGCTAAGGTCTCAAAAAAAAATTTGGCATTAGCCACCCCCATTACCACCCCCACCCCATTACTAAAGGGGATGAAAAAAAGATGTGATTTAGTGTGTGTACAAGAACCAGAAACCTCAAAATGTTTATTTACTCATCCACCCCCACTACCACCCCCTATCACCACCCCCACCCCGCTACCGATGGGGGGTATCGTTTTATGGGTTTTTGGGGTAGAGGATTTCAAATATTATATTATTAAAGTTCCATAAACAATTATTTCCACATACAAACATTTTTTCGTTGTGAGTGACTTGGATAAAAAATGTGGATGTGGAAGTAGTGATTCCTTGGGCAGCGGTTTTTTTTATTGTATTGACGACTTTGATCAGTCATTTCGACGTGTCCAACACCATGTTACTGTATGGTCTTTTGGACAATAAAGTTCATTATTATTATTATTATTATTATTCTTTCTTTACTTTATTTAGGCTATTTTTTTTTTATTTTTAATATGATCAAAGACCTATTTTTGTTTAACAGTTCTTATTTGACTTCCACATCCAGTGGAAGTATAGTAACGACAAAAAAATTTTTAAAAATTTTTATTGTTCAAATAGGCTTAGAATGTCACGAAACGTCGAGATTTTAAGTTTGAGAGAAAAAAAAATTCTGTCTGTCGGTCTGTCTGTAACTTTTTTGTGCGCACGTTTACTCTGGAACCGTTTCAGATATTGACTTGAAATTTGGTACACATATGTACTTTAACGAGATCTAGAACTAGATTATATTTTCATCATGTTCCGTCGAAGGGTTGGGGGGTGAATTGGGGTAAATTTGGGGAAAATAGGTAAATCAAGCAGGTAAGAGTCCATAAAATTGGTAATTAGTATATACAAGAGAAGCTGAGGTCTCAAAAAAAATTTTAGCCACCCCCATTAACATCCCTACCCCGTTATTAAAGGGGATGAAAAAAAATTGTGACTTAGGGTGTGTACAAGAACCAGAAACCTGAAAATGTTTTTTTACTTCATCCAATTTTTTCGTTGTGAGTGACTTAGATAAAAAATCTGGATGTGGAAGTAGTGATTCCTTGGGCAGCGGTTTTTCAAAAGTTAAGTGGGCGTTCAGTTAACAGTGTTTAGTGCATGAAGAATAGAGAAAAGGAGTAAGTATGCTTTACTAATTATGTTCGTAAATGCGAAAGAAAGAATCACTTCTACTATTACACGCATAGTTAAAATACAGAGTGGTTACTTCTTTTACTTTCACATCCAGTGGAAGTATAGTAACGACACAAAAAAATTTGAAAATTTGTATTGTTCACATAGGCTTAGCATGTCATGAAACGTCGAAATTTTAAGTTTGAGCGAAAAAAAAGTTCTGTCTGTGTGTCGGTCTGTAACTTTTTTTGTGCGCACGATTACTCTGGAACCGTATAAGATATTGACTTGAAATTTGGTGCACGTATGTACTTTAACGGGATCTGGAACTAGATTATATTTTCATCTTATTCCGTCGAAGGATAAATTGGGATAAATTGAGTAAATAGGTAAAACAAGTAGGTAAGAGTCCATAAAATTGATATTTAGTATATACAAGAGAAGCTAAGGTCTCAAAAAAATGTTTTGCATTAGCCACCCCCGTTACCACCCCCACCCCATTATTAAAGGGGATTAAAAAAAATTATGATTTAGTGTGTGTATAAGAACGAAAAATCTAAAAAAGTATATATACTTCATCCACTTTCACTGCCACCGCTCCTGTCACCACCCCACACCCCACTACCGATGTGGAATATCATTTTATGGGTTTTTGGGGTAGACGATTTCAAACATTATAAAGTTATATAAACAATTATTTCCACATACAAAATTTTTTCATTGTGAGAGACTTGGATAGAAAATCTGGATGTAGAAGTAGTGATTCCTTGGGCAGCGATTTTTTCTATTCTTTATGGTTTTATGATTAACTTCTCTGTAGACTGCCGTTATGATGTCATCGACGTTTAAAATATATGTATTTAATGACTTATATTCCAATACAGGACATTATTTTCAACTTTTACATGTCTCAATGATTTTTGAAGAAGAATGATACTGTTTAGCATAAATTCTACTAAAATATTGTGAAGTCCTAACCTACAACCATTCAGTTTTGAACTAGTCAAGTTTAAAGTTGTGTCACTACTGAAATTTAAGTATATTTATTGCTTTTTTTTTAGAAAGATGATTTCGATTCTGGTACAGAATAACATGAATTGTAGTTACAATGAAAAATTACATTACATTTGATTAAATAATAGTATTACTTACAATCTTTACAGCTTTCACATATCCAGTCAGTAAATATGTTTAAACTATATTAAACAGACCTAACTGCAACCGCTAATGTATCTTAAAAATAATATTACCGTCTACAAATATGTTAATGGACAAATACATATAATGTAGCATAATATACTAAAAACAAAATCGATCGACTCATTAGACATGAGACAAAATGGTAGCAGGTTCAAATTTAGCAGTAGGCAAAATGGCGGTTAAGTGAGACGATATGACTAGTCTCTATAATCTCTCCTGTATGCGAGTTTCAGCTTCAGCAATTCGTAACGTTGCAGGAATATCACCAAGAAACTGATGGGTAAAAGATTTGCTGATATCGGACGCTTAACAGACAACCGCGACGTATGGCGTGATGATATCATAGGTGCCATGCAGCAACGGCAAGTCGATTAGAAAACTGGATAGATCACAAAATAAGGAAGCAAACGACTTTTAATCACAAAACCTATTTTATTTGCTAATAGTTTCGTAAACTAATATTTGCTGCATATAACCAGGCAACAAGATTACAAATAAGTAAATGATATAGTACAATGTATTTAAATATAGGTAAATTACTTAATTTCAATAAACACAATGCATCATTATATAAAAAAATTTCCTTTCGTTTTGTGTAATAAACATTTGTTTTTTCTTACTTGTTTTATCGTATGTAGTATCACTAGTGCTTAGAATTTTATCGGTTAATTTTTCGAAAGCTCTGTTGCCTGGTAATATAAAGAGTGTAAATTCACAGATTATTATCTGATTAAATCCCGACCTCTTCAGTGCGAGGGATTTAATCTTTGATAATAAACTGCCAATTTACACGAATTATATTACCTTTTGGCAACTTAGCTTGAACAAAAATTTATAGATAAAATTTAAAACCATGAGTGGGATTTGTGGAGAATATTTCACGAATAAATAATTTATGAAGTACATCTTTAATATTATATTCCGTAATCATTTGCCTTCAGACATATTTTTGTCATTTTTTAGAGTTTACTGACCCTTGTTTTCAATTTTATCATTTACGTCACATAAAAATGCATTTTCAAAGCGAATCATCTAGCAAAAAACAAAAAGTCAAAACTGACGTTTATATTTAGCGGCAAGTCCAACTTGTCAAATATTATATTTGTATTTTGACTTTTCGCTTATTTAGTAGAAATTAAATTATTTTAATTGAAGTGTAATTTAATACCATCGTGCAAAAAATAATGTTACTTTTCTTTAAATAAATAGAAATTTCCTTATTTTCTTGTCTTTATTTCTGTGAAATAACGTAAGTATAGTCGAGTAAACTCTAAGCTGGCGCGTCCAAAGGTCGCTTCATCATATAAACTAAGAGAATAAGACATACGCAACTCATGTCTATGTCACTGCGATAGCTTTATGCGCATCGCATATCAAATCGTACGTCGTGTTACCAACTCATACATACGCCACCTTAGAGTTTACCGGACTATATATATTATATTAACTTTACTTACCGTTCAGACGTCGGTAAGTAAATTACTTACCGACGTGTTATGCCTACCAATCAGTAAACAAAACCTACCGTCTTAGCAACAGACATTGTAAACAAACAAAAAAGTTCAATTGTCCAAAAAAGTAAACTTAACTAAGCTGTGTGAGGGGGATAAAATGCAACTCCTCATTTAAAATAATTACTTATGGAATTTATCGTTATAGTTGACTACAAAAAAAATGTTTCTTTTCGGTCTTTGATATCATTCTAGGTATTAGTCATTTTCAAATACTGAAAAATCGGCGCTCAAAGTGTCTCTCTCTTCACAAAATCTGTAAATTTTGAATTAATCTGGTGGTTGATAACTGTCATGTTTTCTCGAACAATTCACCTTACTTTAGCGCAGAATCATTCGATTGAATTAAACTTACAGTGGCAAAAATGTAATCGAACAACATTGATGCCGCGGTTGACAGCAATTTCCTCTACTGCATATTTTTTAAATTTAGAGTGTTGCCTCGTCAGTGTCAGCAATACGACTTTTTACGAATTGGTGGCAAATGAAATATTTTAAAGTGAGTTATCTTTTTATTTTGTACAGTTACAGAAATAATATTTTTTACAGGATTTCTCAAAGAGCAGATAAATTAATCTAAGAAAGATCAAAAAGAAGATCTATGGAATGGTATGACTAAATAAATGAAATTAATAAATACATTTCTATTAAATTTCATCCCGATCTCGTCCCCGCACATCCCTTCAATTATTTAGAAGTCTTCTTCAGTTGATGTGTGACTGGCTACTAAAGAGAGTGTAATAAATCAGATTTGATTTGAATAGATACGTACATACGTGTAAGTTGAAAAGGAAGATATATAAACCTGACCTTTTACTTTTTATTATCTGTGTTGTGTCATATTAGAACCATTATTATAATTTTTTGTGTCCTCTAAACTGGTAATCATATTCAATATTCCATTAATTCATTTTATCACAGAAATTGTTTACAATTAAAATAAAATATTTATTACATTGTTTATCGGATAAATTTCCAACTCAGCGGGTGCTTGTGGCACCCGCGTTCCATTATTTCCTTGAATTAGTGAAGGACATTGGTATTTTTTAATTGGATTTTTAACCCTTTGTGGACAAGTGGATACCCTGTGGAACCACCTTATATAAGCAATAATGAACTTTGACAACAAATAATAAATTAATGAAATAATGAAATTTTGTGACAGAAAAAATTATCTTCTTTTTCATTATCTGAAATAATGTTGAGAATTGTTTGTCAAGGGTTGTTTTAATTTATGTATTCGGTAGAACAATGATGTCTCAGAGATACGCAGCACTGAAGATTTAATTGCGAACTGTCGTTGGAAAAGAAGATGGATTGAATAAAAAATGAATAATGTGATATTAGTAGAACTGGTAGACAATACCTTCACCACGAAAAATTTTTCCAACTCAGATAAGAATTCTCTCAGATTCGACATCCTTACGTATATTGATGATAACCGTAAGGTTCATAAGGGCTATAATCGTATCCACTGTCGGTTTTTATCAATCCACAAAGGGAAGTAACGCCTAAAATGCATCGGTCATATGTGAAACAGCACCTGTTGGTTTCGCAAAATTTTACAGGGAATTGAAAAAATGTAATTTAGAATACCAGTGAAAAGTTAATTTCAGTCGTAATCAAAAACAAAATTAGATGCTACTGGAGAGTATTAAATCAATAAATTCAAAATTATCTTGCATTTGAAGAGGTTACGTTAATTAAAAATTCCTGACGTGATGTTTCTGAAATGAACAACTAAACTGATTAATATTTCATGACAAATTATTATTAAACATCTTTATTGAAAATAGAAAAATTGTATATATGAAGTTTACTAAGCCACTTTATATATTATCTTCATCGTTTTTCGTTGTAGGCCATCGTAATACTTAAAAAAAGTCGTAAAAGTCGTCTTACCTTATTTATTATTTCACCCTTATAATTTTCTTCTCCATTTCCTATTTTTCAACATATCCAGAGCCTTTTCACAGTAACTTTCATGAACAGGTGTCATCGCTTTAAACACTGATTTTAAAAACAACACATCGTCGTTTAGACACGTGCAAATCCTTCTAAAATCTCTGGATCGACCTTTCATCGATTTTTTAACATTGGAAATGTTAATGTTCGTTTATGGGGCCAGAGTTACGAGTTTTATCCAAGGCCGCTGACACGAAAGTATCGAGGCCAGATGACGTAATACTGAGATACGCAGCATTCAAGTGCTAACAGCTGGGTAGTCTAAGAGCCACGGATTCTAATAATTATGTTATAAGGATCATAATGACAATCATTATGGTACTAGCTGTTAATATTTTCAGGCGAAGCGCTAGCCGAGCCTGATAATATGGTGTGTACCATAATGATTGTTTATGATCCAAATTTCATACAAAATTTTATCTTTTGGCACATTTTGACACTGAAAATGATGTCTATAATTAAGTCATTTTGATACGTCAGAAGATAAAATATTATTACATTTCATATATGATGTTATCATTTCCAGTGTCTCCGATGGTTGCAAGAATTGCGAAATCTGTGAATTTTTTAATAACATCGACAATTCAACATATACCGTTTTTCAAATGCAGCAATAGTGAAATAGACATCACAAAATATTAAAGAAATATATTATCGAATTTTGAAATTTAAAATAAAAAAGCTTGAGTAACATTTTTTTATTATTACATTAGCTAGATGCTCGAAACTTTAATTTAACGTCAAAAATCAGAGATAATTTTTTCCCATTTTGTGTAAAAGTCCACTTCTAATACTTATTTCAAATTTGCTTTCGACGTCACACAAGCGGATTCAGAGAAAATAGCACAAGAACAGTTTTTTGTGGATTGAGTTCCAAATTATTTTTTTGGGACACAGTTCCCGATAAGCTATTTGGCCATTTTGAAATTTTGTATTTTTCATATTTTCAAGACTTATTAAGGTCCCATAAATGAGTTGAAATTTCGAAATCGACTGTCAGGCAAATTATCAGCAATAGCTTATTCAATTCGCTGTCGTCTCAAATACGTTTATACAAAATTATTGCTCGATATCTCATGTTACTCAGCGGATAAGTTTTAAATTTTTCACTTCTCGACGGGAGTTATATGAAAGTCTGGTAGGATTACTAAAAAAGAGGAGTAGTCCCTCTAGCAATATATTAGTTATACGAGGATTTCCAGTTTTCTTTTTAAATATACTAATGGCATATAACCGCCTCGCTTTCAAGCTATCTCTATGTATATATTCATTTTCTGATGCCCTCTCTTTTCAGTAAGAATTTTGAACAAATTGATAACACATGCCCAAGTAGCAGGGTGACGTCTTTTAAAGGTGATTTTTCGTCGCCGACGTCATTGTCCCAATAAATGACGTACCAGAGACGTGATATTTAAAACGTACTTCTGACGTCATCATGAAGACGTCAAATACACGTTTCTTTTAGGTCACTATTTTGACGTCACCCAGGTAGCAAGGGTACGTTATAATGACGTCAAAATCTGGTGATTCTGGTCAAAAAGACGCCAGGGCACTAAAAATCGACGACAGAATGACGTCTTATAAATGACATTAAAATGACGTGCTACACATCACGTCATATTGTCGTCTTTTTTCGGTGTTAAATTTATTTATATTTTATCGGATTACAAACTTTAAAACTCGCTAATGGCATTTTGTTATCGTAAGCAGAGTGTAAAGTTAAAAAAAATAAACCGTGTCGTGAGGGATAAGTATATTGGAGTTTTTATTCGAGGATATATTGTTTTTTAACATTATCCAAAATAATTTATATTCGAAAGAGTTTGCAAAGATTCGACAGTTTATTAGTTTAAATTATATTTCTATCTATTCTTTTAATAATAAAATTAGATTAAAATGCATTAAAAAGCAAAATCTATCCGTTGCGTGTTCCAACTATAGAACTATAAAGTCTTTAGGTAAGTAGCCGAGTGCTTAAGGCGTCGTCTTCCAAGTCATGAGGTTGGCTGTTCGGCCCCTTCTCATTTCGTTTTTTTTATTGCGAAAAAAATTTTAGTTGTTTTTTTTTAAGATAATAATTGCTTATTGTTTTTTTTCAATTTTAGGTCTGTTTTAGACCATTAAATATTCTATTTATGTTGTAGATGACGATATTACACCTTTACCATTTTTTCTCCAACACGCTTCCCAGGTTTGTATAAGTACCTCAACTTAAAACTTTAATTCTTAAAATAGTTGACTCCTGACTTCCCCTCCACCGCTCATCAAATTTGAGATAAGGAAAATTTTTTTTCGGATTTCTCCCTCTGCTCTTCAATTTCGAGATCTGGGGAAAATATATTTTTTTTAACGAACCGCCACTAATACTAATTAATGCAATAATTATACATTGTTCAACAATTACTCGTACTTCTCAGGTGACACTGGTGACAGTTTAATTAAATTAAATAAGTTCTTCTTAATAATTATAAATAAATAAAAATACTAGTAACTCGAAGCTAGAACCTGAAAGATTTTCATATATTTTAAATAAGGCAAGAAATTCAATTTCACATAATAAAGACTTCATTCACCACCATAAATACTGCTTTTAGCATCCGAAATAGCGGTCGCCAAGCTAGCTCAGTTGGTGAAGCGTCAGTACTGTAATACGGACAACGGGAGACATGTAGGTTCGAATCCTACGGACCGCAATTGGTAAAGGTAAGTAAAAATGAATTTAATAACTTAATAAACATTATAATTTGCAGGCAACCCTTGTGAGAAAAAGTTGGAGTGATGGTAAACAATATTAGACATGTTAATGTAAATAAATAAAATTACGGATGGCTAACAAACAAATTCATTAGGACAAAACTTATTTATGCATTAATTATTTTATTTTTATCAAGTAGATTACTAACTAGTATGTAGTTTTATATATTCCTATTACTAAAAACCTGTGGGGGGATTACCAAATATAACCTGAAAAAGACGTCATTCGTCTGAGACATTAGGAAGTCATTTTCACGTTTCATTTACGTCATCTAACTCGTCATTTCTCGTCACCCCTGACCATTTTTTCCCGTCATTTTCACGTGCCTTTGCTACCTGGGCATTAATAAATGACGTACCAGAGACGTGATATTTAAAACGTATTTCTGACGTCATCATGAAGACGTCAAATACATGTTTCTTTTGGGTCATTATTTTGACCGCATTAAAATGACACGTCATTTTGTCGTCAAAATTGGTCATTTGGTTCCCTATATATATTCATATATTCACTATATATATATATATATATGTATATATGTATATAGAGGTCTTTGACCAATCGTAATAGCAATATATTATTACAGTAAAAACGTAATATAGAAACATCAGTATGTTGTGACATATTTGCCGAATATATTTTGCAACCTGAAATTTTAATTTAAATAAATCATTATAAAATAAAAAGAAATAGAAGTATTTAGTGACCAGTTCAATTTTTGCCATTTATAGTAATAATAATTTTGTTTTACTATTTCTAACTAGGTATACAGCTTTTAAACATATTTAAACAAAGATGTTCAATGGTTCAGTGAGTTAAGTGTTAGTTTGCGAAACCCTATTCTCTTCCCACCACATATTCCTGGCGTCAGGGAGACCACCAGGTCGGCAGTTCTCGTACGGGTTTTTTTCATTTAGCTTTTCACCAGAGTCAACAGCCAAAATTTATTCAGTGTTACAACCAGCAACTAGTTCTAAGTTTTATATGCATTAGTTTTAGGCCTTTGTGGGCAGCATTATTTTCAAATATATTATTAATTTTAAATGCACGCTAGGTGGGTAGGTTTAATTGTTCCTCTTTTTGTCATTGTCGCCAAGCTGAGCCGAACCTACCCCGCTCAGCCCTACAATCACCACGGCGCTGCGCACCGTGGTTGTCTGGCTGGCTCCGAGGCAGGTTTCGGGGAGGCGCATATGTATATATGAATATTAATAAATTTTATTTGCTTTGCTATTTGCTTGTTAGGTTGCGAGTCAAGAGGTCGGCGGTTCGATCCCTGCACATTCCGGTTTTTTTTTTCGTCAAAAACTTTATTAATAATTGTGGAAAAATATTATAATGAGAGGTTTGCATCCCTTATCCCAAAATTCACTGATTACCAATACGTCATATTGGCGTCATATGTATGACGTCATATTGACGTCATATATATAACGTCATTGGGCTGTGACATTGTGCCGTCTTTTTCGCGTCATTTTTTCGTCATGCTGAAGGTGAAATTGACGTAATTAATGCCGAAAAAACGACGTTATAATGACGGCACCTTGCTGCCTGGGTGCCCACAAAAAAGTAGTCTGTGCTGCGGAACTGTTCATTCCTATCCCTTGTACTTTGAGCCGCTGAACACGAATCTGACCTTAGTCTTTCCCCAGCACGTCAGGTTTTTTTTTAACACTAAAAAAGTCTGTTGGATCCTAATATTACTTACCCAGTTCATTTAAATCAGACTCCAAAAGTTATTCAACTTTAAAACTTTAACCTGATAACATTGTAGTACTTCAGTATTGACCACATAACTCAAAGGAAACCGTAAAATTCCATAACTCCTTAACCCCATAACCCCTTGCAATAACCTATAAAGCTTTATTCGTTCCGCATGATATTTCACAGGCCCACAAAAAAAGAGTGATCTGTGCTGGGGTACTAACCATACCTATTTTGAGCCGCTAAACAGGTTTTGTTTTTTTAACACCAAAAAAGTGGATCGTAATATTGCTTACCCAGCTCATTTAAATCAGGCTCGAAAATTGATTCAACTTTAAAACTTCACCCTAATAACCTTGTGGAATCCAAAGTCAGTATTTAGTGTAGTTATAAATCGGATATTGGTGCACTTCCCTAAATTTTTGTTGCTGAGAGAAGTCTAATTTTAGTGTACTTTAAGATTTTATCTCGTCGAGCGATATAACGTATTTTGAGACTGAAAGCTTAATTTTAAAGTAATTTCTACTTTATTATTTTGATCAATTTTGCTATGTTCTACAACAGCAAACAGGTTAACGTGACATTTAAAAATCGTTCAAATGCATATTCCCCGTACGACGACGCTCAGGGAACGGTTGGGTTCCACAATAATTATGAGATTGGCGACCTTGCCGGGCCGTTCCGCGTTCCCGACAATGTCGTCGACCCGTCTCCCCCGCAACTCTATTTTGTATTCTTTTTCGGTGGCACACGTGAAACCAATACATATACCAAATTAGAGTACCTGTGGCTATGCATTAAAAGTACCATTGATACGAAGCAGTCGACAAAGGCATTCATACAAATATATATTCAGCTATTTTTAGAATCAGAGGTATCATTTTATTTTATTGTCTCGGTACCATGAGGTTGACGCAGCGTGATCGATAGCTCAGTATAAAATGGTATGATTTGTTTTTGGGAATTTGTTAATGAGTACAATCAATTCTAAATTTCATTAAATAGACTTTATTTTTAACGGTAGATTGCTTTTCTCTCAAAAAACAATAGTAATACATACTGTAAAACTCCTATATCCTCTAGCCTATAGTACAGCATTTCTGCTTTTAAAAGTAGTCAGGGTCATATTGAATAATTTTTAATAATTATAGAGCTACACA
This sequence comes from Rutpela maculata, assembly GCA_936432065.2. Lineage (NCBI taxonomy): Eukaryota > Metazoa > Arthropoda > Insecta > Coleoptera > Cerambycidae > Rutpela > Rutpela maculata. The sequence continues at coordinate 24,254,387 of OW386290.2, forward strand.
AAACAATGTTTTGTATCCCAAATAATTTTCCTTAGTATTTTTACATGATAAAAACAAATCTGGTATCCTTTATTCTCAGTTTGTCTTAAATTACAAACAATTTCATTTTTTTCTTCAGTCCAAAAGCTATTCCAAAAGCTTGAAGCTTCAAATTGAGACAAAACCAAACAATTTTGACATCAGAGTCAATTTAGCACGTCAAAATACATAGGAAAATGATTTCTAGTAGAAGATTTTTTTTTCTTCTTGTGTGGCTGTGTTATCAAATATGTACGCTGGTGAAGAGGACGTCCTCCAAAACGTTGGGTTATTATTGTGGAAGATCTGATCCCCATCTAAAGTAACTACTAATTTTGAAATAGTTTCAGCAAAATGTATGATTGAATTAAAGTCATTGTTTTTTACACATGGCATATTTCTAGCTTCTTGTACTAATGATCGAACAATGAAATCTGGTCTACCAAATCGTCTTTGAAGAATATTAATTATATCACTTACCGAAGCGATAGAAATAAGTAAACCTTCGACTGATCTTCTGACATCACCCTTCAGTCAAAAACGAAGCCTGCTTAAGTTTTGCTCGTTTGACAAATCTAGAACTTCAGTTGTGGACTGATACTGATGGTAAAAATATGGCCAATCTCTAATTTCACCAGAAGAAATAGGTAAATTCCACGCCAAGAATGTTTTCATATCATCTGTAAAATTTTGACTATTGCTTTTTCCAGGTTGATTATTTCTGTCTTCCACTTCCTCGACATGTTCTAACCACTGACGTACCTTTGCTTCTTGTGTTAATTTAGAATGTCGATTATCTTCAATCATATTTCTGTCCCGTTCCCTTTCTGTACCAACCTCTTCATCTGTTCTTACATTTTCTAAATCTAACCTTGTTCTTATCATTTTCTTTTGATGCTCTAACTTATGGAGTTGTATTTCTTCTTAGATGGCTAAAATCTTAGCCATTTTTTCATCAGATTTCATCTGCGCTTCTAGTTTTAGTCTTCTATTCATACTACTTGCTTTTGATAAAGCACCATCTTATTTACTTGCTTTGTATTATCAATTTTATTAGACACTACAGGCTCATTATTTTCGCTTTTCTGCTCTCGGTGGCTCCGAGATGATGCAGATTCCTGGTCGACTTTCTTCATCAGTCTTGCTTTTTGTCTTGTACTTACTCCAGATTCCATAGAACTCATTCAAAAGGCTGAAAGACCAACAAAATGTACAAATTCGGCGTGGACCAACTTGAAGTAATAATGTATTAGACCCGGCTCGCAAAAACCAACATAATTTATCTATGTTTCCAATGAAAATCTCTTGACAGTTTCTATTATTTTATTCAATTTTATTTTCAGTATACAACTCATTTTTATTGGCCTACTATTTTTTTATAATAATAACAAATAACAACAAATTCATTTAATATTAAATTACAACAGGTACATAATTTGCGTTACTGTTTAAACTAACGGGGGCAACTAAAATATTAAAAAATATTTGTTTTTTTAACATTTCTAAAACACACAAATTAATATATTTCAAAAACTATTGGGTTTTGCATAATGTCAAATCAATTGCAAATTAGTTCTACTAACACCCCCTGAATACGTCAACTTGCTGATCACTCTGTATAAGTTACGAAATGAAAGATAATTAAAATATGGTTTATAATTTATTATTTGTGGCATATTCATGATTTCTTGTGTTTTTTGGGTATTTTGCCACTGTAAAAATATTTTAAAAATTTTTATGAGATAAACCTCTGCGCCAAAAGGATCAGACAGAGGCTGATTTTTATACTTCTATTACAAAATGTCTCACACCTGAAAATATATAAACTGAAACAAAATTGTTAAATGATAAATAGAAAAATTAAAACGAAGGCAGTTGACGTTTCGGAAAATAGTTCTTTTTCCGTTATCAAAACTTTCACTTTTGAGCTTGTCAAACCAGATAGTTTTGTTTTTTATGTATTTCCATAGTCACGTGAGACATTAAACTATATTTATTTTATTTGTACTTACTTCGTCTCTGAGGATCGGCAACCAGCTCGTACAGAAATCTATAGAATAATTAGAAACACATTTATCCTCATTTAACAAAATAATAGCGGATTCCTTAAGTTTTCTTTTAGTTGAGTTGCTTTCTTTTTCCAAAATTTTCGCGGAGTCCTACTGGATCCTATGATTATTATCCCACGCGTGTTCACAAATTTTTGATTAAATAATTCTTCCTTTCTAGCATAATCTCGGTGTTCACCAAGCCTTACATTGAAAGGTCTAGATGACTCACGTACGTAATGCTTACCGCACTCACACGAACACTATAAATACAATCCTTGGAATTTTGAACAATATTCACCGGCTTAGTCTTTGATAAAACAGATCTTATGTGGCTCCCGTTTGAAAAACTGTTCGTACAGAAAATCTGTTTCCGATTTTTCGCAATTTATCCGATAAACCCTGTATGTATAGAATTACTGCTAAAGATCTAAATTCAGGTTGTAAATGTTGAGTGGTTACTCTACTTTCAATGTTAGCTCACTGGCTGTCAACAAAACTCTCGGGGTATTGATTATTTAATAGAACGGTTTTTATAATTTTTTTATCGTTATTTAAACTTTCATCATTTGAAGAAATTACTTTAGTCCTATCATACAAACATTTTACAACACCTTTCTTAACGCTAATATGTTGATTTGAATTGAAATTCAAATATCTGTTTGTGTGTGTTTGTTTTCTATAAACACTGGTTTCATATTTATTATTTAACTTTTTAATTAAAACATCTAAGAGACGTAATTCATTATTATTCTCTACTTCTATTATAAAATTAATTGAAGATTCCTTTTCATTAATCTGATTTAAAAAATTATTTAAATGTTCTTTGCTATAAGGCTGTAGCGCAAAAATATCACAACATGTCTCCACCACACTATAGGTTTATAAATTAAGTTATTAGTATTATTTTCTTTAAAATTTTCCATAAGAATATTACTTAATATTGGAGATAAAGAAGAACCCATGGCCACACCAAAGTTTTGTTGAAAGAAGTCATTATTTAATTGAAAGTATGTCTTTCTGATACAAAGAGTAAGTAAGTGTCATCAACATAAGATCATTCTAAAAGTATTACGTCTAAAAGCATCATATAACAGCAATAGATGCAGTAATATCTTAGAAAGAGCCAGTGCAGCAATGGTGTGAGAAAGTATACAGTTCCATAGGCAAAACAAAGCACATATTTCAAGAGATATTGAAATTAATTTAGAAAATTTATATCACTACGTCGAAGAGAATGACCACAACCACATGCACAACAGTGTTCTACGTACGTACATTAGAGTTTTTAATTCACGAAAGAATACACATTTAAACAAATTTAGAAATTTGTATAGTGAAAAACAAGCTATAGACCTACAAAATTTTGAAAATAACACTTTTAGTGACAAAACTGTAATTAATCTGTCAAATCGCGAACTCAATGTATCTGAAAAACTTTGTATAATACAAAGATTATGACCTTAATTAATAATGGGAATTATTCTAAATTAAATAATGATCCAATAAAATCTTTAGTAAACAAAATATATAAGACTCTATTTAAACACAAAAATGAATTTACCGATTTTGAGCGAACAGTTCTAACTCCACATCTTAGTAAACCTCCTCATTTTTATGGTTTACCAAAAATTCATAAACCCCAAATTCCTCTTAGACCGATTGTGAGATCAATTAATTCTCCATTAACAATCTCTCTAAATTATTAAAAATCTTAAATCCTTTATCAGGTTCCTCTGAGTCTTATATTAAAAACCGCTGCCCAAGGAATCACTACTTCCACATCCAGATTATTTTCCAAGTCAATCACAACGAAAAAATTTTTGTATGTGGAAATAATTGTTTATGGAACTTTAATAATATAATATTTGAAATCCTCTACCCCAAAAACCCATAAAACGATACCCCACATCGGTAGCGGAGTGGGGGTGGTGATAAGGGGTGGTAGTGGGGGTGGATGAAGTAAAAAAACATTTTGAGGTTTCTGGTTCTTGTACACACACTAAATCACATTTTTTTTCATCCCCTTTAATAATGGGTGGGGGTGGTAAGGGGGGTGGCTAATGCCAAAATTTTTTTTGAGACCTTAGCTTCTTGTATATACTAAATACCAATTTTATGGACTCTTATCTGCTTGATTTACCTATTTTCCCCAAATTTACCCCAATTTAGCCACCAACCCTTCGACGGAACAAGATGAAAATATAATCTAGTTCTAGATCTCGTTAAAGTACATATGTGTACCAAATTTCAAGTCAATATCTCAAACGGTTCCAGAGTAAACGTGCGCACAAAAAAAGTTACAGACAGACAGACCGACAGACAGACAGACAGACCGACAGACAGACCGACAGACAGACCGACAGACAGACCGACAGACAGACAGACCGACAGGCAGACAGACCGACAGACAGAAATTTTTTTTTTCGCTCAAACTTAAAATCTCGACGTTTCGTGACATTCTAAGTCTATTTGAACAATAAAAATTTTTTAAATTTTTTTTGTCGTTACTATACTTCCACTGGATGTCGAAGTAAAAATAGCAAACATTTTTTGGAAAAACTATTTGAAAACAATTTTAATAAGAATCATCTAATGGTGAATTTTGATGTAGTAAGCCTTTTTACAAATGTTCCGGTAGATAAAGCATTGATAATAATTAAAAATAAATTACAATATGATGGGGATTTGGCGAATAGAACTAAATTAAGTATAGAAACTATAATGGAATTACTTACTCTTTGCATCAAAAAGACATACTTTCAATTAAATAATGACTTTTATCAACAAAACTTTGGTATGGCCATGGGTTCTTCTTTATCTCCAATATTAAGTAATATTCTTATGGAAAATTTTGAAGAAAATAATATTAATAACTTAATTTATAAACCTATAGTGTGGTGGAGATATGTTGATGATATTTTTGCGCTATGGCCTTATATCAAAGAATATTTAAATAATTTTTTAAATCAGATTAACGAAAAGGAATCCTCAATTAATTTTATAATAGAAGTAGAGAATAATAATGAATTACCTTTCTTAGATGTTTTATTTGAAAAGTTAGATAATAAATATAAAACCAGTGTTTATAGAAAACAAACACACACAAACAGATATTTGAATTTCAATTCAAATCAACATATTAGCGTTAAGAAAGGTGTTGTAAAATGTTTAAATGATAAGGCTAAAGTAATTTCTTCAAATGATGAAAGTTTAAATAACGAGAAAAAATTTAGAAAAACCGTTCTATTGAATAATCAATACCCCGAGAGTTTTGTTGATAGCCAGTTGGCTAACATTGAAAGTAGAGTAACCACTCAACATTTACAACCTGAATTTAGATCTTTAGCAGTAATTCCATACATACAGGGTTTATCGGATAAATTGCGAAAAATCGGAAATAGATTTTCTGTACGAACAGTTTTTCAAACGGGAGCCACATTAAGATCTGTTTTATCAAAGACTAAGCCGGTGAATATTGTTCAAAATTCCAAGGATTGTATTATAGTGATCCGTGTGAGTGCGGTAAGCATTATGTAGGTGAGTCTTCTAGACCTTTCAACGTAAGGCTTGGTGAACACCGATATTATGCTAGTAAGGGAGAATTTCAAAAATCAAAAATTTGTGAACACGCGTCGGATAACAATCATAGGATCCAGAAAACTTAAGGAATCCGCTATTATTTTGTTAAATGAGGATAAATGTGTTTCTAATTAGTCTATAGATTTCTGTACCAGCTGGTTGCCGATCCTCAGAGACGAAGTAAGTACAAATAAAATAAATATAATTTAATGTCTCACGTGACTATGGAAATACATAAACAACAAAACTGTCTGGTTTGACAAGCTCAAAAGTGAAAGTTTTGATAACGAAAAAAGGACTATTTTCCGAAACGTCAACTGCCTTCATTTTAATTTTTCTATTTATCATTTAACAATTTTGTTTCAGTTTATATATTTTTAGGTGTGAGATATTTTGTAATAGAAGTATAAAAACCAGCCTCTGTCTGATCCTTGTGGCGCAGAGGTTTATTTCATTAAAATTTTTTAAATATTTTTACAGTGACAAAATACCCCAAAAACACAAGAAAGATAATCAAATTGCCATACTAATACGCGTGCGTCTCCAAGTTTCTAAAGTTGTGTCTATAAGGTATCGAGCAAAATCATCAAGCAATTTCTGCTTCCAAGTTTTGAAATGGTATTTGTATTTTAGCAGGGAAGATGATATTACAGTAACAATCATGTGTGTATTGATTTAAGAAATCGCCATTTTTAGTTATACTATAAGTTTTGAAAAGGTGAATGCATGAACTTAAGTTTAGTGTTCATGATAGATTGTTTTTCTTTTTTAACAGATGGTTACAATTTTTTTATTGTATTAGTTGCATCAATAGTTTTAAAATATATCACATTATCACCTTCCGGGTCCGGACAGTCATCCACTCCCAAACAGGTATTTTTGAAATTAATTTCTTTGCTGTGACTTGATACGCCAACATTTCATAGTATTTTGTACACTTGCTCTGATAATCTAATTCTTCATTAATATATCAATTATGTATCAAATAATGACATTTTAGTTAATAACATAGTGTTTTCTATAGAAAAGCTATTTTTTCCGCGCGCAAAGGTGTAGTGTTTTATTGTGACACCATATTCGTGTTTATAGTGTTTACATTGATGAAGAGTGCGTGTTATGATGGAGAATGTCAAAAAAGATTTTGGAGAAGCTACGCATTTGCGTTGAAAACTAATTTCATCATCGTGTTCTATAACCTCAAATTAGTGTACCCTGAACACATTTCTCAAAAATTCTAGCATCCACTTATCTCCCGTTTCATTTGATACTGGCTATTGATGAATATGCTATGATCATGTGAAACCTTATGTACAATATAAAACTAAAAATGTAAAATTGTATATAAACAATTAAATCGTTTACTTTAAAGAGTTTTTATAGAGAATAATTCTATCTAAAATGACCCGAAGAAAATTCTACAAAGTCTGGACTTAACCTCATTTACTACATTTGCATAAATATCGCATTCGCTGGTTCCCCTTCTATACACTCTCCTTTCTAACTACTTAAATTTATTAAATCGTTCCCCTGCAAGCATAATAGGACCGACCCTACGTATTTGACTAAAAATTGGCAGCACTATGCAAATTACCGGATAGTACGTATTCACGTTCAAGAAACTCGTCTAGCAGCTTGATTTTTCAACAAAATAGTAAAGGGTTGCGAATATGGGGTGAGTCGATGATTAATTTGATCGCCCTGCAACTGGGCTATAGTTTATTTGCTTGGGTAGAGGATGTCTTGCTTTGTGCAATTTTGTACAGTTCAGTATTATCTTAGATTTTTTTGACGTTCGAAGGGGTTTAGGAATTGCAAATCTGAAAAGGGGTGGATGCGAATGGTATAGAATTTTGATGTAAATTTAACACAGCTGTGTTGGGGTTCCTCGCTTTATCTACTGTTAGTATCTCCCACAAAAATAAATGTTAAATTTTTAAAATGAGCAATTACATTTAATTCAATCAGCATACTGAATTTGTCAATAATGCTCTCATAATAAATCTTTGACAGTACAAACTTTTTGTAGAGTAAAGTTTTTGTCTCATTTGATAGCTATAGTCAACATGTACCAGTTCCTTTTTGTTTCTCTATTTATTTATTTATTGATATAACACGGGACAAGTTGCCTAAGTTTACAGTTACATCACTTAATTTAAAGCATAACATTAAGAATAGTCTATAACCTAATCAATCCATATAAATATATAAATGTAAGTATATATTTCCTAAACTATGACATCAAATTAAATTCAAGTGAAATATGGCAGCATATAAAATGCAAAAAATGTAAGGAAAAAGGCAAATAAATAAACCAGAAACAAAATAGGAGAATAAACAGGACAAATATTATATAAGAGGAAATGGAGAAAAAAATTAATATTTCTAAAAAAAATATCAATTGTTTTTTTAATTTTTTGAGAGAGTTTTGGAATATATTAATTGTTGGACAAACTAAGTTTGCAGTATTGCAAATTCTTACAACGGGGGAGTTTTCTCCAAATTTTGTTCTATACGTATAATAGAATAAAATATTTCTGGGCCTTACTCTCTGCGGATTATAATAGTTTAGTCGTAATGAAATTTCGAGAGAACGTATACGACGAGTTACTATATTAGAAATAAATAAGATATCTTCCTTCTTACTGATAGTTTAAGAATATTAAATTCTGTTCTTATTAAGTAATAGAGCGGGAGCTAGGTGGCTTTTTCGGCAGCTCATCGTTTTATGAACTTTGAGATATTATTATGGTTTAATAGATGATAACGATTCATAAAATCGACTTCTGGCGGGGCATCTACTGTCAGGAGCATCACGCACACTGTTACAAAATCAGTGAAATCATGTCATTGTTATAAGGCTCATTTTTTTTGTGTGTACACATTTTATGTTTAGAATGAATAAAATAAGATCGCCAGAAAGTGTGGGCCGTCAAGAGGCGCAGCCAGAAAGGTAATAATGATACAATACATCTGAGGCCCGGTACGGAGTCAAGTTAGCCGAAAGTGTTAAATTCCTGTATATTTAAGAGCCTATGGTACTTTTGTTGACACTAAGAACTTTACGGGGAGGCTATTGTTGAAGGAGCTTATATTTACGTTTTAAAAAGAAGCCAGAACTTTTAACGATGAGTTTAGAGTTCAGAGATGAAATATGCGAAAAAAAAATCCAATTTTCTTCAAAAATCCTAAACATTTTCTTTCTGGCTAGCCTTACTGAAGGGAGTTTCTTTCTGGGAATTTTTTTCTGTGTTTAAAACATTGAAATAAACATGCTCAACCTTAAGAAAGTTTTTAACGATGATGTTATATAACTCCGTTTTTTTACCTCTTTAACCTTTCTGGTTGCGCCCCTGATGGCCCACACTTTCTGGCGATCTTATTTTATTCATTCTAAACATAAAATGTGTATACACAAAAAAATTGGCTTTGTAACGATGATATAATTTCACTGATTTTTATATCTTGAACCATGGCCAACTCGACGGGCTGACATATGCCAGAAGTCTATTTTCTCGTTATTTAAGTTCGATAGTATTAATCAGCGCATAGAAAATGCTTGTAACGATGAGTGTCCGAAAAAGCCACTTAGCTCCCACACCATATTACTCATTAAAATTTGGATATCTTATAATTTTGGTAGTATTGGTATGACAGAAATTTGTTTTGTATGGTCTCTATATGTTTGGAATGCCTCTCGACAGTCCCAGGATCCCAAATTTGTAATGCAAATTCTAACTTAGAACTAACAAAAGAAAAAAAACAACTATTTTGTAGTTTCTACCGAAAATTGTTTTTAATTTCGTATAATAAAACCCAAGTTTTTATATGCCTTGTTTACAATATTCTCAATATGTTCAGAAAAATTTAGATCTCTATTAAATAACGCCCTTAGATCCCTTTGCTTTGTCACTTGGGTCAATTCTACATTATTTATACTATATGGATATAATAAGTGATTATCTTTTAGTGAGCAAGTCATGGTCGTACATTTCTTGCCGTTTAAAAATAGCTTATTGATTTCACTCCATGAAAAAATACTGTTAATATCCTCTTACAATAATAGGGAACTTGCCCAAAAAATAAAATTAATATAAAATACTCAAAATCGTAAACTAACATCATTAAAAACCCCATAGACAACAAAAAAATTAAAAAAATCTCTTCCTGAAATATAAGCGATTAAAATCTGCCCGATTTTACCCACCCCTGAAACGTGACGTCAATGGAGAAAGTCGGATGACGGCGTCAAGCGACACCGATTCTGCTTTGGCTTTGATAATTCCGCATGCGCATGCGCATTTGTCAGAAACAGCTAGCAGTGAACACAACCTAACCTAAAATTTAAACGTATTCGTTGGAAAAACATCTTCAACATTCTGAAATGTCACAAAATGCCACTTTTGATTCGTTCATGCCGAGCCGAATTTTCGAATTTCGCCGTACAATTTACGATCAGGTTTATATGGAAGACTTCCTCTTTACGTCGCAACATCGTATGGCTGTCTCAATGGTGTTTTTCAAAAAATATGAACGTGTCAAGATTGCATTTTTCTGCAATTTTTTCGGCTCCGAAATGTAAGCTGTTTTTTGCTATTTTTCGCAAATATCTCCGAAACGATGGGAGTTAGCTCGAAATAAGAAAATAGGGTCAAATGAGCATTTTCCACTACGAATCTTTTGCTGCCATCAGAAGTTTGATTTTTTTTTTTCGTTTCGGAGATAACTACTAAAATGTCGCCCATGTACGGCAAAAATCGCAAATTTTGAGCTTCTACAGTTGGCAACTTTTTAATCTTGGCTCCTACGCCAAAAGACTACTCTAGCTAATTTAAATAGAATTAAATTTGCTAAAACTCCTTTTTTTATTTTTTGAATTCGGACAAAAACGAAGGAATTAGAGTGGGCGGGATTTGGAACTTTTCTTTTTTCGGTCAAACGTCTCCATTTTGTCACCGTAATTAACCGGTAAGTAACTGAAATCGATCTCATATACGATGCTTACTTAATATCATGTACTACTTTGACGCTCCGTTAATCTCGGCCCTTCGAAACAAAGGTTTCTGAGAAAAATCGTTTTTTTAAGATTTACATACACTCTATAGGAAAACGTGTAATTTCATACATTTCCTCGAATATCTCGATAATTATCGTTTTTTTCTAAAAATGTGTAGATAGCTTATGTAAAGAGAACTGATTGCGCTTTCCGACACTGTTTTTTTATTAACCTCCCCACAGTAAAATTGTGGGAGGTTACTACATTTAGTCCAAAATTGAAAATCGAGATAACATCAAATCTTTATGTTTTGAGGTCCCAGAATCCCAAGAAAGTGGTTTTTGAAAAATATCTGTGTGTGTGTGTATGTGTGTTAGCACGATAACGGCGAAGCTATTGAACGGATTTGGATAAAACTTTGCATGAGGGTTTCTTTAGTGCTCAAGAAGATCTGAAAAGGTTTTGGTTGAGATCCGATTACGTTTAATGCCGTTTTGGCACAACAAGTTGCTTATTTATTTTTTACATTTTATAATCGAACCATTGAAAAGCAGTAAAAATTCCAATTTCAACGATATATCACACTTGCACCTTTTCGATTTGGTTTCCGTGAAAAAAATTAAAATGAATTCGTTATATGTGCACACATGACAGCATCGAATTGGTATTATTGTTAGGGGAAAATGTATTTTGCTCTGTCAAAAATATTTTGTGAATGTTGATTTATAGGTTATGGGCACCTGACATCACAGATAACCTAAAAAATATATATTTCTTAAGATTTCAATTAAAATATAGTACAGTGTAATGTTTATGATGTTCTAAATACTTTATCCTAATAAAATAGGATTCCTTTTGTATGTTGGAAATCTAACCTGTAATTAACAGTCTATTTTTATTAATCAACAAATATAGAAAAATTATTTGAGTGTCAAGTGCATCGAGAGATTACAAGATTTTTCGACGTTTAAAAAGCGCACGGAAGGTGTGAGAGGCCTTCGTGAACCGCTCACAAGCCCTACAAGTATAAGTAATCTCACCGGAACGCTTTCGGTGAGTTTTTTCCAATAAAACTTTAAAAGTGACAGTGACATATTTTAAAAACTATTTCCGCTACTTCCGGCATCCCGCCGGAAATTCTGCCGGCAACATAACCTAAAAATAGTGCTACATAACTTAAAAAAAATTTAAGACGTTGGTACCAACCTAAAATATTTTTTCGAAAACTGTCAAAAACCAAATTCCCCCAGAAAAACATTGGAACCAAAAATTTGACAGCTTACTTTCCCGACGGATTTAGTGAAAAATCGGTCGAGGCCAGAAGATAAAACAAAATATATCAACTCATACTTAACCACCATGAACACTACCCCGGCCACATCTGGCAGCGAAGCTGTCCACCAAGAGTTATATGGTTTTTCCAAAAGATGGCCATCCCTACCACCCATTACCAACGAACGGATTTTTTCGTTTAGTTGTGTTTTCCGTATCAATAATCAAAATTATTAAGTGCTCTTGCCTACGAACTTAGTTTTTACAGTGTTGTGTTTATTTTTATATTAATTTTAGGTCCATGTGGACGCATTATAATTTTAACCTAGTTTTTAAGCCTGCCTACAGAAGACAAGAGCGACTATCAAACATTTCTATTTTTCTCCAAGCCAAACCGGACCTACCCCGTCCAGCCTCACACCCGCCTCGGCGGTGTTCACTGCGATTGTCTCGCTGGCTCCGGGCTAGTATCCGATGAGGCATATATTTGTATTAAAACATTGAATAAAATATTAATCTTGTGCAGACTATAAATTTAACACTCAAATTCTTAGGTCCAAATCCCACCGTACGTAAGACTTTTTTTGTTTTAACATGAAAAAAATATTTTAATTTAATAAATTTATTAAAAGAGATTGTTCATATTTTTCTGTACTCTTTTCGGCTTTAAAGATTCACCGGGTGGGGAGGATTTTTTTCTCTAACATAAAAAACAAATGACCGAATATGCAGACGTCTCAAAGCCAACCGCCGCCCAGTCTAAAGTTCGCCATCTGTGGGACACCAAGTGAGACTAGCCCTCTCGATCTGACGTCACAGTGCTTTTCGTGAGGAGTGGCGAGGATTTCAACTTTAATTATTTATTGCAAAGTAAGTATTGCGATTTACGAGCTGATATTCGGTGTGGCGTGTTTTTATACATAAACACACACTTTAATGAAATGAAAAAAAATGGGCAAGTTCCCCATTGAGCATCCTTCTCAGTTTCAACCTCTTTGTATAGTTTAAAGTCGTCTGCATACGTTAAACATTCAGAATATTTTAAATAATTAGGTAAATCGTTGACAAAAGACACAAAAAGCAACGGCCCCAAGTTACTTCCTTGAGGCACACCATATTTAGTCAAATAGGGTGCTGAGAGAGTGGCCATTTGTTTTATTTATTGATATCTAGCTGTCAAATATGATTTAAAAAATAGTAGCAAATTATTAGAAATTTTGTAATCCTGTAACTTTTTTAACAGAATATCGTGTCCACTCTGTCAGAAGCTTTTGCAAAATCTAAATATATAATATCTGTCTGGCCGTAATTAATTATCTGTTTTAAAACTTAAATCATCTGTAAATATTGTTAGGTTAGTAACTATTGATTTTTTTTCTACAAAACTATGCTGACGTTCGGTCATTTCATTTCGCATATGCGTACTTATATATTATTTGCTCAAATACCTTTGCAATTGCCGATAGTACTGTCATGTAATAAAACATTTGCTGAGGTCAAAAACATTTGAAATATCATACATTTCACTAGTGAGGATAGTATATGGTTTATGTTATATAAACTTTAGTATGCATTTTTAGGTAAATTGTAGCTTACTCATATAGCAATTTGTGGCCCCACCTCTATCATATACATACTACATAATCAATAAGTAGATTCTATTTGAAGTGAGAATCTAAATAAGTATTTTATATTGTCGGTGGAGGAGAATTTCAGAGCTATTTAATTTAAAAACTAGCAAGTAAAAATTTCGAAAACTGATGCTGTAGGAGGCGAAGAGCATAAAGAACGATTTCTTGAAGTTTACTATAAGTAGATGAAGATTATACAATTTTACTATTTCTAGGAAGTCCTTCTCTACTCCAACTGATTATGTCTCCAATTGAATTATATCATTTAAGTAAATATTGAAAAGTGTAGGCCCAAGATTGGTTCCTTGTGGCACCCCACAGTCGACTACCCGCGTCCTACTTTTATTATCATCCATTCCAACACATTGCCTTCAATTTATTAAGTAGCAACGCATGAGCTTATATTAAGCATTCTCAAAACCAATTCTCTCGAATAATTGTAATAAATGTAGCTAACCATGTCAAAAGTCTTAGACATATTGTTTCTTGCCTAATAAATATGATGTAAATAAAGAGAGAACTCGACAAATAAAAAAATTGTGAACATGCTTGGGATAACAAACATGTCCACAGTGGCCTTCAAGCTGCAGAAAGTATGACCAAAATGGATCCAAAAACGGGTTTCACAGAATGTTTTCACCATATCTGTAGGGTAAAAAAAATTCAAACCGGAAAATCCTCCCTTCGCGAGATATTCAATTTCTAATTACATAGCCCTACAAAAAGAAAAGTGGTCTGTCCGGTGGACCAGACCAGTGTATTCTTATATATTTTGACCCGCTGAATCTGAATCCAGATTAGCTCGTTTTTCATCTCAACTCTAAAAAACACCCCTAAAACGAAAAAAAATTGGTGAATCCGGCGGATCAGACCAATGTATCCTTATGTATTTTGACCTGCTGAATCCTAATCCGAAGTCAGAATTTTTTTATTGGCTCGTTTTTCATTCTTAACACCAAAAAACACCCCTAAATAAAAAAGTGCTCTGTCCGGCGGATCAAACCAATGTATTCCTATGTATTTTGACTTGCTGAATTCGAAATCGGAATTGTCAGATTGGCTCGGTTTTCTAACTTCAAGAAACCCCCAAAAATCCATTTTTTCGACTTTCACACTCAAATCAGTAGTTAGAAATTTTTTTCTGTCCACCGGACAGACCACTTTTTTTGTAGGGCTGTGTAATTAGAAATTGAATATCTCGCGAAGGAGATCAGCTAGGATTTTCCGGTTTGCATATTTTTACCCTACAGATATGCTGAAAACATTCTGTGAAACCCGTTTTTGGATCCATTTTGATCAAACTTTCTGCAGCTTGAAGACCACTGTGTGTGGTCTAATTTTAGATTTTGGAAAAAGAAGGTAAAGAAACTGAAAGGAAACTTAAAAAATCCGCACATTAGCAATGCAGAAATTTAGAAAATATTACAATTTTATTTACAATTTTTCTCAATCTGAATTCTTGAGAAACTTATAAGTTATCAAATGAAACTTCTGGTGATATTTCAGTTTTAATAACAACATAAAATAAATGTTTGCTTGGGTCAGTCTAAGAATATATTTAAAAAGTGTCCCTCGTCCACTATTTCCTTCACTATCATCTAAAGTAGGTACTCTAAAATTAAGCAACATCCTACAACATTTCAAACGACAAGCGTATAGCGTTGGTTAATATGATATTAAATGTAGCGTAGTCCACTAGCCAGGACGTCACTCTGTAACATTGATATGATGACTAGAATTAAAATTTAAATATATAACAGTAACAGTTTTTTTTAAATAAACCAGTTTTTATCCTTTTTAATTTAATATCTGAGGCACATAACCCGTTATTGGGCATAATTCGATTTAACGTTATATTAAAAGAAGTTTCATTATTGACAACGCGTGTCAAAGATATTTCAAGTGATAAGTATCATTCCAATTCTACACAATACAGCGGATGTATGTATAACGAAAAAGAAATTAGCTACCATTAAATGTAAATGGTCATTATGTCCATTGTTATATTGAACCTATATTATATGTAGATGATCTGTAAGAAGTAGTTTTTTTTTGTCCACGGCAATGATTTCAATAAGCTTGATTTTTAAACTTAAAATCTCTCTCAAACTTTAATTTTATAAAACTTTGGTAAATAAATTAAGAAATATATCTATGGGCAGTTCAGTGGCGGCTGGTGAAATTTCAATAATTTTTTTCTCGTCTGTGGCGCATGGGACCCATACCAAATATGGGAAATAATATCTAGAGAAGCGCTTCTTTAACGACCCCTAAAAATTTTGAAAAAGCAGTTTGCGAAAAAATTTATCAAAATTCGCTTGCTCCCCCTGGTAGGGGCTTCTGTTTAAACTTATTTTTTTTGTCATATACATTTGATTTTTCATAAAAATACAACAATGGGTTTTGGAGTTTATGAAAATATTTTAATTATTAACTGAAATACAATAAACTGAAATTTTGTAATTTACAATTTAACAAATTACAATATTTTAAATCGTTGTATCTCAGTTAGTAATGAAAATATTTCCATAAACTCCAATTTTTTAGGGGTCGTTAGAGAAGCGCTTCTCTAGATGTTATTTCCCATATTTCGTATGGGTCCCATGCGCCACAGACGAGAAAAAAATTATTGAAATTTCACCAGCCGCTACTGGGGCAGTTATGAAAGTAAACTTAAAAATCATGAGGCTTTAGATTTGACAATATGCATTTTATGTTACATTTACGGGACGATGTAAAAAATTTGCCCCATTGATGCATACTCTTGTTTTATATCCGAAAATTATTTGAGATATTTGAAACTGACACTAAGAGCTATTGGAGCAAATTTTTAGGCCATTACAAGAATATGAATTACAAACATTTGTATCCAAATCTGAGTGTTATTACCATTAAATCATTTTTAATCAGAGATATCAAGGCGACTGGCGACTCTTATTACCTGGCCGTGGCAACTCGGAGTGCCGTCGATAGATGGCAAGTGCTGCTGCCCATTGTTTGCATTAATTCTATTGTTATTTAGCACAAATGTGTATTTATAATAGCCGGTTCATTGGTCAGTACAGTTTTTATTTAATATGGTTTAATGTGACAGATTCTGCAATAAGTTGTATTTTAAAGTGTTTGTTAATAAGAGATTTTTACGTAGTACTTTTAATTAAATTAGCATGTTCTGAAGTAGAAGGCCGATATAAATATGGAAAACTAAGCCATTTCTTATCAGTCTGAAAGTTTCACTTATGTAATTCCTAAATAATATATAGATACTTATCCACGAAGCAATAAAATGAGAAAAATATTATGCTTAGAAAAAGGTAGGCGCATAAATGGTACGAAAGTAATATTAAATTAACCTGTTTAATGAATGGAAATTTATTTATCAATATTTTTATTTATATGAAAACTGACCCACTTCAATTCTAAGGAAGGATAGAGTAAAATTGGGTGTCATCTGCATATAAGTGAATTATGCAATAATTTAAATTATACAAGTATACAAAAAAAATGTTCTGCTCCAAGGACTAAACCTAGCATGCCTTAAGAATTCTTGTGTGCTGAATTTTTAATTTAAAAAATTTTCTACCGCGTAAATTTCGAGTAAATCTCGGTTTATTGTCATAAGATTTTTTGCCAAATTTCGACGTAAAATAGGTTTATAACTATTTACGAGGGGTAGGGACCCAAAACATCATAAAAATTACTATTTCCTATGCATTTTTGGGCGATGATTACAAATCCGTCCTCAAGAAAGGACGCTCTGTCCTCTAAAGGATAATAAAGGACAAAAAGGGCAAGAACTCAATTTTATTGAAAAACGAAGTGCGAGGTGTGTTTTCCTTTAATGTTGAACACGAATCCGATGGTAGAAAAGTACACTCCGCTCTCCAAAGGACAACAAAGGGCTAAAAAGGGCCAAATATGAATCGTTTATTGCTCGGAGGTGGAAGGCAGAGTGCCCTTTTTAACATCGGATTGGTGTTCAGCATTAAAAAATACATGGGAAAACACATCTCTCACTTTTTTTTTTCAATAAAATTGAATTATTGATGGGCACATTTCTAAAATCGGAAATATCGCTCGTAGACAAAATATTTTCATATCATTGTGTTAGTGAACAAATTCTGAACAACTTCCAAAATGTCCGTATGTTCGTACGTTCTTTCTTGTAAGCACAATAACTTTAGAAAGAAAAGTCCGATTGCATTAAAAATTGGAAAGTATGTTAGTGTTAGCTATATGAAGATCCCTATTGAACAAAATCGATCATTAAATAAGAAAGTTTTGAAAAAAAAAATATTTTTATGTTTTTAGTGAAATGATATTTTGAATGATTTTAATATCTATTTATATATTTTGCTAATATTCATTTCATAATATAATGTTCAAATAAGGAAATATGATTTCAACTCATAGCTTATAATGTAAAAATTCAGGTTCCGGGGAGGTACATACCCCGCAATGATTAGTTTAAATAAATGATTATTGTTGTTGTTTGAACTCGGAACCCAAAGGTCCCGGGTTCGAAACCCGCGTAGGTTTTGGATGTAGCTTTTTTTTTACTTTATTTTTTGTTGAGTGTTTCACCAACTAAGTTCGTATGATAAAATTAAAAATGTCTAAAACTAACATTTACAAAAAAATTGCGAAGAGTATTCGATAGAAAGTGTACCAATTATATAAAAAGTCCAGTAAATCAGCGAAGAGTATAATGCTGTCTCTAGTTTTTAAAAGCTTTTTTAGATAATTTACCAACGCCTATTTTCCATAGGGAAGAAAATGTATTTTGCAATAGACAAAAATTTATCAAAAAGATTATGTAAAGTATTATATGAGAGGAACATAATTTATGTAACTTTGCATCTATCCATCGTACCTATAGTCCAGTCGGTAAAGTAAAAAATACACCAGAAGCTCGAAAAAAATGTTATCTGAGATTTTCCTTCAGTAACTGTTGGTATACATCACAAAACCACAAAAATCCGTTCTGGGGGTGCCGCGCAACCCCCCCAAAAAACAACCCATTCGGTGAAAAAAGACTAACTTTACTGATAACTCTTTAACCGTTGAAGATATAAAAAAATTGCTCATTATAAAAAGAAAGCTTGGCTAATTTCCTAAAAAAACTCCTTCTGTAATTTGTTTGTATATGCCATAGTTTTCGAGAAAATCGATATTGAAAATATAAGAAAAATTGAATTTTAAATGAGTTATATAATCGTTAATATCTTCGAGAATTGTCGACATGTCTAAAAAAATAAGTAAGCAAATGAATATTTGTATAACCTTCACTTTTTCACCATAGAAAATTATAAAAGTAGCTAGATTTCTAGGGTTTTTAAGGTCGTGTTAGTAAAAATTAATTTTTTCCCGATTTTTTTGAATATATATTTGCCAATTGTTAACATATTATAAAAAATAGAATTAGACATGAAATACATTTATTTAATAACTTTTTTTTTTGTTAAGATGTCATTACAATACATACTCGTAGCAAATTTCAAGCGAATGTCTCAATTCTATTTTTTACCATCCCCTTTAATAATGGAGTCGAGGTGGTAGGGGGGTTGAAAAATATTATATAAAAAAATTAAGGTCTTGGCTTCTAGTATATACACCAAATCCCAAGTTACTAAACTCTTACCAGCTTGCTTTACTTATTTTCTCATATTTACCCCTATTTAACCCCCAACCCTTCACTGGAATTATTGCAAAATATAATCTAGTTCCATATCTAGTCATGTACATATGTGTACCAAATTTCAAGTCAATATCTCAAACCGCTGCTGAGAAAACGTGCGCAAAAAATGGTACAGACCGACCGACAGACAGACGGACAGAACTATGTATTTAAATTTGTATGATTAAACAAAATTATTGTAAATCCAGTTATTTTTCACCTGAAATTTCTCTAATATTATTTGTTTAATAGTTAATTCAATTTAATAAAATTTATTAGAATAATGTTTCGAAAAAACACGATGCACATAGCAGAAGAATATTTCTTTGCAACTGTTGTATTTGAGCTGTTTGTTGTAGTTTGAAATATACTGTACAATGCACAGGGATGCGCGCACCTTTTCCATCCATTCTAAACGGAGTGTCACATTACGTTAAAATTCTTTCCCTTTTAATAGCATTTTTTTCCCTGATAAATATAGTATAATTTTAAACGGTACTATCAATTAATATGAAGTCTTACCTTTATTTTTAGACCGGGTCATTCAAAAATATTAAAATACAAGGACTAGATTAATTTAAAAAAAAAACAAAAAAGGCTGCATATTCAATTTTTTGATGATATTTCTTTTATGCAATTTTTTAACTATTAAATGATTAGAAACAATAGTTATATGATATATAAACTCAAACAAAATTTTTTGAGCTAAATTTTCAAGATGTTTGGGTCTTTTTTTAATTTTTAGGAAGCAATAAAAAATTGGCCAAAATTTGGCTAACTTCAAATGCTGGTAAATTTGTAAATGTGAATATTTTTATTCCTAACTTTTTCTGTATTGAAGTACTACCTTGAATTAAAAGATAATGCATTAATAACTTATATTAAAGTCAGTTATTTTTTATGGGCCTGTGAATAGTTAGAGACGCAAAAAATTAAGGGATAACTATATTATATTGTTATATTTATATACTAATAAATATCAATAGCCATCAAAAATGGCAACACAAGAGAGAGTATTTTATATCCCTTTAAAACCCATTTTGATTTTTCTTTCTAGTTTGTATGGTTTTCTAGAAATTCAATTTTTTCTATGAGTCGCGCGCAAAAAATTTCAAATAAACGAAAATTCGCGCGTATTAAAAATACAAATTTTGGAATTTTCCTCAATATCGATTTTCTCGAAAATCAAGGCATGTACAAGACAATTACAATAGAACTTTTTTTTAGGACATTAGTCAAGCTTTCTTTTCTATAATTAGAATTTTTTTATATCTTCAACGGTTAACGAGTTATCAGTAAAACAAGGCTTTTTTCACCGAAGGGGTGGTTTTTTTTGGGGGGGGGGGGTTGCGCGGCACCCCCAGAACGGATTTTTATGGTTTTGTGATATATAACCCTTCCAGTAACAGTTACTGAAGGAAAATCTCAGATAACATTTTTTGTGATGGAAATTTTTATAATTATTAGACTACCTGGGGCATTTATGCAAAAATATTTTATATCCTTAATACTGTGGATTCATTAGTTATTCGAAATCCAAAACTGCTATTATTTGCTTTTATAAAACTTCAAAATAGGCTTCAAGACAGTAACAGTAGGAACAGTATTTACAAAGACGTTTTTAATTCCATTTACATCACACAGATGGTCAGACATTTTGCTGCTTTTATTACAAGATAATACATTATTATTCTTCCGGCGTGAAGTAATTTATTTTGAATTCAAAATATGATTTTTTTTCTCATCTCCCTGTAAAACTGACAATGATATTCATTTTTTATTCTTTTATATTTTGGCGTAGACGTCATGTCATCATTTTTATATTTTCTGTCAAAGAGGGTGTATGAGGTCTTTTAAATATAGATGTTATGACCTGAGCATGAATGTCAAACAGACATATTAAATTATCGACTAGAATTCAGCTATGTATGTATATCATAAATTAAATACCAAGATATATTATGTCAGGCTCAAATAACTCAGTTAAAATGTTTAAAACATCTCTATTTTGGTTCACTCTTTTTACAAACCTTTTACACACAAAATACTACTAGTCTAGTCAGTATACAGGTAATGACAGACAAGCACGTACATCGCTCCGGGTTTTAGTCCAATTAATTGGGGATTCAACCGAGCATTTTGGTTAGGATGCGATTTTATTTTTTGATTATGTAGGTAAGTCCAACATAAGTTTAAATTTGAATTTTCGGGGTCGAGGTGTATCCATTTGGCCGCCATATTGAGAAGGGTGTGAATGGTATTTTTGTAACGCCATATCCTAAAACGATATTTATTTGACAATTTCAATGAATCAAAACAATGTCATTATTGACAAGTGTAAAATGAAGAAAAAAGAGTGAAATAATAGTATATTATTCAACGAGCGGTAATGTAGGTAATAACTCAAGCAGATGTAATTCGTCAAGTGAGTTATTACCATTACCGCAAGTTGAATACTATACTTTATCTACGATTATAACAATAAATATTAAATTGAGAAAATTTTGTTTAAATTACTCAGTTTGTTTATTAATAAAATTAAGTGTAAAATTTAATTTTTGTTCACCCTTTTATATTTGTTGTCTTCAAGGATTTAGCCACCTTTAAGCGGAGGTAGAATGTGATTTTTAATCGAAATAGTGCATAAACTGCTTGTAGACAAAAAATCAGCTTTGTAGATTAATATTGCGCGGCGGAAAATGCAAAACTTCTCTGCGAATTGCAATAGCCCGAAGCCCGAATTTGGTCAAAATTTTTGGTTTTTATGTTAGAGAAAAAATTAAAAAAGCGTCGGAAAGCTCAATCAATCCTCTTTACATAAGCTATCTACAAATTATTCGAAAAAAACTATAATTATCGAGATATTCCAGGCAATGTAAGAAATTACACGTTTTCCTATAGAGTGTATGTAAATCTTAGAAAAATAATTTTTCTCAGAAACCTTTGTTTTGAAGGGCCAAGATTAACGGAGCGTCAGTAGAACATGATATTAATTGAACATCGTATATGAGATTGATTTCAGTTAATTACCGATTAATTACGGTGACAAAATGGAGAAATTTTACCGAGAAAGAAAAAGTCCCAAATCCCGCTCCCTCTAATTCCTTCATTTTTATTGGAATTCAAAAAATAAAAAAAAGGAGTTTTAGCAAATTTAATTCCATTTAAGTTAACTAGAGTAGTCTTTTGGCGTAGGAGCCAAGATTAAAAAGTTGCCAAAATTTGCGATTTTTTGTCGTACATGGCCAACATTTCAGTAACGAAAAAAAAAAATCAAAATTCTGATAGTAGCAAAAGATTCGTAATGGAAAATACTCGTCTGACTTTCTTTTTTATTTCGAGTTAACTCCCACCGTTTCGGAGATATCTGCGAAAAATAACAAAATACAGCTTACATTTCGAAGTCGAAAAAATTGCAAAAACATGCAATCTTGACACGATTATATTTTTCGAAAAACACCGTTGGGACGGCCGTACGATGTCGCGACGTAAAGAGGAAGTCTGCCAGATAAATCTGATCGTAACTTGCACGGCGAAATTCGAAAATTCGGCTCGGCATGAACGAATCAAAAGTAGCATTTTGTGATATTTCAGAAAATCTTTATAGATATTAACGCGAATAATCTGTCACTACCTCCCTGGCTACACGTTCGTGTGTTGCGCATTACGTCGATTGGACAGGCTAGGCATGAAGATAAAAGTGATTGGCTCTGTACCTAGTGAGTTATAATAACTCACGCATTATAACTCACACTGTTTGTTTATGGATACTATTAATTGATCAAAAGCAGTTCATTAATTAGTATACCGTGCGTGTAAATGTCCATTAGGCATGTACATTCACGTAGTGCCAAAGATATGACAACACAGCGCTGTAAACTCGTCCGTTAGCGGAGTATCCCAGCTCTCAGTTATTTCATTTCAGCCAGCTGGCACACGCGATGTAATTCTTACTACCTATGCGTAGCGAGCCGCTACACACACGGTATAACCTAATAAGAGTATATAAAGGAATTTTATTTAACATTGTGAAATAAAACTGATTGGTTTCTATGGAAACAGCAATAGAATTTAGTATATTTTTACAAAATTATATTGTTTTCTAATTTCGAATGGCGATACAAAAAATTTTGTATATAACTCGAGATTAACTCGTGTTTTTTTTACTCGTGTGGTTTGTAGCTCTCGCCTTCGGCTCATACTATAAACGCCCCACTCGTAAAGAAAAACACCATTTTAACCACTTGTTATATAAAATACTATTTATCTTGAAATATATATCTAACTTTTATTAACATTTTTTTGTTGTTACTTCGATAATTAAGAAGTTATAAGCAAAAATTAATTAAAAGTTAGGGGATGAAAAACTATTATTGTTAATAACTTTTTTTCTATTAATTTAATGAAAGTAATGCATCAGGGCATTTTTACGGACCATTTTATAACAAATATTACCCACTATTACCTACTATTTTTTTTACATTTTGATCATTTTTGAGGGTTTTTTAGCTCTGCAAAGGGAGGAAGATCAAACGTAATTGAGGTATATAGGTAGAAGAAAATTATTAGAACTTTATTTTTACCTACACAACATTTATATTATTATATGTTACGTTTTTTATATTAACTAATTAATATATTATTCATTAATAATATCATATTATTTATAATTAATATACGTGTGTCCCCCGACAGGGGGACACACTGGATGGGACTTACCGAGAAAAAGTAATTCTTTTTAAAAAGTTTTGCTTGTCTTAGAAAGTCATAAACAGTTGTCAAACTTAAGATAAATTATATAGAGTATTCTAAAAATTAGAAAATACGAAATCGACTTTAAGCTTTAAGCTTTTCTTACATTTTTATTAAAATTTTATTTAATACAGTTTTTTCAATTAATCAGTGACTTTTTCTAGACAAATCAAAAGTAAGAAAGTTTACAAGAGTGGGGACACAAATTATTATTTTCTTATTTTACAACTAAACTCCGTATACCTTCTCTTCATAATTGAAAAAAAAAACTTTTTCATAGAAGTAACAGAAAATAATAGGTTTTCATCTCCTAAATTTTTATTAGTTTTTGCTTATAACTTCTTAATTATCGAAATTACAACAAAAAGTTGTGGATAATATTATTATCTACAAAAAAAGCTCTCTACATTTTTTTGTGGGAGTTATAGTTTCCAAGATATATTAAAAAAACTATTTACACCTTCATTTTAAATATGGCGGCCAAATGGGTGCACCTCCGACCCCGAAAACTCAATTTTAAAGTTATATTGGACCTCCCCATATAATAAAAACATAAAATCGCATCCTACCCAAAATACACGCCGGATTGAGTGGAATATTTACATGCTAAATATATGGGCAACCGACCGCAAGTCGAGCCCCCACCATTTAAATTCCTTTGTGTCGTTGCGCATGTAATCTCGTGAATATGAAGTGTCATACATTCGTGCGTGTACGTACTTGGCTTCCGTTATCTGTATATGAAATCACTATTTAAAGGTCGACAATCACCCGACGTCAGCGACCTTTTGGTGCTTGGTGAGTGTATTAGTGAAATGTCGGCACGTTGTGCAATCGGGATTTGTCGCCATCTTAAAAAAAATGATTAAGATCCAAAGCAATGTGACGAGGATTTGAAAAAGTACCTAACATACGGACTCGCCCCTTACCCGCTCTCGTTATTCACAGAAGAAAGATTACGAAGAGTACGAAATCAACGTTGTACAAAAAATTCGAAGAATTACCGAAAAAACTGAGCTTGGAGAGAGCTCTCAGAGTTCTGTTGTGGTTATTGATGAAGGATACCTGCTGCACACCGTTCTCTGGGGACGAGGCGAAAATTTCGATTACATTTGTAAAAAATACATTTTTTATGTGCATCGAAATACTTAACCATTTTTTCAAGATGGCGGCAAACCCCGGTTGCGCAACATACCGACAATTCACCAATACACTCACCAGAGACAAGTCAAGCCCCAAAAGCTCGCTGACGTCGGGTGACTGTCTACCTCCTCAGACATACTGACTGGAGTACATGTCATGATCAGAAAAAAATTGCAACATATCCTTCTCCAAAATATTTTTCTCCATAGCAGTAACAATAATGCTAATGAAAATAGTAGATATATCTGTGTCCAAAATAAAATAAAGATTATTTACACACGTACTACTCTAAAGTGGCCCATAATATTGAAATCCCCGGTACGTAGGATGTGATTAACTCTCGGAGGAATAAAACTCATTCAAAAATAAATTTGAATCTTTCAAAGATAGCTAATTAAAATTAAAACTAACAATGCACGTATGTTTTAACACTGATGAAAGTTTTAATAGATATTCCAAAAAGAAACTTCGAATTACGAAAAAAACTTATCTACATCAAATAAAGCTATTGTACCTAATTCATATATAATTAGTTCTACAAGCCTTATCTATTTGCAAAGATTAGTCCATAGAAATTCTCTCCAGTTCACACCTCGCGATGGATACATTTCAACCAAGGACACTACTGAAAAAACCACTGAAACGAATTTCGCATGTTCTTAAATTGTTTGAATATTGTATGCATCTGTTTTTAGGAACCCAATGAAATGCTAACTGTATAAATAATTACACATTTTAAAAGAATTCTACGTAAGTGAATAGAGCAATATGTTTTTTGTGCGTGAAATGGTACCAGTCAATTATAAAATTCGTATAGTAAAGTAGGTTTTTACGTGATATAAAACTGGAACCAATTATTTAGTTTAATAGCTGCCTGACGAATACGGCAACACGAGCCATTCGACTGCATTCCGTATATTTATTGAAATTAATGCTGACGTAAATTATTTTAAAATGCTACCTGTTTTTAGTTTGCTATCTTTAATTTATTTGGTCCAGAACATCACATCAATAAAAAGGCCATCTTAATGACTGTCAATATATTATGGTAAATCTCCTTCCTTTAAATACAACTAATTTATCAACTGATTAAGCTCTTACTTTGACTTCTTGCAAACTGTTATCAATAATTGCTTAACTAAAGTGTCGAAAACATTGTAGAGTAAATACTTACAGGGTGATTATGATAACTTTGCATTTCGATTATTATTTTATTTGTTAAAGAATTATTTTGGTTTATGTACGTTCGAAATATTTAATATTGTTTCCTAAGGAGTCAATTCAGTTACATTTTTTTCTGCTGGGGGAAGTTAAAGTGAAATCTTAATATCTGTATTCAAAATTATTTCCCAAAGGAATAATGTTTGGTTTCTTAAACATCCACAAGGATGCTATAAAACGATTTATAAAATACCCTCAAAAATATATTTTGCTGTAACTACATTCTTCGCGCCATCATAAATTAAGAATTATTTGCCATAAAAACTGTCTTCAAAAATATATACTATATAAAAAACTATTGGATTACAAAACAGAACATATAATTAGCAAACATAAAGATATATACACAAAAAATTAAATACTGTAAGTATGTATAATACACAAATACATATACAGGGTGTTCCTAAGTCCGTTAAGAAGATTCAGGATGTCATTATATGGCCAATTTCAACTATAAAGGTTCTGATGAAGTTATGTCCTAAAGTGTTTCAAGACGAAGCTACACTTCTATAAAAATGGCGTACAAAAGGTGATTTTCAGATAATATCTCGACTTTCGAAAATTTTCGCACCAAATTTTATACAGATCTTATCACTGGAAAAATTTTAGTTTCTGAGCTATTACATTGAAATGATCATATACGGGGGCCTGAAAAACGAGCGCCTCTTTCTTATTTTGTGGACTGTAACAATCTTTCTTTTTTAACGATAATTTTTACTATATCACATTTTTATTTTCTGTTGGCAACATAAAAACATTTTTTTTAATGACAATATAAATAAAAACAGCCAAGCATTATTTATTTAAATTAAAACTAAATATAGTGAACTTAGCTGCCCGCCTTGAAAGGTACAGCTTTCAATTAAACAAAGAGAAACATAACTAAATAATTCTATTAATTCTCTGGGCGTTTAATTCTTGCATTTGTTGGTTAACACTTCTTGGATTAAAGATATTTTGTGGACTGTACCAATCTTTCTTTTTTAATGATAATTTTTAATATATTACATTTTTACTTTCTGTCATCATAAAAACATTTTTTTTTATGACATAATATAAATAAAA
The DNA here is from genome assembly GCA_936432065.2 of Rutpela maculata. Lineage (NCBI taxonomy): Eukaryota > Metazoa > Arthropoda > Insecta > Coleoptera > Cerambycidae > Rutpela > Rutpela maculata. Next base: position 24,281,789 of record OW386290.2, read on the forward strand.
ACAGCCAAGCATTATTAATTCAAATTAAAACTAAATATAGTGAACATAGTGAACATAGCTGGCCGCCTTGAAAGGTACAGCTTTCAATTAAATACTGGGAATTTTATGGGATTCAAAATTAGACCTTTTTCGATTTTAAATTAAGAAATTCGATAATGCGTCACGGGTTTCAAAAAGGACTATTCTATCACATACTACCCAAATTTTCGATCCTTTAGGTTTATTGAGTCCTGTTACTATCGTCGCTAAACTTATTATACAGGAACTATGGCAATATAAATTATGTTGGGATGATGCAATTCCATTACGCACAAATAAAAAATGGTTGGAGTTTCGTGATGAATTACATGGGTTAAACAAAATATAAATTCCTGGGCAATATACTTCTCCAAAATGCAACCTCAATGGAGTTTCATGGATTCGCTGATGCAAGCGAGGCAGGTTTTGGTGCTTGTATCTATATTAAGTCTGTAAATAACGATAATAGTTATTCAGTTAATCTGTTCTGTTCAAAATCAAAAGTTGCGCCTTTAAAAAATGTGACTTTGCCTCGATTAGAGCTTTGTGCCTCAATTCTACTGTCTAAATTGTCAAAAAAGATTTGCAAAGCAACTGCTATACGTTTTGATAAATTTTTTTATTGGTCAGACTCTACTATAACTTTAGGTTGGATAAGAGCTCCTTCACAAAAGTGGAAAACTTTTGTGGCCAATCGGGTTGCAGAAATTCAAACTTATACCAATATTGAGAATTGGCATCACGTTGGAACTTATTATAATTCTGCAGACCTAATATCGCGTTGTATTAATCCTAGAGGCCTTGTTAACTCTAGCCTGTGGTGGCATGGTCGTAGTTGGCTTAATGCTGGTAGTAATACTTATCCAATTCACCAGGAACCATCAACTATTGGTCCTCCCGAGGCAAAAGATGTCACAAACACATATGTTACTCAAGTCAATAATTTCGACTTATTCCCAAAATATTCATCATTACACAAATTAAAAAGGGTGTTTGGTTATATTTTAAGGTTTATATCTAATTTAAAAAGGAATGCAAACTCTGGTTCTCTTAACGTTACAGAATTGGACAACTCACTCACAATGCTCATAAAAATTGCTCAGTCAAATTTTTTACAATGAAATAAGCAGATTATCTAAAAATAAAAGTATTTCAGGAAGCAATCTACTGTCACTTAGCCCTTTTCTTGATGATCAAGGCATCATACGTGTTGGAGGTAGATTGCAAAATTCTGAAGTTTCCTATAGTAAAAAACATCCAACTGTTTTACCGCCTCACCATGCGTTGACAGAATTGATATTAAAAAACGAGCACATAAAACATTTACACTGTGGCCCTCAATATTTGCTTGCCTCATTAAGGGAAACATACTGGCCAATTTCAGGTCGTAATTTGTGCAGAAAAATTACCCATAATTGTGTAACTTGTTATAAAACAAAACCTAAGAGTATCGAGCCTTTCATGGGGTCTTTACCAAAATTTCGTACCGATCATTCTTATCCATTCTATAACACAGGTGTCAATTATGCAGGTCCATTCTTCTTAAAAGATAAAAAATCAAGAGGTTTCAAATTGATAGAATGCTATATCGCTTTGTTTGTATGCTTATCAGTTAAAGTCATACATTTGGAGCTAGTTTCAGATTTAACAACGGAAAATTTTCTAGCCACACTTAAACGCTTCATATCCAGGAGAGGCAAACTTCTTAATATGTATTCAGATAATGGAAGTAACTTCGTTGGAGCTAATTTTAAACTTAAAGAGTTAAAGGATTTTTTTATGAATGAGTCAAATATTACAGATATAACCGATTCCTTATGCAAAGAGGGTATCTCTTGAAATTTCATACCCCTCAAATCCCTCATTTTGGAGGAATCTGGGAGGCTGGAGTCAAATCCACAAAATTTCATCTCAAACGCATTGTTGGTAATGCACATTTGACCTTTGAGGAATTTACTACCGTTCTAACTCAAATCGAATCAATACTAAATTCTCGACCACTTTCCCCGTTATCACCTGATCCTAATGATAAGGAAGCTCTTATTCCTGCTCACTTTTTGATTGGTCGCATAATGACAATAACACCAGATCCAAATATCATGAATATTCCAGAAAATACGCTCTCGATATTCCAAAGACACCAAAGCGTTGTGCAACATTTTTGGAAAAGATGGAAAAGGGAATATATTGCGGAACTACAGATAAGGACAAAGTGGAAACAAAATTATGCAAGCCATCTTAAACTTGGTGCTTTAGTTATCGTTCAAGATGATCACACGCCCCCCTTGTAATTGGCTGCTAGGGCTCATCTGTGATGTATATCCAGGCAAGGTCTTGTTCAGAGGTTCTCATCTAAATTTTCTGAAGTATTTTGACGCGCTGAAGCCAGCCTTGGGCACAAACTTCTATCGTGTCAGTTTTTGCATACCACCCCTTTTATTCCCCAAAAGGCCAAAAAAAAGTCTTGTCCTAAGGTTCTGATCTGACTTTTCTGAAGTATTTTGACACACTAAAGTCAATTTTTTGACAAATAAAAAATATTCTATCTCGTCAGTTTCCCTCTACCACCTCCTTTTATCTCCTAGGGTCAATATCGACATTAGGTAGGTAATACGTTCAATTAACTGGGTGACGGGTGAAATTTTATATTACAAATTTTTAGCGATCTTTTTTGAAGGCGTTTTTTTTTAATTTTTTTTTTTATATATGGCGATATAGAATTGTAAACTTTGGTAATTTCATAAGTAAATAATGGTTTAAATAATTAGGTACGATGAAAAGGAGGGATAAAGTGAATATTTAAGTAGTGGACATCTGTACGTTCCACGAAATTTTTTTGTTCGGGTATTTAGAACTTTTACTAATAATAAATTTATGTACAAGCAAATTTCCGAAAGCGTCTTCTAGACATATTGAGCCAAATTATTTGGATTAGTTTATGTGATACACTTTGTTGGCAGCAAGCTCTAATTATTACTCTCACACAATTAAAAGTTTTGTAATACTTTTATTCTACGTGTATCCTCTGCCTCCAAACAAGGATCATATATAGATAAAACTATAATAGACAAAACCAATGATTCGCATAGAATTATTTTAATTTTTTTATTTAGAAAATTTCTGACGTGATATATTATTTTTTAAGTATACGCTGTACATATACAGAGGTGGACCAAATTAGATGGGATTTAGGGTTTCCTCTAAAACTATGGCAGATAGACAAAAACCAATATAGGCGTTCTGAGCTCGATTTTCGAGAAACAAACAATGGCATAAACCGCGATGTTCTATCCTTTTCGACTACCGAGCTACAGAGTGTTTTTGGAAAATTGGCATTTTTGGATGACCATTATATCTCAATTACCAAGTATCGAATCGAAAATTGAGTAACACATACTTAAGGTACTTTTTTCAGTAGAATCCGTTGCTGATAAAAAGAAAATTATGCACTCGAGATATAGACATAACTTGTGTTTCTTTAAATGGAATACCCTATAAATTAACGAAGCAGCAATTTTAGTAAATTTCTACGTAGTAGTTACCATTAGTGGAACTTTAAAGGTTTCCGCAACTAAGGATTGTTACGTAATGGGAACCATCCTTCTACTAAACATTCACCAAAATGGGGAATAATAATTACGTAGCAAGTTACTATTCCGGTACTTCTACCGTTACCATGTCGAGGACTAGGTTATTACGTAAACGGGATGTAACCAAGTAGTAGAAATTACTAACTTTTGGAACAACTCAGCTAACCGCAATGAGAGCGCAACCTATATATTTGGCTCTCTGTTATTCGAATAGCAAATTAATGACTTATTGAGTTTGAGCACATAATATGTCCAAGGTCCAATAAGGTGATTATATACAACATGCATAAGCATATATTATAAATCATGATGTTTTGCATTTACCCTGGGTGTGGATATTAAAACCACCACTTGTTTTCCATAAAATGTTATCATGATGCTTCGATAAAAAAGACGCCCCCTCAAGAAAATGGTTTTTTCGGAAAAAAATTTTTTGCAAAAATTATGTGTACAAGCAAAACTGCTAAATTTTTTATGGAAAACGTTTTTTTTTTAAATTTTATATTTTATAAAGTAATAATCTATTTATAAAACATATTTGCAAATGACCATAATAATAAAAAATTTTTTATTGAATTATATTTTTATCTGCGTCTTCATTCAACAACAGAAAAATGGCGATTTTAATTGCAGTCACTTTGTAGTGGTATATACGTCAGCAAATTATTTGTCACATATTAGAAATGGCAGTAACCAAAATTATTTCCATATAAGTAACATTTCCCATAAAGTAGCAGATGCCACCAACGTTATAGTTGTTGCTACTTTAAAAGTGGTGACGGAAACTACAACAACTTCACTGTGTAGTTATATTTACCTAGATGTAGCAAATGGGACCAATGACCCTATAAGATCTTGGTAACTATTGCTACCAACTTATTTTCATGTTGGTATAATTGGCAGATACGAGATAAGTAATTTTACTTTTTTTTTTAATTGGCAACACGGTAATAACTGTTAAAGTGTCACTGTGTGTGATATGGATTAAAAATAGCAATTATACTTTTACCAAGTACTTTTTATTATCTGATGTTATTAATTAAGTTGTTAATAAACTTGTGCAAATAAAATATTTGTTTATTTACTGAAAACGATGTACAATGTATGTCTAGTAAATATATTTATTAACGTAAGGTGTGTAATAATGGAAAAAATACATAAGAGTTTTCATATTTTAGTGATCAGTTTACATTTAATTTCATTCAAAAAATAGTAAGTATTTATTTGAATACGAAAACCTTAATATACAAATTCACTTTTCTAATGTAATTACAAAGAATCATATAATTTATACATAAATAAATAATACACGCACTTACACACTCAGACTAATACATATACAAATAAATTAAAAAATAACGAGGAAAAAAATATATAAAATAAGTGGAGTTAATCAATCGACTTTATATACCTTACAATTTTACGTTTGAATACAGGTAGAGAGATAGATTCCTTTACATCCTCTGGTAACTTGTTATATTGATCGAGGCCTTTATATAACAAAATTTTCATAGTTTGACTTAGATTTGCCTTGGTATATAAAATTTGTTGTTATTTCTTGTGTATTGTTGATGTATTTGGTTTGCATAAAATATAAACTTATTTAAATACTCGGGTATTAAGTTATTTAAAATTTTGAAAATAAATACCATAGCAATGAAAAGCTGTCTTTTACAGACAGCCACTGAAGAGAAGAAAGGATATGTTGGAGTGAGGTATATCGGCTGCATTTCAAAATCACCCTCTTCCTCTATTCTGTAATTTTGAAGGGAAGTTATTTTATTTAAATCGAAGGCACAGTAATCGAAATGAGGTTGGATAATGGTGTTGTAAATTGTTATTTTTGTCGTCACTGATAACTTTTGAGATATTCTAGAAAAGAAATATAGTTTTTTGTTATCTTTTTTATATATATTCAGTTCAATTTATTGTACATAAACAATGTCTTATGCCTTTTATACCGATATTGTCCATTCCCAATCGACACAATATTTATTAAATTTGGAGTTTTTAATCGGCAAATTCATTTAATATGCTTAGGGCCAGTTGTACGAACTGAGTTGAGCCAAGTTCAGCTTGAACCAAGATCAAAAGCCATGGTTACGATTATTGTAACAATCGTAACCTTGGCTGTTGATCTTGGTTCAAGCTGAACTTGGCTCAACTTAGTTCATACAACTGGTCCTTAGTGGATCACTAACTGAACTATGTTACATTTCCCATACGATGTACAATGTATGTATTGTAAATATCTGTGTTTTAAAGACAAATTGTAACTTTCGTGCAGTACACAGTATCACTAATATCCCTACAAACTGTTATAGTTTTCGATTACTTTTCTCCTTGTGTTGATGGGAACACTTTTGCACTTGTTGCCAAAGATGATGGTTTTTCTGTGGCGAAATAATCTTTCATGTTTGCATCATATTCTGAAGCATCACTATTCCTACTACTGTTTGACTGTTTCTTCAGTTTTCTATAAAACGTGAATGAGTGCTGATAAACTTTATTTCGCTTTTACTGAGCATTTCAGATGCCGCCATTTTATTCAATGCCAATAATTATATAAATTGTCTTAAAAGTTAATTTTACTTTATAGTAGATTTCCAAGGTATATGTAACTTTGTAGTCATTTTCAATTAGTGGGGAGTAGTAAAAATATCTTCAAAGCTCCTATGTTCGTAGAAAATAACTATTTTTACTCGAGATGTCACTAATAAGTTAGACACCTTTGAAGTCTCATAAAATTTCCCAACAACGTACCGGAGGCTTAAAATTGCACACTCGAAGTTATCGTTACTTTGAAGTGGTGCTTTGGTAACGCTGTGGGGTCGGTATTACTACCAATTTTTACTTTGCAGTTGAGGATGTTTCAAAATAATGCAGAGTAGTATCCGCGACGTTGCAGATTCTGCAGCAGTTACTTGAAAGCATTATAACTATACAGTGCCTGAATTCAGTAGAATCTACATAATTGTCACTACAAATGCATACCACAAAGTAGATATTACCCTCAAGTCGCAAATTTAGTAACAGTTATGTCATTCCTACTATATTAAAGTTCCGATGCCTGAGATGCCAGTTGCCGTCACTTTGAATGCTGCTTGGGTATTTTATTATTCGATCACAACTTAAATTAGTTATCCAACGATATATCATATGTCATATTTCTCTCTAGGAAAAGTGGTTGATTCTCGAAAAATTTAATATATTTGTGAGGCCATGGAAAACTATTAACAAAAACAACACTATTTTGCCAAAAATAGGAAAAATTAAATTACAATAAATGTTCGAATTGTCTTCCATTGACATCTATGCATATTTATGATTTCTAATATTTATTGAGAAGGCCATGGTAAAAAAAAGAAAATCGAAATAATTGTAAATCAAAAACTAATTTGTGAGTTAATTGTGAGTGAGCATTGTTAATAATGGTTCAATTTATTAATGGTGAAAAATATGATATGATTAAGTGTTTTATAGAATGCGGAGTAGATTTAAATTTAGCTTCCTAGCTTTATTTTAATACGTAAGTTATAGACAGCAAAACTTTGTGCCAAAAGTTCCGCCTAAATAACATTTTTAGATATCCAGAAAAGAGACAGCCAGGCATAAAAATATTCAAAAAGCTACAACAAAATTTAAAAGAGTTTGGATCATTTGTAAAACCTCGAGCAAAAATATATAATAAAGCAGGTAGAGAAGCAAATATTGTTTTAGAAACTGTAAAAAAAAAGACAAAAGAAACAAGCAAGTTATGTCTATATCTCGAAAACTGAGGCATGCATAATTTTCTTCTTATCAGCAATGGATTCTACTCAAAAAAGTGCCTTAAGAATGTGTTACTCGATTTTCGATTCGACACTTGGTAATTGAGATATACAGTTCATCCAAATGCCAATTTTCCAATAACGCTCTGTAGATCGGTAGTCGAAAAAGATAAATGATCGCGGTTTGTGTCTCGAAAATCGAGCTTAGGACACCTATATTGGTTTTTGTCTATCCGCCATAGTTTTAGAGAAAACCCCAAATCCCATCTAACTTGGTCCACTCTGTACAATTATTAATATGGAGCTTAAGTTTCTTAATATACAACGAAAGATATAACTTTCCAATAAACAGTAGCTATTTCCCTAATATTAAATTACATAAAAGACTTTATAACAATTATCACTCTCTCCAAATTAATGTATTCACAATAAACTAATTAACGCTGTAATATTCATCCCCCCATCAAGTCCCTATGCAAAGGAGTCACCCTCGAGCATCTTGACCACTGCCCAGCTTACCCTGATTGAGCTAGTACGGTGGCGGGAGCTACAGTATTCCAGTTCTGGCCAGCTGAGATCCTCGTAGTCTTCGTACACTCGCGAAGTAACCGCGCTCTGGATGACTTCAAATCAAGTGACCGACGCCCGTCAATTGTTTCGTCTCTGTAAACAATATCGTAGCGCTCTAGCCAACCTGTATCTGTGATCGTTCTCAGCAAATGAGTAGAGTACTATGCAAGTGTTTGTGTAATACTACGAGGACTAGATGTGACAGGTGAACGATTTCGGTGCACATTTGGGGTTGGAGACGGTTTTCAAGAGTCACTAATAGTCAATAATTATGAATATATATTACAGAACTTAGTGCGTGCTTAAATTTTAAGCTTGTAAAAAAGTTGTGTAAATCGTGTGCTTGGAGTTTTGTTGGTTTTTGACATTTCGAAAACTGGTTGCCACAGATAATGAAGAAAATTGCATGTAAGTAAGATGACTCTTAATTTAAATCGAATTTAAAACACGTGTAAGCGCTTGCGATTTATAAAAAGTGTAATGATTAAGTTAATATTATTTTGGTCAAACATGGTTACGAGAAAATTGCTCGCCTCACTCACCGTTGAAGTCTCCACGGCCGTTTTACATCTCTGAAGTGGAGTATGTAATTACGCGTTTTAATGCTTATGCGATGTGGTTTTCTTTATGCGCTTAAAAAAGCAATTGTTAATTGAACTATTATTGCGTTTTATTAACGCCGTGCTGCAAGTAGCTAAATAGTGTTGGGACGCCGTCGCCAAAGACGAAATGATTCTAGGCAACTTTATCCGCGTTTCTTTTTTAAAGTGCTGTAGTACTAGTAATTCGTATATGAATGGATATTATAAAAAAATCTAAAAGTATGTGTTAAAAATACCGGAGAAAGATTACATTGTTTTCTTGAAAAAGTACTATACAAAATACAATAATCTAGAATTCTGTTTTAGAACAAAGCTCTTGTCAGTTTTTAATTTAGTTCTTTGGGGTAATTCTTTAATCTTATTTCATTTAAATCGTCGTAGCTAGATGTTAAACGTAGTGAAAAGAGAAAAAAAAAATTGGTCCTACCCTTGACTGTAAATTAAGGTTTGAAAAATATGTCTCTCTTCTGGTAAAAAAATCATATGTTGCACTGAAACTGCTGTATTGTAACACTGGTATTTTGAGTTTTAAAATGCGAAAGACATTAATTGAAATGCTGCTTTTGTCAAAACAAATTATGACATTACTTTATACTTTTCCTGTCTAGACACAATTTCACAATTTTGACTACAAAAGATACAAAATTATTGTTGCCAATTTTTTTTATCTTAAAATATTTTATACAGTGACATTAAAAATTAAACGACTAGGTTGCCCAAAAATAGAAAATATATATAAATGCCAATTGCTGTCTTCTTTTTTCGTATTATTTCTACTTTACCACTTCTAAGCTTACGTGAAAAGATGTTTTTTAGGCGTGATATTAATGATATTAATTTTATAAATTCTAGTTATCAATGCCTCATTTTCATTTAACTGTCTACATTAGATCTTGCACATATATAATGTAGTTAAAATACTTATACAATAATATTGACGAAGAAATAAAAATATTTCACGAAATAGCTTGTGTGTTAAAATCAAACAATTTTATTTATCCAGAGTTAATTAAATTGTATCAAAGCGACCGGTATGTCACCGTACTGAAAGAAACGGCGAATCGGAGTTACGCGCTTCAAGCGTCTCAACAGAGAATTTTAACCATAACCATGTTTTTTCATGTTTTGACGGACTTAAAAAGGGTTAATATTGTGCATCTTCTCTTTCGAAAGTGACATGTATTATTTTTGTGCATTCCTTTTCTATTAAGTTTGAAGTTTGAAGTGATATTTTCTAAATAGTTTCAAATATTTTTTATTGTTTATTCATTTCTTTTCAAAGCTATTTCGGCCTATTTCAAAGCATGTGTGATTCTAATCTGTTATTTTAAAATATATTGCACATGCTATACATATTCTTTTCCGATAAATTTGCACTGTTTTGAAAAAAATATATAGTACTGTCATTACTTGTAAACTAGAGAGGTATCCTTACATACTTGAAAAATTGTTAATTGTAGCTAAATAGTGCTACGACGACAAAGAGATGATTCTAGTTGACTTAATCCGTGTTTCTTCATTAAATTTCTGCTGTAGTACTAGTAGTTGATATAATGAATAGAATTTTATTTTATCAAAAAATCTAAAAGTTTATGTTCAAAATTTTCTTTCAAATTTAGTACCTAAGTAAGATTAGATTATTTTCTTGAAAGAAGTACTATACAAAATACAATACTCGAGCCTTATTTCAGTTCATAACTTCTAAGTCTTTGATAAGCAGGTTTTCCTTATTTCATCTAAATCATAGTAGCTGAATATTTTATCCTTAGGTTAGTTCTTAATTAATTTTGTATAGTTCCAATATGTTAACACATTAGCATTGAGTATCAGCGTAGCCAATGTGGCTACTCCTCCTTATATTTTTTGTAACTGTATGTATATGTCTTCATTTTATAAATACACCCGGGTTCAATTAAAGTAGATCGCTATAAATGCGCACCAAATTCAAACCTTTATTACTTTTAAACTAGTAAATGTAATTCGATGAATATATATATTTTTTTCAATTCTCGTTCCTTTTTCTACACAATCCGCGTTCTTCATTTGTTTCTGCCTTTGGATTAAATCCCTACCATTTATTAAGTTGTTAGGTGTTTATTTGCATCATATTAATTGCAATTGTAGGCTATGACCCTGGTAGTAGAAAATCGTATACCACCGTATATGATAGAAGAACCTTTCCTAAGTTCGGAACACTTTTCAGTTCTTGAATATATCTAATGCCTTTTACAAAAAAAAATTTTATGCATTTCACCATAATATTTCTATTTCGATTCTAAGTTGGGCATGAAAAGAATAAAAAAGCATTCATAATTATATAATTCGTGGTGACAAAAATGGTAACCGATAACAACAAAATTTGAGACGATGCCAGAGGCTAATTGCCGATACATATTATAGGGCACAAATTTACGTTCATGACAACGGGAAGCCTCATAGAATGGGACCAGTCAATCATTTTTTCAGAAAGAAAACCTAAGTCACGCGGAATGGCCTACCACTTCACCACATGCCAATCCAATAGAACACATTAGGGACCCAGATATTTATAAAACTGCCAAAGTGTAATGATTAAGTTAATATTATTTTGATCAAACATAATTAGAGAAAATTGCTCGGCTCATTCACCGTTGAAGTCTCCACGACCGTTTTGCATAGTTGAAATGGAATTACACGTTTTAACGATTATGCGACGAGGTTTTCTTAGAGGCACTTAAAAAGTTATTGTTAATTGAACTATTGCGTTTTATCAACGCAGTGCTGCAAATAGCTAAATAGTGCTATAACGCCGTCGCCAAAGACGAGATGATTCTAGTCGATTTCATAGGCGTTTCTTCTTTAAATTTGTGGTGTAGATCTAGTAGTTGATATATCAATAGGATGTTATCAAAAGTTATATAAAAGTTTGTTTAAGAAATGTATGTTTAACAGTAAAACCTAGGAACGATTAGATTGTTATCATGAAAAAAGTACTGCATAAAATATAATAATCTGTTAATATAATAATAATCTGTTATTCTATCTAGAATGTTTTTTTCTTCATTGGGGCAAGGCTCATCTCAATTAGTAACTAGATCTTTAAGGGAGATTCCTTGATCTTATTTTATCTAAATCATGGTAGTGAAAAGCGGACAAATATCTCAGTACCATTGCAAATTAAGGTAAAAGAAGATAGAAGAAAAATCATATGTCTGAAACTGCTCTATTGTAAGCATTTTAAACAAATGTAATGAACTGAAATGCAGCTTTTATCAAAACAAAATTATGTGATTACCTGTCTAGACAAAATTACACAATTTAGACTTCAAAAGATACAAAATTATTGTTGCTGTTAGTGATATTAAAAATTAAACAAATAGAAAATTTATATAAATGCCAATTGGCTGGCTGTCATTTCCCGTATTATTTTTACTTCACCACTTCTAAGCTTACGTGTAGAGATATTTTTTGGAAGTGATATTAATGTTAGAAATTCTAGCTGTCAATGCCCATTTTCTTTTAATAAACAGTTTTCACTTTAAAATCAAACATATTTTTTATCCAGAATTAATTAAATTCTATCTAGGCGCATGTTGAGAGAAGCAGGGTGAACCGGATGTGTAATTACGCACTTCGAGGCTCCCAGTTAGAAAATGTTGACCATAACCATATTTCTTAAGAAGTTAATGTTGTGCATTTTCTCTTTCGAAAGTGGCATGCATTATTATACTCTTCGCAAAAACGAAGAGTATATTGTATTTGATCGGCACATTTCTAAAATCGTAAATATCGCTCGTAGAGAAAGAATTTTCATATCATTGTGTTAGTGAACGAATTCTGAACAACTTTCAAAATGTCCGTCTGTCCGTCCGTCTGTCCATCCGTCCGTCACGTTTCTTGTAAGCACGACAACTTAAGAAAGAAAAGTCCGATTGTATTGAAATGAGGAAGAACCCTATTTTTGAAGAAAATCGATCAGTAAATAGAAAAGTTATTAATTATTTAATTAAAAAAAAAAAAAAAAAAATCTCTTAATTTTTGTCGCTTGTACTAAAATGGAAATCTTGCGAGATATTATTTACATAATAATTTTTTTTTCTTTATGAAGTTTACTAATATATATTTCATAGAAGTGAAATATGTATGAATGTCGAATGATATATATCAGAGACAATCAACAAATTTTCAAAACCAAAATAATTTGTACCATATCTTTTAAATTTCCACGACATTTTCCTGGCGGCAGGAAGACCACCAGGGTGGAATTGCTTCGAACGGGTTTTTTCGTTGTGTTCTGTTTTCCCGTGCCAGCAACCAAAATTAAATAAGTGTTTCGTCTAGTAAGTGACAGTTTTATAGTGTTTTTCTTTTAATTAGTTTTAGGTCCTTGCGGACACATTTTGAATGTCTAATTTAGTTTTTAAGTCTGCCTGCGGCAGACAGGAGCACTAACCTACATATCATCTGTCGTTAAGCCAAACCGGACCGGCTCCGCCCAGCCCTACAATCACCACGACGCTGTGCGACGTAGTTTCCTGGCTGGCTCCGGACCAAGTTCTGGCGAGGCGCATACATGTATAAAAACTATTAATAAATTGTTATTGATTGATTGATTGATTGCTTTGCGTTGCAATCCAAAGGTCCCGTGTTCGAATCCCACAGGTTGGATATTTCTTTTTCATTTTTTTTTCATACAATTTTTTTCACAATAAAGATGGTATCACAAAATTTAGGATGTCAAAAAACTAACATTATTTACAAGAACACTGCGAAGAGTATCCTATAGAATGTGTAACAATTATATATAAAAAGCTCAGTAAACTGGCGAAGAGTACGTTTTTAGCTTGTTTTTCATGTTTTTTGTTTTATGAATTTTGAAATATTTTTTATAATATTTCAAAAGGGGCATATACAAATTGTAGTACATTACTTTTCTAAAAAGTTTTGTAATGTTTATTCATTTATTTTCAAAGCTATTTTTTCTATATCAAAGTATGTATAATTTTAACCTGTTATTCTTTAAATATTTTGCATTTACTATAAATACATTTTGTCCGATAACTTTGCAACTATTTTGATAAAAAATTGTTTTACAGTCATTACTTTGAGACTAGAGAGGTATAGTTGCATATTTTAAAAATTGTTCATTGAACTATTGCTTTAAGTCAACGCGATGCAAATAGTGCTACGCGGCACCGTCGCAAAAGACAAAATTATTTTCAACCTCAACCGCATTTCTCCCATAAATTTTTACTGTAGTACTAGTAGTTCATATTTGAATAGGATTTTATTAAAAAAATCTAAAAATATCTGTTAAAAATTTGTGTTCAAATTTAGTATCAAGTAAGATTACAATATTTCCTTGAATGAAGTACTATATAAACTACATTTATCCACAATGGCCATATAAAGTGGGATTTTTTGCTCACGTTTTGAAGGCGCAAAGTTGACGTTTGCCGAGGAGCTGTAAATAATGTCTCCCATGGCAACGAGCGGCAAAATACTCTTTCGTCGTACCTCCCTCGCTCTCGTAAATATACTCTAATTCCATTGTTTTGTCGATCGTAAGTGACGGTTTATGTACCAAATACTTATTGCCATTGGCAACGGGTTGTTATTTTTCATAACGGAAATAAACTAAATTTGAGAAAATTTTCTCTTTCATATAACAAGTATTAAATGAAATGTTTTAACTTTTTTAGAAGTAAATCCAGACAAGCCTTACTTGCTATATTTTCTATATCCGACATTATTTTCAAAAATGTGTCCTAAATTTATTTTATTGATGGTTGCCATGGATATATTCCAAGCATCGCTACCTTTACTATTTGCTTAGCAAATATGAAATCTTACTAAAATAATAATAGTTTTCCACTAGTTTTCCCGAAGTTTTTTCCTGGTTTAATGATTCATGGGTGTGACGAAAAATATAATATGCACCACGGGTCGTACAGTGCGATTTTCGAATACTTGCAAACCTCGGCCCTACGGGCCTTGGTTTGCAAACTATATTCTCGGCCAAAAAAAGTGCATTTACGACCCTTGGTACATAAATAACTATTACGCTCGCTCGAGTGCACCCGTCCTTATACAAGTTTAGTCGGAACATTGACAATGTATTTTTATGAAATAAGAATGCAACAAAACTGTTAACATAATAAGAGTTGGTGCTTGCAATTAATTACCTAATATATTGATACGGAGAATGCGAACTTTATAATAATTAATAAAACTTAAAAGTGACAGCGATTGTGTTTTGTTAGTCTGTTTATTTTGATCACATATGCAAGGCATACTCATACAATTTTGATGAATCGACGCTTCCAGCCAAAATCCAACTTAATTATTCCTTTTTTCAATATTTTCAAACGATTGTAAATAAAGCTAGTGGAAGCATTATACTCTTCGCCGATTTACTGAGCTTTTTATATAATTGTTACGCATTCTATAGGATACTCTTCGCAGTTTTCTTGCAAATAATGTTAGTTTTTGGACATTCTAAATTTTTTCACTTTTTTCAACTTTGTTGTGTTGTGAAGTGAAAAAAGAAACAAACTGTCAAGGATTCGAACACAAGACCTTTGGATTGCCAGACAAAATCTTAGCCATTGGACCATCGACACATCACTACCAAAACTTGTTGTATACGATGGTGATCAGACCGGCCATCACATACGCGGCGCCGGTGTGGTGCAGCATCCCGGCCACGACAATGAATAAATTTCGAGTCTTAGAGTACAAATTTATGCGCTTCATTTCGAACTCCGATAGGTACACCTCCTTCAGAGATCTCTATGCACGTTGCCACGGCATAACCCCACTAGCGGACTTCGTCCGGGAAACATCCCAGAAATTCTATCAATCCAAACTGGGCGACAGTCCGCTAATCCGAGACATTACACGAATCAGACAGCATAATGCCATACTTTTCGACCTGAAACACACATTACCATACCAGGCGTTGCCTATCTTTCGGCAATCCCCCTAGCCAAATCTTTCCTATACCAAAATGTCTATTTCACCACCTTTTACTTTTCACCACCTTTTACTCTCAAACCCCTTCGCCATTCCCTCTATGAGTCTTATTTTTGTTAATTTTGTTAATTTCTGTTCTTTTGTCCCTTTTTGTTATTTTCAAAATCCCTCTCGACCTATAACTTCTTATAAATCAAAACATTTTTAATCATAACTTCCCTCTCATCCTACCTTTCCGAAGGCGGACAGACCATCGGATGAACGTTGTCATTGGTTCCAACGGGTTTTTTCGTTGAGCTTTTCCCATACCAGCAAGCAGACCTTTTTAAAAGCAGTACGCGTGTGCTAAACAAAAACTCATTTTCCTTAGATCTAAGTAGTTTCTAGATATTTTAAATCTGTTCTTTAGTTGTAATTTATCAAATTGTTAGGTTTAAGTTTTATTCATTTTTAGAGAGGTGTCCTAAC
This sequence comes from Rutpela maculata, assembly GCA_936432065.2. NCBI lineage: Eukaryota > Metazoa > Arthropoda > Insecta > Coleoptera > Cerambycidae > Rutpela > Rutpela maculata. The sequence continues at coordinate 24,297,761 of OW386290.2, forward strand.
TCTACATTCGATCTGTTGTTTTAGCTTGTATCGAACCCGCTCCACCCGACCGTACATTCACCACGGCGCTGCGCGACGTGGTTGTGCGGTCGGCTCTGGACCTGGACTCGATCCAGGCGCGTAATTTGTAAAAAACGTTGAATAAATTTGTTTGAATTGAATTGAATTGACTACTAAAACTGAATGTCTGTGGTATATATCATTCGAGTATTATATTTTAACAAATTAGATATATTATTATGAAATATATATTAGTAAAATGTTTTTAACAAAAAAAAATTATAGAGAATAAAATTTCGCAATATTTCTATGTCCGTCTGTCCATCCGTCTGTCCGTCCGTCACGTTTCATGTAAGCACGATAACTTAAGAAAGAAAAGTTCAATTGTAGTGAAATTTGGAAAGTAAGTTAGCGTTAGCCAGAGGAAGAACCCTATTGTTTTTGAAAAAATGAATCAGTAAAAAAAAGTTATTAATAATATAAATCAAAAAAATATTTTACTTAATTTTTGTCACTTGTACTTAAATAGAAATCTTGCGAAATGTTATTCTCCATATTTTTTTTTTGTCTATACATTTTACTAATATATATATATTTCATAATAATATATCTAATCCGTTGAAATATAATTCTGGAATGATATATATTACAGACATTCAATTTATTTAGTAATGTGTGATGGCCCAATGGCTAAAGTTTGCCTTGCAATCCAAAGTGTTCGAATCGCTGACAGGGTGGTTGTTTTTTTTTTTCATTTTTTTTTTCATATATTTTTTTTTCACAACAAAGTTGGTATCACAAAATTTAGAATGTCCAAAAACTAACATTATTTACAAGAAAAATGCGAAGAGTATCCTATAGAATGTGTAACAATTATATAAAAAGCTGAGTAAATCGGTGAAGAGTATAATGCTTCCACTACTACTTCTTCATGTAACTTCTACTTCATCAGATGCCAATCTAATAGAACAAATTTGAGACCAACCAAAATGGCAAATAAAGAGTCGCGCAGAACCAACAAAATAAATCTGTCGAATTAAAGAAAGGAAAAATAATACCGGAGTCCACAAAGCATTATGGACAGTATGTTAACGTGTTGTCAAGAAATATTTAAATGGCTAAAGACTTGTTTTTTGTAATTTTAATTTTTAATTTGGTATGTGAAAGGTACTTGTCTTTTTGTCAATTATAATCATTGATTGTACTTATTTGTTGTAGTTGTTACATTTTGTTATCTATAATTGACTTAAAATAAGTTTTCTGGCTTACATATTCAAGTTTCCATAGAATGACAATTGAAACAAACTAGAAAAATGCATAACATTAGAAAATATATTTCTTTAAATGGTATTACCGATATTCAAAAACTAAAGAGTGTTCAAAAGTCGGGAAGGAGCTTCTAAACTACAGGGTGATACAAATTTTTCTACCATCATTAACAAAGACCACCGTTAAATAATGTAATTAAACACCTGACAACTAAATGAACAGTAGGAATTTAACCAATAGTCACACAAAAACCAAAAACACATTCTATGCCGGGAAAAGAACGACAATTAAAACAAAAAAGAACAGCTGAATTACATTGAATAGTTTAAAAGTTTGTTTGAATTAAATGATCATTTACAGTGATTTATTTAAAATGAATTCGAGTATATAATAATAATAAATGTCATTATTTCCTCAACAAAAAAATAGTGCAAGTGGAATTTATCCAAGCGGCCTATTCAAATACATATTATTACTATTATTATGTAATTATCTTGGATGTCTATTTGTGCTAGTATATATGATAAAGCTGTCAATTTTGCCAGATACATCAACAGAATAATCTATCTAATATCTGTTTTTGTCTGGAGAACTCGAGTTTCAAAAATAAAAATTGAAGCATAGGTAACGGCGTGCAGTTGAAAAAAATTACATTGTTCTTCTATTTGAACTATTTGAAAATCCAAATGTAAATTTATTATTTTTGCTTGATAAAATGTGAAATAGTAACTAGTATATGGATACGTGCAATGTTTAAATAGACCAGATATTTGTCGCTGATTTAATTTTGCACAGATTTTTTCTCGTTCTTTAGATATTTTTTATCATACGTTTGGCCAGTAAGAAATGTTTTCTTGCTCTCCATGTAACTATATCTTTGTTGTGCATCACTGTACCAAATGGCGTGTTATCCTTCCTTGTAACAGAACACGTCGATCATTTTATTCTATTATTTCAAAGAAGAAATGGGCCACTTATGTAAACAGTGAGGTTACACTTCTTTAGACATGCCTCAAATGACATGTATTTCATTTTCAAAAGTGTTCAAAAGGTAAATAAAACAAAATTTAGAGATGCACAAGTTAACGAACTAACCAGTTGACCAGGTTCTAAATTGCGCTCTTGTCTTTAAATAATGAAATAAACGAGATATCATTATCGTCCACATGTCATGTTCACATATACTTAAAAATAAATTGCAAGTTTTGCAGAACTTAAAGGCAGTTTAGTACCATTCTCATCTGAACATTTTTTCTGTGCTTTAAAAAGTTTGTCACTTACAGTGTAACGAAAAAAATTGGATTGTTTTTCTATTATTAAAATTTTAAAGTATTTTTTCGCGTCGGTTGGTAACCGCAGTGTCAGATTTAACTGACATAGACTTACGAGTCTGTGAATCTGTAAGTGTTCACTAAAAGTTAAACGGCAGTTGGCAATCATCAGCGGATCTAGAATAAATTAACAGAGAGCGCACAACCATCAAAAATGTGCCACAAGCCGAAAATTTGGTATTTTTCAAGGTAAAATGAAAAGTCAAAAATTTGACTTGCAAAAACAGTTTATACGAGAAATGGGTTTTGTCGAACGAATTTTCGTTTTTTTATGCAATTTCAACAAATATTTAAACGTTCAAGGTAATAATAAGTAGAGATAATTTTAATTTATAGTCTATTTTAAATTATATTATTATAAGTTCAATAACTAACAAATATAATTTACTCATTTATTGTTCGATTTATTACCAACTGGTAATAAACCTTTACAATTGAATTATTATTATACGAGGAAATAAGTATTCCTTAAACCTGTGTTTATTATGCCTTTCACTTTGTATACAGGGTGTTTCACTTTCATCTAAAACAATTGCAGCATAACGTTGAAACACAAAAATATTGAAAGTGCTCTTTTAAGAGAAAACATTTCTTTTCTAAAGGTAAATGTGGAAACACTATGGGCCATATGCAGCGCTATTTACAAATGGATTTTTCTAATTTCTATTTGCCAAACTAAACGACAAGGGGGGAGGCCCCTGTGCCACCCCCCCTGGATCCTCCGCTGACGGCAACTACAAGTGCGAGGGTATTACTGACAGTTTGTTATCATCATGCATGTCTTCTGAGGGTATTCGACGATTTGTCAAAATATTTTGTAACGAAACTAAAAATTTACAAGAACGCTTTGTGGAAAATAGGAAGGCAATGAGTATAAAAAAAATCTGAAAAATAATGCTTTTGTGAATGTTGACAAAAAACTTGGATGTAAAAAAATACAAATTCTCAGGTGATATTTTCATCGCATTGGTATACTATTTTATGAATTATTCGTATGTTAATTACTGCACAGAAAAGAGCACATATCCGTTTATTACTTTTAAGAAAACATATTTATGCAGAATTAGTCTCCGCCAACATAACACAAAACAAAGTTTACCTTAAAACCGGAAAAATGCATCTAAAATCTTCATTGAAGCGAAATTCCAGTTTCGGTTTAGTCCGTGGTTATATCTGCAGTTTTCGTTCACTAACATATGGTTTTGTATATCGCGGGTCAACTGCACAAAATTAATCTGATGATTTGTATAATGTGTAAGTGGACGACCACGACTTTGTTCAGGGATCTTAACTGAAAATATTAAATGTATTTTTTTTTAATATTAAGATGGAAAAAAGATTTATATTGCCGAATATCAAGGTCCGAAGTCCCTATCCCTTTTCCTTAACCATTTATTCCCGTAAACGCACTATGCCCCCTCCCTCCCTTCCTCCTGCTTGGATCGCGATAATTATTATTTTTTATTAAAGATACAAAAATCCTCACTTACCTAAAAAAAAATTCTGAACCCTTTCCTTCGTACTCAAAAAAGGCATTTGAAAAAAAAAATGCAAAAGGTTTTTCCCCTTCCACAAATTTGTTTATGTGACAAAAATTAAAAAAACGAATCAGTCAAATACTAGAGATAACAGCGAACAAATTACATTTTTGTTTTTCAAAATCGCACGACAGGGAAAAAAGTTGTTGAATGATTTTTCTTTCCCTATCTCCCCTCCCTCCCCTAATTGGCCCACCACCCCCATCCTTAGGCTCCAATAATTCTTCTCTGTTTGACCTACCTCAAAAAAATCTCATCCCTCTAACTCCTTTTTTTCGTGAAAAAATTAAGGAATTAATTTTTTGTATATTAGTGCTACGTCAAAAATAAAACGCATAATTAAAAAAATAATAATACGAAAAGTTATCGTCCGATTTCAACAAAATTTAACCAGATTATGTGCTCCCGCGAGATCTTTATTTTTTAAATTAACTTTTTTTTCGTCAAGTCAGTAATAAAAAAGTTATCGTGAATAAAACGTGTTTTTGCGAATTTTAAATGTGAATTTCTCCCCCACTCCGTGTTATTCAGCTGAAATAACCTGATAACATGATAAGAGAGAACGTGTGTAACTGAACTGTCAAATAAAAATTAAAGAAAAGTTGGTTTCATTTCAAAACCAGATCCGCTCCGCTAATAGTGGACATAAAAAATGAAGCTTATACAGTGAGAATGAATTTATTTTTTTATATATATTTGCGTAGGGTTGATGGTTTCGGAGATGTTTAATCTAGTATTTTTAGGATGAAGTATTTAGTTTAAAATGTTGAATATCTATCTTAGAAACTGTGACACTTCCATAAAAAATTCTACGGAACAAATTTCAAGATAATTAATAAGTCTTTAAAATGATTTTTCGGTTCTTCATCACAAAAAATAAAAAATAAAGAAGTTATGGCCGATTCAATGTGCGTTTTCATATTTTCTTTTAATAAAATATCTCTATTTTGTTATTTTAATTGCTCAGTAATTAATTTTTCTTTCAAAAATGCTGTTTTTGTATATAAATGCTCAATTTATTTTCTCCGTTGAAACACTTGCTTTAGAAAAAAATCCACCCGCCATATTAGAGCCGCCATTTTGAATTTTTTAATTTTGACTTCAGATTCGGAATCAGCGATCCCAAAAACATAACTGTTCTACGTTTCAAAAATAAATTAGTAACACTTTTTCCAATATTCAATATTCAAATTGGGGGCGAGCGTAGAGGCGACTTCAATGTGAATATCAGTCGATATTCCGTTGAAGCAACGTCGAGCGCGGTTAGTACTTGGATGGGCTCCCATCTTGGGAAATACAGCGTTCTCGTCCCACCTTCTAGAGGCTTGTATATCAGTGTATACTCGGAAGTTACGTAATTTCAGACGAGGATTACGTAGTGGATATACCATCCTTCGGAGGGGATGTAAAGCAGGCGGTCCCTTGTCTATTAAATGTTAGGCAAGTAAAAGATCCCTACTCTTCTTAAGGGAAGAGGTTCGGCAAAATTTCCAGGTTGGGGGTAGCTCGTCTCCTGGCGTCGGTGATAGGCCCTGGTAGCGGATATAGGCCGACGTTAAACAGTTAAAATAAAAAATATTCAAATTTAGAGGTGGTTTTCACCCCCTGAGGGTAAGAGCAAGTATCCGCACCATATAGAAACTGAAGACGATACCTTTTACTACATTAATGACCCATAAAGAAAAATTATCATTACTTACGAAATTATTCAGAAAAATACATATTTTTTACCTATAGGTTACTGTACGAATAATCTACTTTATTAGACCATTTCCGAGAATATCTTGAAAATAGTCAGCATAGTAAGTGAAAATTACTACTTATAAAGTCAAACGCTAACTTAATTACCTACAATGTGATTTTTGTGTTTATGTACTATCAAAATTCAGAGTTGCGACAGAAAATAAAAAGCCTTATGTAAAATTCATTTTTACTTACATATAATTAATTTGTGGTTGAAATATAGCATTTGTATTTAAAAAAATAATTTTCTCATAATAGCCCAGTCAATGAATGTTCAATAAGGGGGTCTAGAGGCAAATGCCGAGATCACAATTTTTGACTTGAGGGCTGTGTTTGGACTATTTAGGAGGTAAACATACCAAAAGTCCCCGAACGTAGGAGGTGGGGGGAATGCAGGGGGGCACGAAGAAAGTCCCGGTTTCCGGTTTTTCGCTCATATCTCAAAAACGTAGAGAGAACACAAGATGAGCTACACTTTACAAGAAAAAATAGATTCCAAAATAGTATACCAAGTGTTTTATTTGCCTCGTTACATTTTGTCAAATTCAAACCTCAAAAACTTTTTGATTTCAAATGGAACAGCCTGTATTTCTTTACATCAAATTATGTTAAATTAAATTCCCTTTTCTCTAGTATAAGCATTATAGGGGTTAAAGTTACAACTTTTCGAAATATTGGCGATTTTTTTAAATGTCCAAGAATATTTAGTAAAAATTGCCATCAACTTACTCATGATTAGAAACAATCATTAATGTCAGTCATTATCTTTTGTTAAAAAATGCCAGCACGTTTAAATTACACCCACGAAGACTTTTAGATTTGTTTATTATTTATGGAGAATGTGATAAAGTAATAATACCAAGAACATGTAACACATTTGCTAATCGATACCCACTTTATTGTTTCAATTGTTTCATAGGCTTCTACGTTTTTTTGGATAAATTATAATTTTCAACAAAAACTTGCGAAAAATTCAAAGTACATGTGTTAGATATAGGACATGCTGATATAAGTCCACCTCAAATTTAATTCTACATCGATTGCCATAAAAAAATTTAGCACATGCCATTTGACAGAGCCAAATATTCTAAAATTATCCAATATGCGGTTTACAGTGGATGGTGGATGGTTTCTGTTCTTGTGGGTATCGAGTAGCAAATGTGTTACATGTTCTTGGTATTACTTTATCACATTCTCCATAAGTAATAAACAAACCTAAAAGTCTTCGTTTGTGTAATTTAAACGTGTTGGTGTTTTTTAACATAAAATAATGACTGACATTAATGATTTTTTTCTAATCATGGGTAAGTTGATGGCAATTTTTATTAAAAATTTTTGGACATTTAAGAAAATCGCCAATATTTCGAAAAGTTGTAACTTTAACCTCTACAATGCTTATACTAGAAAAAAGGGAATTTAATTTAACATAATTTGATGTAAAAATATACAGGGTGTTCCATTTGAAATAAAAAAGTTTTTGAGGTTTGAATTTGACAAAATGTAACGAGAAAAATAACTTTGTATACTATTTTGGAATCTATTTTTTTTTTTTTTTTTGTAAAGAGTAGCTCATTTTGTGTTCTTTCTACGTACCGAAGAGCAAACAAGGATCTCCTACACGAAGAAAGTTATAACGTTTCTTGCAAACCGTTGCACCTTTCAATTTTTTTATAAAATGTCAAATATCTCCGAAACTGCTGGGTTTAGGTATAGGGTGTGCGACATGTTTTGACTCAGAATTTTATGATCATTTCGAAAAGTCGAAAATATATAGGGTGTTCTATTTAAAATAAGCAAGTTGGTATCGTCTTCCGGTATTTCCGGAAGTGCCGCCACCTTGAAATTATTATTTTCGGACCCGCAATGGTCGACTATGGTAGGGTACCGAATCTCAAATCTCTATCTCATCTGCTAGTGGGAAATATTCTAATGGCCGCCTTAAAAGAATCACCCTGTATATCTATGTGTGCGTGTATACCGCTTCTTGTAAACACGATAACTTCTGTTAGACTTAAAATATTTAATTACAATTTGGAACATATGTAAAACAGCATAATACCATAATCCCTATTGAAATTGGGCCATATCTGTAATACATGGTGATAACCAGAAGCCTACCATCTCTCATACGTAAAATACGTTTTATTTTAACTTCAGAGCAAAATATTACTAAGCATATAAAAATAAGAAGATGTATAAGATTTCTAAACCGCAATATACCGGGTGTATGGTAGGTAAACCAACTTTATTTAAATTAGATTATGTATCAATGTTATCCTAAAATATGGAACATGGTATTTTTAATAACATTATTATGAAGTGAGAATTGTTGAGATAAAAAATGCCTAAAACATATGATGACTTATAAATATACCATTAATATTCTTTGTTTTTCTTCGGTATCTGATCAATATTTTTCTGAGAATTGTGTAGTGCATGTATCGTAAATAGTCCTAAAATTTGCTTATTTCATTCTATCTCGGTAATCAATACACAAGAAAAACACATTAGGAATTTCACAATCCATTAAATGACAATTAATCATATTTTAAAAAATTTTAAGAATTTTCTTATACAGTGTGTTTCACTTGAAATGGTAACACCCCTATAACTTTTTCATTTCTTTTTCAATTTGAATCAAATTTTGCTTAAGTATAGAACAAATTGGGATCTACTTATGACCAGAAAAACATTCCCCTTCTACAAATGCAAAGCCACTTGCAGTACTAAAATATGCCGAGAAAATAAAAAAATCATATCAGGCATATTTTTATCTGAAAATTTTGTTAATTAAAATTAAAAAATATTGAAATTTTGATTAAAAAAAAAGTCCAAGTCCGAAAATATAATTGTAATGAGTTTTTTTGTTTACAAAACTGTACTATGACAATTTTGTTAGAAACTAAACCCAAGCTGCTTACAGTTTTTTAAAAACAATTATTTTAAAAAATTTTAAAATTTTTATTTTTCGATTTATTAATTTTGATTAAATTTTGGACATAAGGTTTTTGACAATTCTGAACAAGTTTCATTAACAAAATTTTCCGATAAGAAAATGCCTGATATGATTTTTTGATTTTCTCCGCATATCTTGGTACCGCAGATGGCTTTGCATTTGTAGGAGGCAAATGTTTTTCTACTCATAAGTAGATCCTAATTTGTTCTATACTTAAGCAAAATTTGATTCAAATCGGAAAAAAATAAAAAAGTTATTGAGGTGTTTCCATTTCAAGTGAAACACATTGTAGAAATAAAAACGTCAGATTATATATTTTTTTTAGGTGTGAGACATTTTCTAATCATTGGAAATATATAAAACCAATCTCTGTCTGATCCAGTTGGTTCAGAAGTTTCTTTCCGAGTTTCATTAAACTTTTAAATATTTTTGGAAAAGTGGAAAATACCCATTCAAGAGTAAGAGTAAGTAAGAATATTTCACAAATAAATAATTACAGACAGTTCCGCAGGCAGGCTTTGTAATGAGATACCATGGTAGCAATTCTTCAAACTCACTGTTCCAACGGACATTAGAAATACTATACATTAAATCGCTTTTTCCAAATGAAAATGCCTACAGCAGAACACACTTAGGTATTCCGTTTTCTTCCGTAACCATAATATGACTTACATAACTAAAATTATTTTCACATTTTACAATATTTTTTGCTGCGTCTAAAAACACAACACAAATTATCTTAGTTGAAGTAATTATATACACTTATTTTCATCTAGGAAACATCCGTTGCCGACTTCTTAATTTAACATATATAATTAGAGTCGAAATTAATTACAATTTTATGAAAATTGAGTAATGAACTTGCAATAAGTACTCAAGTATTATTACTATAAGTATATGTATGTATGCACATATGTTTTCTGCGTTAATTTTTAGCAAATTTCTACGTTGGAATTATGACATCATTATAACGTTTTTGTACATGATGCCATCAGATATTAATATCCTATAATTAGTTGTCTAACTCTGTTTTGAAAGCTACGAAATAATAATTTTCTTAAGGTACATTAACTAGAAAATTATTGTAAATACATATCTTAAACTTAGTCTGTTAAAGCTTCCGTTGGATTATATGGTGCTGTTAGGCTTTTATAGAACTATAAAAGAAGAATTTAATCCAAGAATTGGTAGTTTCTAGTGATGAAACTATTACGATGGAGATTAGACATAACCTGAGGTTAATCGTATTCGTCAGTAATCGATACAATTATCAACTTCGGTAGTATTTGCGGTAATTATATGCCCGATTCGCAGTGGTTCACTCAGCATGGAAGTAGCAGAGTCGTTGAAGGTATTTACCTCCAAAAACTTGCAGAATGAATAATTATTTTTTTTTTAATCAGTTCGTGAAAGTGTATAGAATAATATCTTGAAAAGTTTACATTTCGTTCGGATGTAGAACATAAAAAAAATGTTAAAAAAAGTTTCTTTATCCATTTTTTGTAAATTTTGAAATTAAGCCGAGGTAGAAAAATAAAAAATACAGATGGATAGACCACGTGCTTATGAACAAAAAATGTCCTAACAAAATTTATAGCTAAAGGAATGGTATTCAACTGGAGCGATATCCATGCGTGCATGCACTTGAATATGCATGACTGTGACACCGACGCCCTGAATTACATGTCACTAAATCAGAATTTGTTCAACCACATGAGTAATGGTTCATTTAAAAGCTTTCCGATGTTTTTTTGTTTTAAACAATACAAGAAAAGGATGGATGAGAAAAATATATTTATATTCACAATAAAAAATATAGAAAAAAATAAAAGCCCTTCAAAAAAATTCTTTCTTCATTGAGAACTGTTAAAAAATATGTACACTTCATGATTATTATAGTTTATTAAGTTGTAGTAACGTGGATTCATACTGGAGACTTAGCAAATCTCGATAGATACTCCAAACCTTGTATCCGACGGCCTTTGAATTAAACAGTAAATGTATATTTCTAAGAAAGATTACCCAAGCAGCATTCAAAGTGATGGGAACTGGCATCTGAGGCATTGAAACTTTAATATAGTAGGAATGACATAACTGTTACTAATTTTGCGACTTCAGGGTAATATTTACTTTGTGGTATGCATTTGTAGTGACAATTATGTAGACTCTACTGAATTTAGGCATTGTATAGTTATAACACTTTCAAGTAACTGCTGGAGAATCTGCAACGTCGCGGATATTACTCTGCATTACTTTGAAGCATCCTCAACTGCTAAGTGAAAATTGGTAGTAATGCCGACTGCACAGCTTTACCAAAGGACCACTTCAAAGTTGTCTAACTTATTAATGACATCTCGAGTAAAAATTAGGTTATTTCTACGAAGATAGGGGCTTTGAAGTTATTTTTACTACTCCCCACTAATTGAAAATGACTTAAAAGTTACATATACCTTGAAAATCTACTATGAAGTAATATTAACTTTTAAGACAATTTATATAATTATTGGCATTGAATAAAATGGCGCCATCTGAAATGCTCAGTAAAAGCGAAATAAAGTTTATCGGCACTCATCCACGTTTCATAGAAAACTGAAGAAACAGTTAAACAGTAGTAGAAATAGTGATTCTTCAGAATATGATGCAAACATGAAAGATTATTTCGCCACAGCAAAACCATCATCTTTGGCAACAAGTGCAAAAGTGTTCCCATCAACACAAGGAGAAAAGTAATCGAAAACTATAACAGTCTGCAGTGATATTAGTGATACTGTGTGTGCTGTGTACTGCACGAAAGTTACAACTTGTCTTAAAACACGGATTGATCCATAGTTCAGTTAGTGATCCACTGAGCATATTAAATGAATTTGCCGATTAAAAACTCCAAATTTAATAAATATTGTGTCGATGGGGAACGGACAATTTCAGTATACACGGCATAAGACATTGTTTGTGTACAATAAATTGAACTGAATATATATACAAAAAAATAGCAAAAAAACTATCTCAAAAGTTATCAGTGACGACAAAAATAACAGTTTACAACACCATTATCCAACCTCAATTCGGTTACTGTGCCAATCTATTATATTCCTTCGATTTAAATAAAATAACTTCCCTTCAAAAACTACAGAATAGAGGAATGAGAGTGATTTTGAAATGCAGCCGATATACCTCAATCCAACATATGCTTTCTTCTCTTCAGTGGCTGTCTGTAAAAGATAGATTGCTTTCCATGGCTATGGTATTTATTTTCAAAATTTTAAATAACTTTTAATACCCAAGTATTTAAATAAGTTTATATTTTATGCAAACCAAATACATCAACACCACACAAGAAATAACAAATTTTATATACCAAGGCAAAATCTAAGTCAAACTAGGAAAATTATTATAATACCTATGTAAAGGTCTCGATCAATATAACAAGTTGCCAGAGGATGAAAGGAATCTATCCCTCTATCTGTATTCAAACGTAAAATTGTAAGCTACATAAAGTCGATTGATTAACTCCACTTGTTTTATATAGGTATTTTTTCCTCGTTATTTTTTAATTTATATGTATATGTATTAATCTGAGTATGTAAGTGCGTGTATTATTTATTTATGTATAAATTATGATTCTTTGTAATTACATTAGAAAAGTGAATTTGTATATTAGGATTTTCCTATTCAAATAAATACTTACTTACTATTTTTTGAATAAAAATTAAATGTAAACTGATCACTAAAATATGAAAACTCATGTATTTTTTCCATTATTATTACACACCTTATACGTTAATAAATATATTTACAAGACATACATTTTGTACATCGTTTTCAGTAAAAAAACAAAGATTTTATTTGCACAAATTTATTAACAACTTAATTACCTAATATCAGATAACAAAAAGTACTTGGTAATTGTTATTTTTAATCCACATTCGTGTCTTTGTCACATCACACACAGTGACACTCCGTGTTGCCAATTAAAAGAAAAATTACCTATCTCGTATCTGCCAATTGTACCAACATGAAAATAAGTTGATAGCAATAGTTACCAAGATCTTATACCGTCATTGGTCCCATTTGCTACATCTAGGTAAATATAACTACACAGTGAAATTGTTGTAGTTCCCGTCACCACTTTTAAAGTAGCAACAACTATAACGTTGGTGGCATCTGCTACTTTATGGGAAATGTAACTTGTAGGGAAATAATTTTGGTTTTTGCAACCTCTAAGTTACTGCAATTAAAATAGCCATTTTTCTGTTGTTGAATGAAGACGCCATATTGACACAGATAAAAATATAATTCAATAAAAAATTTCTTTTTATTATGGTCATTTACAAATATGTTTTCTAAATAGATTATTACTTTATAATATATAAAATTAAAAAAAAAAACGTTTTCCATAAAAAATTTTGCAGTTTTGCTTGTACACATAATTTTTGCAAAAAAATTTTTTTCCGAAAAAAACATTTTCTCGAGTGGGCGTGTTTTTTATCGAAGCATCATGATAACACTTTACAGAAAACAAGTGGTGGTTTTAATATCCACACCCAGGGTAAATGCAAAACATCATGATTTATAATATATATGCGTATGCATGTTGTATATAATAATCACCTTAACTTGGACCTCGGACATAGCATGTGCTCAAACTCAGTAAGTCATTAATTTGCTATTCGAATAACAGAGAGCCAAATATATAGTTTGCGCTCTCATTTCGGTCAGCTGAGCTGTTCCAAAAGTTAGTCATTTCTACTACTTGGTTACATCCCGTTTAAGTAATAACCTAGTCCTCGACACGGCAACGGTAGAAGTACCGGAATAGTAACTTGCTACGTAATTATTATTCCCCATTTTGGTGAATGCTTAGTAGAAGGATGGTTCCCATTACGTAACAATCCTTAGTTCCGGAAACCTTTAAAGTTGCACTAATGGTAACTACTACGTAGAAACGACTAAAATTGCTGCTTGGGTAGGTTTCGTTATATTACTGAAATATATTTCAATAATATGTAAGCCTCTTCATCACGTCACGGTACTAATCCAGAAGAGGTTTCCATTTTTTTAATTTTTTTCTTGTTTCTTTAATTTTTTTTGGCTTTATCTTTTTTTTTAGCCATTTTTCATTTTTTTCAAACTTCAGATTTCACCTACTTTAAAGTATCACCATAAACTATCATTTAGAATACTTTTAAATAAAATTCATGAGGTCCCAAAAAGAGACGAAAAATAGGGTTTTTTTGGGTCACTCTTTATTTTCCCATCATAAATTATTCTGGTGTTCGATGACATACAAAAATTTACAGTCTTCTCTCGGATTATTACTCTGAGCCAATCTTGGTTATGTCAGTTTTTATTACGTTGCCATTCAAGTTTTCATTCCAGACATACCTGCCGATATCTTAATAAAAGTCCACTCTTTAAACTAGTTTGCATCTTAAAACCGGCAGCACTTAAAAAACAAATTGTAGTAAACTGAGCTTAAATTGATGTTATTAACCATTCGAAACTTCCTCCGTTATCTTGAGAATAGACGATGCGTGTCCTTTTATATGTTGTTTATCTAGGATATAAAATAGAAAATATCGCACATATCATACCAAGCTAGGAATATCTACGATGTCCCAGAAGCTTCCCTCGAACAGTGTCTGAACTGTAGTTTATTGAACGAGAAGATAAGCCTTCCTCCTGTAAGATCATAATCCTCTTTAAGTCACTCAATTGTCTGCTAGGCATACAATAAGTTGTTCTAAACATAAGCGCTACAAAATTGATTCTGAAATTATCACCATCTCTACCTTTTACCCAATTTTTAGGTGCACAGTCCAGAGGCGAAAAGTACTGTGCCAACATACTCACCGATTACAAAATATCATTTTTTTGTGATTATTTTTTTATCTGATTTTTAAATAAAATATCATCAGCAATAGGCAGATAAATAGTTCAATCGATAGAGAGTTGTTTACTAATTAATCTTTTATAGAGCTGAGTACATTTGTAGTAAGCCAGCACACAAAAATTATTTTGCCATTATAAGTAATAATAAAGATAAAAATATAAATATATGTATATCAAGTGTGAACGAAATTAATCCCGTACAAATAGTCTAGTCAACGAAAGAGTTGTAGAGAACCTTGCGGGGGAAGAATTTTCCTCTTCAGGAGTGCGTTGGGGGTAGTCAGAATGCAAACATACTAAAAGTCCCCACCCCTAGTCTCGCCGCTTCAGGGGGGGGGGTAACTATTTAACGTCGGCCTATTTCCGCTACCAGGGCCTATCACCGACGCCAGGAGACGAGCTACCCCCAACCGGGAAATTTTGCCGAACCTCTTCCCTTAAGAAGAGTAGGGATCTTTTACTTGCCTAACATTTAATAGACAATGGGCCGCCTGCTTCACATCCCCTCCGAAGGATGGTATATCCACTACGTAATCCTCGTCTGAAATTACGTAACTTCCGCATATACACTGATATACAAGCCGCTAGAAGGTGGGACGAGAACGCTGTATTTCCCAAGATAGGTGGGTCACCCATCCAAGTACTAACCGCGCTCGACGTTGCTTCAACGGAATATCGACTGATATTCACATTGAAGTCGCCTCTACACTCGCCCCGGGGGGTAGGGGTGCAACGTGTTTTTTCGATACTTCGCTTATAACTCGGAAACGATGCGTGCGTCGTACGGAAAACAGTAATCTATGCAAAATTAAACATAATTATTTATATTCATTTCATTTTCTTGTTATGTGTTATAGTTTTCGAGGTATTTGAAAGTGAAAATTTTAACTAATAAATAAATTAATTAGGTACATAGAAGTTTTCTATCAAAGCGGTTTACCGTGGTCTGGTAATAAATCACAGTGACAAAACAACACTTGACGTATTTACTAACGTAATATTTTGTCGAAATCTATACGTTTCCTTAAATATACAGTGTGACTCACTGAAAATGAAGACATCCTTATAACTTTTTTATTTTGTTTCCGATTTGAATAAAATTTTACTGAAGTATTATAGAACAAATTAGGGTCTACTTATGACCAGAAAAACATTCGCCTGCTACAAAGGCAAAGCCACCTGTGGTACCAAAATAGGCGGAAAAAATAAAAACATTTTGAATGTTAAAAATTCTAAAAAAATGCATCGGATCGGCGCCAAAAATGTACAGACATCAAAATTTTATTTGGTTATTGATGAGGGATTTCTCATACATAAGCTCATCTGGCAAAGGGGATTCTCAGTTTCTGCAATTTGTAGTGGAAACGTGAAATTCGTCAAGACCCGCTAATATGATTTTTAATTTTTTTCCGTATATTTTGGCACCACAGGTGGCTTTGCCTTTGTAGCATGCGAATGTTTTTCTGGTCATAAGTAGATCCTAATTGTTTCTATATTTCAGTAAAATCAAATCGGAAACAAAATGAATAAGTTACAAGGGTGTCTTCATTTTAAGTGAGTCATACTGTATATTTAAGGAAATGTATAGATTTTGACAAAATATTAGCAAATACATCGAGTGTTGTAAAATAAAGATCGTTTTGTGACTGTGATTTATTATCAGACCACGGTAAACCGGTTCGATAGAAAAATTTCAGATACTTAATTAGTTTATTTATTATTTATCGATTTTCGCTAGCGAATACCTCGGAAAATATAACACAGGAAGAAAATGAATATAGACACTCTTATAGGAAATTTAATTATGTTTAATTTTGCATAGAATACTTTTTTCCATTCGACTCATCTTTTCCGAGTTATAAGCGATGGACTAGGATCGGGAACTTTTAGTACATATACCTCCTAACTCCCTTTCCAATGTTCTCTACAATCCTCTTTTGGGCATTCATTGACTGGACTACAATTTCTCATGTATTTTTAGGAATACTCACTCAGGCTTTTAAAAAGGCATTATTATTTCTTATAGCAAACTCTTGTGTTTGTTTTGCAAACTTCTTTAAATTTTTAAAATTTCGAAATATTGTGGGATGAAATTTTAATATTTTGCGCCTAGGAATGTTAAAAACTTCTGGAAAAGAAGTTCCTTGAATGCCTTTTTTTTTTTTTTTTTTTTTTTTTCTGTTATTATTCCGGTGCTCTGTATATGCTGAATTAGTTTTTTGTAACATTTAGTGAAATAAAAATAATTGCTTGCATATTAAATAATTGTTTTATGCTGAACAATTTTGTGTCTTCATAAAGTTTTTCTGCTTAATGCCTATATTTTTTTTAAATTAGCTTAATGATGATAATGTTGGCTTATATCGAAATATAGACTGTCAGAGTCTTTTATATATTGGTTGACAAGTTAATATTTCTTAGACGATTAAATATTGATATTAAGGACTAATTTTTGAAGTTATAATAATGCATTAAATATACCTTTTTCATCCTAGGTAGGTAAATGGGTTTAATTCAGTTTTTTTAAATAGGAACCTTTCCTTTTTTGTTTACTGTTTGTAGCAGAGCCCAAAACGTTAACTTTTCATTATATTACAACTACTTTTTAATATTTATTTACTTTGAA
Source organism: Rutpela maculata (assembly GCA_936432065.2). Taxonomy (NCBI): domain Eukaryota; kingdom Metazoa; phylum Arthropoda; class Insecta; order Coleoptera; family Cerambycidae; genus Rutpela; species Rutpela maculata. Next base: position 24,315,113 of record OW386290.2, read on the forward strand.
ATTATTCGATTTCCTTGTACAGATGCTATTTTCTGCAGTTTTTTAATGGAAGAGATATCGACAAACGAGTTTAATCAACTTCATCTTGAAACCTTTAGGCGTAAGAAATGAAAATTTATTTTCTTCTGCAACAAGAACTGTCTAAATATTAGAAGGATGTTGAGAGAAACCATCAGTATAGTTAAAAATTCACTAAAATTTAAGGAATGGTCTTAGAACCATTTTAATGATTCTGTTCCTTGTTTTCTACCGTTTATTGTGTTCTTACTCAAAACCTTAGAGACGTTTTGTTTTAAAATTATAAGACATAGTTGTTAAATAAGACAGTTCTCCTCCTGCCATCACCCTTAATAATATTATGTTCTTTGATAATATATTACATTTTTTTATTTAAAGAGTTAGGGCGAGTTGTACCAAACTACCATAATCCAGTGTTAAACTAACCCCGTATTAAAATTTAACACTGGTTTTAAAATTTCGCTAGTTATACCATCTGAATTAACCCTGGTATTAATAAACCCAGAAGTAATAAAGTATAAGCACTGAATTTAGATTTTTTAGCAGTTTTTAGTGCAGTTTCTAAATAAACAGATTTCGGTGCACTTCCCAAAATTTTTTATATCGAGCGACACGACGTCAGACGATATAAGAAATTTTAGGGTTGTTTCTAAAATTTTATCTCGTTGGGCGATATAACGTCTTCCGAGGCTAACAACCTTTCTAAATTTAATAGTTTGCAAAACAGTTTATTTTATTGTTTTGGTGAATTTTACTATGTTCTACAACATTATCGTCCATGCAAATTGGATATTTTAGAAGAAATAATTTATAAAGTAATAATATTTGAGATGCGTAGTCTAGACTAAAAAAAAACACCCCTTAAAGCTGGTTTTTCACTTTTATCTTATAAACCGTTCGTCGGAAGAGAAAAAAGTATAGGAAATAAAGAATTTGTCGTTAAATTCTGCATAAAAAATGTCCTATTAACCTTGTAGCTTATCCTCACCTATTTCGCACTAACAGCCTCCGAACAGAGTTTGGAGCGCAGAGGTACAAATCGATCCTATTCTATGTTTCACAGCGAATATCTTAAAACTAGTTACTTTAGCAAGAAAGATGCTCTGAAATGAATTTATAGAGCAGAATTCTCTCTAGAAAATGTATGTATAGCGGGTTTTAACGTAAGTGATTTTTGTTTTATTGTAAAATACCTTTACCAAAGAAAGCTGAAGTGGTATCGCATCTGAACGCGTGGACAAACAAAACTGTCTCCTCACAGTTTTTTAAAACTATCTGCACGTCACGAGAACTGTATGCTTTATTTTTTATTTTTTCTGAGCCTCTCTTAAGAAACGGATAACTTTATCGTGAGTTTTTATTGCCGTAATCCTTCCGGGTATAGCCTGAGGCCATACTTATATCTACGTCGGTACTATACATATTTTACGTATAATTATAAACTCATCTGTGTGAAAAAAGTGGAAAATAAATAAAAACCACTTGCGTCAAAACCCGCTATATGTGCATCTTATAGAGCGAATTCCGTTCTATAAATTCATTCCTGAGCATTTTTCTCGTTAAATAACCGGTTTTAAGATATTCGCTGTGAAACTTCGAATAGGATCGATTTTTACCTGTGCGCTCTGTTCGGACGGGGTTAGCATGAAATAGGTGAAGATAAGCTACAAGGTTAATATAGAACATTTCCATGCAGAATTTAACGACAAATTTTTTATTTCCTATGCTCTTTTCTCTTCCGACGAACGGTTTACAGGATAAAACCAGAAAACCAGCTTTGAGCCCCCCTCAGGGATGGCTTTTTGCAAAAAAAGGGACGTTCCACCCCCTAAATGGGGGGAAACTTTTCGGGTATCAATTTCTAACCCTATCTAGAGTACGCATCTCAAATATTATATGTTTATAAATTATTTCTTCTATTCACTGTTTTTTAATCTAATTTGAGTTATGACAATAATCAATAAGACTTTTTCAAAAGTTAAGGTTAACTAAGCATTACAGCGGGGGATTTCCTATATTAACGTATTTTTATACAAATAAATAAAACTTGCTAATATATCCGGGTCCTCCACGAAAACATAGATGGCTGCCAATCACAATAAAATTCAACTCATATTTCCATACCCTGGGGAAAATCGAACATTTCAAATAGGATACGGTTTTATAAGACTTAACGATTAGTAAAACAAACTCGTGTGGGATTTTTAAAAACAACAATATTTACATGAAACTCGAGTACCTACCGATTTTATTATGTATCCGGGATGCAAATGTAAAATTTCCGCCTACTTGGTCACTTATAATCAGTTAAAAATGCTAGTAAAATGTACCTTAATGTTTGCACACATATGAAAAAAGCTAAAATAATTTAAGGATCCATATCATAATTAACCAGGTTCACTAACTTTTTATTGTGAAGAGAAACTTCACGCGCATGTGAGATTCGAAAAGATATTCCGTCGTGGGATTATAAGTTGGCTTAGTATGGACAAATTAACACTGACGAGTAAAGATTATAATAGTGTTATTTTATGTAAACACGTATTCACCGCACCTTAGCCCCATTAAAATAAGAGATTACTTCTAAAAGTAGCATTAGAAACCAAAAACAACACACAATAACAAATTTTAAAATTGTCGTCGATTGTTTGAGTGCATTAAATCGTAGATTTTTTTTATGCAGATTTTTTCATCTATTTTTAAATAGAGATGTTTTAACTTTTTTGACCACTGGTATCAAATTAACTAGAAAGTATCCTGGAATTTCTCGGTCATTTTAAATGAAAACGATTATATTTACGTTTATTAATCATCGTCAGAGATCTACAATATTTACAAGTAACAAATTTTTTATGTACTTTTGTATATGTATCACTTATAATTATTGTTTTTGTTAAATTTTGCGAAAATCTATTTTGACTGAGTGTTTTGAAACAACTAAGCATTGAAATAATATGTTGCTTGTGTTCATGTCTGCGCAGTACTTAGTGGTTTCTCTATGACAAATATTTAATTTATGTATATTAGAATTATATTAATGAATGATTGTGTGAAAATTATGGTGCAAACACTTTATTTTGTGGACTTGATGGAAAAATATTTAAGTTATCTGACGATATTGCCATTTTATCGTCAATTTAATAAACCGAAATGTTTCGTTTAAATTCTCTATATTAGTGCTGTTTTTTCTATTATATTTATGTGTGTATATTCTTTCATGTAGTTATTGTTTTGATTAACCCATATAATGTGCTGTTGCAATTATTGCAGTCTATTTTATTAAAGTGTAAACTTAATATTTTGATTGCAATTTGGGTTGAAGTTTTATGGAAATGTTTTTTGTCGTGCTGTATGACTTATGTGCTATTGTTATATTATGTAGTTTTAGAATGTTTTTAATTTTTTTAGATACTTTTAGATAGATAGATAGATAAAGAGATAGATCTTTATTAGTCATATGTAGTAAAGTAGAGTAAACAACAATATAGCACATAGAATAACGAACAAATAATCATTATCACACATAGAGTAAGTTTATAAAATGAAACCAGAAAAATCGGTAGACAGAAATTCGTCAAAATCATAGAATGCATTTTCAAGGAGGAATCATTTAATTACATATTTAAAGCGAGTACAGTCAAGTGTTTGTACAACAATCGGTAACACCTTGAAAATTTTTGCTGCATAATAGCATGTGCCATTTCTGGTTTTTGAAAATCGCAATAAATCCAAATTATCTTACCATTATGAGTTAAGTACGTATGTACACTTTCACATGTTATGTAATTATTTAACATATTTTTAACATGGACAAGGCACTGCAGTATATAATTACAGGCTTATAAAAGCATCCCTACAATCATCCCTATATGATAACCCAGCAATGATTCTGACAGCCTTTCTTTGAAGTGAAAAAACTTTTGAGGTATGTGCCGAGTGGCCCCATATTAAAATGGCATAAGTAAGGGAAGATTGAATCATTGCATGATATGCCATTAAAACTGTGACAAACAATTTTTTAAATTGCGCAATAAGTAAATATTACATGATATATTCTTGCAGATGTAGAACTTTTATGTTAACTTACTGTCCAATATAATGCCCAAAAATTTAACGCAATGAGCGGTCACCTGTGCAGAGTGCTGTCTTAAAGAAAAAATCATAGTCTCTGTTTATCATTACATAATACTAGCTTATTGTTTAAAAACAAGTTATGAACCATAGACAGACTGATTTGAGCATCTAATAATAAAATGTTACAATCTTTATGGGTCGTGAGGGACTATCAACATCGAACTGTGTAAATAAGTTCTTAAATATATTGCACGATAAATTAGACAATCACCATCAAGGCATTGGTATATTTCTTGATTTGAGTAAAGCGTTTGACTTAGTAAACCATGATATACTCTTAAATAAAATGTATAGATACGGTGTTAGAGGACAGGCGTTAAAGTGGTTTCAAAGTTATTTGGGAAATCGGTCTCATTATGTTAATATTGGTCATGTAAACTCCGAATCCCTCATCACACAAATAGGCGTACCTCAGGGATCCGTTTTAGGGCCTTTATTATTTATTATTTATATTAACGACCTCAATGCAGACAACATTTTAATGCTCGCAGATGATACGTCGATTATTATTGGCAACAAAGACCTTGAAACCAGTGTAGGTTACTGTAATAAACAATTGCAAGATATTTACACTTGGCTTATTGATAACAAGCTAATACTAAACACTAATAAATCAGTTTTCATCAGATTTAACTATTCTTCTGCAAACTATGATCGAAGTTTATACATAAGCACTTCAAAAGGTACTTTAAAACAAGTACAGTCCACGAAATTTTTGGGTATTTATATATCTGAAGACTGTAAATGGACTACACATATCGATATGATTTGTAGAAGAATAGCTCCTGTGTGTTATTGTTTAAAACAGTTAAGACTTACAGTGGATACAGATGTTCTAAAAATATATTACTTTGCCCATTTTCATTCAATCATTTCGTATGGCATTACTGCATGGGGTTCTTCTAGTGAATGTACACGGATCTTCAGACTTCAAAAAAAAGCGATCAGATATATAGTGGGTGCAAATGCCAGAGAAAATTGCAAAGAATACTTTAAGAGCCTAAATATTCTAACATTACCTTGTATCTTTATAATGAGTCTAGTAATCTATGCAAAAAATAATAACTTTCAGATGATAAACCACTATCATTCATACTCTACAAGAAATTCTAATTTATTAGAGGTACCACTTCATCGAACAGCAACATTTGAGCGTAGTCCAAAGTTTTTAGCTATTAAAGCATTCAATAAACTTCCCGCTGAATACAAAACTTTAAATTTAAATTTATTTAAAAAACGCGTTAAAGAATTTTTAATTACCAAATGTTATTATTCTTTAAATGAATATCTTGATGATAGAATATAAAATTTGCAGTCTACTTATTCATTGACTTGCTCTGTATGTTATTTTTATTTCAGTCATCCATAGCCTGATTTTTGCTTTTTGTATTTTGTTTCAATCAATGCTAAATTTCCGTATCACTTCTAATTACTATGTATATTAATTACACACACCATGTTTAATGTTCCTTATTTTAACAAATTTTGATTGTATGTATGTATGTATGTGTATATATGTGTGTATTTATGTTTATATGCGTATGTGTGTATATATACATATGTAATATATATATTTTTTATGTCTCATGTATGTTACTTATACTCGTATGTTTTTTTTTTATTATTTTACAGTTTTATGACTTATCCTATATTATTTGTAATAATCTACTGGATGAATAAACATTATTATTATTATTATTATTATTATTATTAATGAGCCAATGTTGTGTCATCAGCAAAGAGAGCGATCTGTGAAGTTTGTTGAGGGACTACTGTTTGGCAATTTAATAACATAAATAAAAAATAAAACCGGTCCCAAAACTGAACCCCGAGGGACACCAAATTTAATATCAATGTTATCAGAATTATTATTATTAAAATGAACTCATTGATGACGATCAGTCAAATATGACATAATCAATTTTAGTATATATGACATAGATATATTTATTATTTTGATTTATTCGATTTATCGCTTTATTGTATATTTTATTATATAGTTTCATGAAAGTGTGTCAGGTAGGAATTTGTCTCAAGGACTGTTCCAATTTCCTTTAAATTACTTGGTCCGAACTTTGGGTGTGAAAGCTGAATGACACGACCTATTGGGCTATTGACAACGCTTCTTTGTAGCTGTTAGGTATATGTGAAATACATTTTTTCATATCTCTGGGACCAAACGTCTTTCATGTGTCAGTTAGTATCAATAATAGATTCATCGGATTCAATCGTTATTAAGAAGTTTATGTTATTTTCTGCTTCCATTTCGGTAGCGAATTGCAATCGTTGGTGAAAACTATGGAAACTGTATTTTATTATATTTTTGGGTAAACAAATACAGTCATCTACATATATCTCTTGTAAAATTTGGTTTATAGCTTGGTGATTTTAATACGTTGTATTATAACTCTTTGTAATTTCTTCAGCGAACTGTAATATGAATTCTTGGATATTTATTTAAACTGATAGAAGTGATTTTTTTGGCAGCGGTTTTTTATATATTATTTCGATTATTATATGGTTTGTCCTGGAAAGCGGCTTGTACAATATATACATATATGTTTTTTCGATCTTTTTTTCATTTTGAATGAAAATATGTCAAAAACTACGCTTTTTTAAGGCTAAGCGAACCTTGTCACTGAATTTTTTTTAAATATCTCCGAAACGCTTTTATCTAAAAGATAAAATTTGGTATATTTATTGGTAGTATGGTAAATGATCCGTTGTTTGCTGTAAATATGACTTTTCTGTTGCGATCATGTGTCTTATTTGAGGAAGGCCAGCGGACATTTTGATTCATATTTTTTTTTGCATTTTTGATGTCAGATTCAAAAGCTTCAGACTTTTTTCCTAAACTTAAGTTACTCTTGTTTGTTATCGCTATGATGCACAGTTTTCGAGAAAAATTTATTAGAACTTTTCATGTTTCCTTGCATAAGTTCTCAAATTAAACTTCTTATATTTTCAAACCTAAAAACACAATTTAATAAATAATGTTTAAAAAATTACCTTACACGGCAATGAGTTGAGCAATATTAAGGAATATTATATCATCAGTTGATTAATGAAACTTTAATATTGTAAAAAAACATGATTCAATATTAAGGCTTACAAAATTAAAGCCATTATTTTTCTTACATAAAAGTTTAGAATCATCTGGCTAATTTTCTGTACCGCTGGTATCGTCTATGGTAAATAGGAACCCATCTCCACTTTCAATTATTATTTCGTCCATTAAAAAATTGTAATTTGTTCAACGAACAGTTTTAAATATTAGGAAATATTCACTGCGAATTTCAAGTCATTACGTCTCTATGTTTATAAATGGATAAAACGCCAAAAATTTCACGCCTCTGCTCCCAAACGGAGTAGAATCGAAGTAGAAAAAACGTTTTTTAAATTATTTCCTTTTTATGTACCTATCTCTTTTATGAATATTAATAATTTTTATTTTCGTCTAAGAAATTGATGAAAATAATTTGAAACAAATAGAAAAAAATTGTTTAGAATATTTCAAATGTAAAAAATAAAAAAACTTTCACAATGTACTCATGGGCATCCGATGCATAGGACGCGAGATATTTGCAAAAACTTTGACCTTCAATATCTTGGGTAGCCATGTTGGGATTTTTGTGGATTTGGGTTTGGGACACCTCAAAGAACGTCTGTGCAAGAATTCAGATTTTTACTAATTTTGTCTAGGTTTCCTCCTGTTTTTTGGCTAATTTCCTTGCATTATTATCATTGTTTTTCAGTCGTTACGCGTTGTTTTAAATATTTAGTTCAATTGGCCATGATGATTATTTCCACTAAAAGCATAAAAAATAGCAATAATAAAAAATATTTATTGGTAAACCCAAAGTTGACCGAAGTTCTTTAACCTATATAAGTGTTACAAGTTAGTTACAAGTTACAAATATTAAATCTAAGATAAGTAATGACTGACATTTTATGGCAAAAAAATCCTTTGTACTAGATAGAAACTTTAAAAATGAAAGTAAATCCATTATTAACCGGTGTCCTCAGCCATAGCCTGTATTTTTTATGTAAAAGGTCAGCTCTGGAAAATTTAATTTGGATTGTCTACCATGGTTTTAGTCTGGAATCCTGCAGAGTGATGATAAAAGATGAATGTTATGAACTAAAAGCATGTTTTCTTAAAGTTATCATTAATTAAATTGTCAATTTGAATTGTTTTTTCTGTTTGTCAAGCTAAAAGAATTGTCCACAATACTTCAGTCAGTTCAGTTTTCTTTGGAATTTTATAATGAACAATCTAGTTTTTTCTATTGTCCTACGAGTTGTACAACCAGAGATATTTTGGAAATTAGTTTAATGTTTGCGAGTTCCAGCGAAAATATTACTATTATAAGACATTTTAGGCGATTTGGACACGTAATTTTACTCTACATATGTTGTGCTTTAAAAGACGTTACAACAACACAATTACAATTGTAAAATATCAAGTAGGCCCATACTAAATTTTTAAAATGCAACCCGGATACATAATAATCATTTCTTTAACTTCATGCACATATTGATCGTTAAAAATCCCACACGAGAATGTTTTACTAATCAGAACGTTTCATATTCTATCTGGATTGCCTTTATTTTCTTGCAAGTACGGAAATATCAGTTATATATACTATGTGTATTTTTCCAAGCTCAACCCGGATCCATTACGCTCATTTCCATATTCAAACCTGTTCATGCCATTATCACAGCAAAATATATTATTATTATACTCTTCGCAAATACGAAAATGAGGAGTATATTGCATGTGATCGGCATCTTTCTTAAACCGCAAATATCGCCCGTAGGAAAAATATTTCATATTATCGAATCCTGAAAAACTTTCAAAATGTCGATCTGTCCATCGCATTTCTTTTAGGAATGATAACTTAAGAAATCAAAATTCAATTGAATTGAACTTTGGTTAGTGTTAGCTAGAAGAAGAGCCTTATTGTTCTTGAACAAAAACGATCAGTAAATTAAAAATTTCTAACAAATGTTTATGCACCTCATAATAAATGCCTCATAAACACCCCCATCCCCCATGCAAGCTGTTATGAAGTAATCTCACCAGCGGACTACTATAGCGTTATCGCTATAAATAAAATTAAAATCGAAGTAAATATACGTATATTTGTTTTTAATACATGTTCATATTTTATGTGATTTTGGTATTTTAAAGTATATTGATATTATATTTTTTTTATCGAATGTTTTTATTTTTCTTAGCGACTCCATGGAAACTTCTCCATTATGGATCGAGTTTTCCTTTTTGTTTCTTAGCGACTCCATGGAAACTTCTCGCTTTTGGAACTTCTCAATTTCCAGTGAGTGAGTCGCTATAGTCGCTATAACTACATCATAGTTACCTCTCAAGAATTGTATTCAAACTTAGTGATAATACTATAACTTTTTAAAAATAAATATCTTGTATTTCTGCTTACATCATTGTTATAAAATATTATTCAGCAGTTTTCAAAGAAACCATTCGTTTCTTTCATATACCATTGATGTAAATCTGGCCAAACTTGAATATCAACAGGAAGTTCCCTTACGAACCGAGTTGTCATCTTCTTTCATAAATTTACTGCAGTTAACATTCAATATGGTAAACAAGAAAATAACCATTATTTCTATAAACTGACGAGAAAATCTTTCAAGCATCTCTAGCTCTACCTAGAGGATACTCCATCACAAACATTTATTACATTTCAAAGCCAAGAACTACTAAAAAGCGCAAAGAAAATAGGTATAAACTTTCAATCACATGTCTTAATAAATAAAATATTTCCATCAACGTTCGTCTGATCAAATCTCTGTAAAAATTGTACAATTTTTTTCATTCTCTTTAGAACTCATCAGGAGAGAGAGATATATGTTCTATTCAAAAACAAAATATTTTCATGTAAAAAACTGACAGGGAAGCATTCGATCAGTCGAACGTTAATGGAAATATTTATTAAGACATGTGATTGAAATTTTATACCTATTCTCTTTGTGCTTTTCAGTAGTTCTTGGCTTTGAAATGTAACAAATGTTTTTCATAGTGAATATTATACACAGTAAGTGTATGAAAGAAGTTGACAAGTCAGTTCGTAAGGGAACTTCTTGTTGATATTCTAACTTGGTCAGATTTAGATCAATGGTATTAAAAAAAAATACTTATAGAAAGTGCCTTTTATAACATCAGCGAATTTTTAGCTTTACGGTTGTTATTTTTACTAGTTGATATTATTATGTATAGGATTTTTCTACATTTCGATTATGAATTTATTTTAATCCCATTTTAAATTATGAAATAGGAGATTTTGGATTTCTTACTTTTGTGTCATTTTATATGTATATTGTCTTGTATGTTCTATAATATAATTTATGTTTTATATCGTGATTACGTATATATATCATATACTTACATTTTTATTCTCTATATTGTATTTGATCGGCACAAAATCGTAAATATCGCTCGTAGAGAAAAAAATTTCATATTATTGTGTTAGTGAACGAATTCTAAACAACTCTCAAAATGTCCGTCTGTCCGTCCGTCACGTTTCTTGTAAGCACGATAACTTAAGAAAGAAAAGTCCGATTGTATTGAAATTTGGTAAGTAAGTTAGTTTTAGCTAGAGAAAGAACTATATTGTTTTAGAAGAAAATCGATCAATAAATAAAAAAGTCATTAATTATTACATTTAAAAAAAAATTCTCTTATTTTTGTCGCTTGTACTTAAATAGAAATCTTGCGAAATGCTATTTCCATAATATTTTTTTTGTTTATGCATTTTACTAGTATATATTTCATAGAAATATATCTAATGAGTTTAAATATGTATGATTGTCGAAAGATAACAACGTGATCTACCATGATATGCGGAAAATTTAACACCGAAAAGAGTTAAAAATGAATAATTAAAAAAAAATACCAACAAAATGACCTTATTTTTTTGTAGAAATGCCCCGTCAATGACTTTAACTAATCTGACGTAACACGGTACAACCATATCACTTTAAGAAGTGACTTTTTGGTTTTAATCAAATCACACTACAAAAATATGGAAATAAATCGAAATGAATCGAAAAGACATTGACCCTATGCTGAACAGCCAAGCAGATATACGAGGTATTTAGTTAAACCGGTCAATAACACGGCAGTGTCCCGATTGTTCGACCGAAAGCAAAAAACGCGGCACTTTGATCCCGCTGGCCGGCTTCACTTTTTATGCCAATTAAGGAAATGTAAACAACTCTCAATACATTCTTTCACAAGTAAGGTCGTCGACCTACTCCTGACCTACTCAACACAGTAGTGTATCTTCGCAAATTTACTAATAATTTAATATACTAAATTACCTCAGAACCCTCTAAATTTTGCAGGGGCTTTCCCACATTGAAGACTACTACACCATTTTATTTTCCGCATATCATGGTAGATTACATTTCATATGATTTTTCTCACAACAAAGATGGTATCACAAAATTTAGGATGTCCAAAAACTAACATTATTTACAAGAAAACTGCGAAGTGTATCCTATAGAATGTGTGATAATTATATAAAAAGCTCAATAAATTGGTGAAGAGTATGTTTTTAGCTTGTTATTTTATATATTTATCTTTGACTTGCCACATGTACATAATCATGTACCTTTTTATTGGCCAATAAACTATCTATCTCTATACCTATGAAAAAACGAATGGTTTCTTTGAAAATTATCTGCTGAATAACCAAAATAATATTTTATAATAATTCAACTTTTCGCATTAAACAGAAATTACCATATCAGGTGTTACTTATCTCTCGACAACCTATTTAGTTACATCCCCCTTCTTCTATGATGATACAACTATAAAATCAACAATAAATACAATTTACGATCTATAACTCTTTTTTTATCCTTGTGGTGGCTAAATTTTCTCTTCGTAATTATATTTTTTATCATAAATTATGCAGTCTGGCATAGCCGCTCACTTTTTCCCCATTCAGTCCTTCAATTGCCACGGCGACTGATGCCATGGGTAACTAATCTATTCCGGGCACGAGTTTCTGGAGACGGCAAATTTTTAAACTCCAATTTTAAATTAATTGATTGATTCATTGATTTGATTTATACTCGAAATCCAAGGCTAGAGACAAATAGGTTGAACGTAGTAGCTTTTTTTTACTTCGTTTTATAGTGACGTGTGTTTCACCAGCTAAGTTGGCATCATAAAATTAAAGACGTCGGACACTAACATTTAGAAAAGAAAATTGAGGAGAGTGGCTTATCGAATGGGTAACTTCTGGAATTCCACGAGGTGGTCATCTTTCTCCGATTTTATTTTCACTCTTTATCAATGATGTTCAATACGTTTTCGAGTTTGTGAAAATACTACCTTTTGCAGATGATCTTAAATTATTTGCAGTCGTCAATAATATAACCGATGCCGAAAAGCTGCAGTGTGACATTGGCAGTTTTTATGATTAGAACCTAAAAAATTGTTTAGAAACCAATATAAATAAATGCAAGATAATAACATTCGCTAAGAAGAAAAGTAATATTTTATTTGAACATTTTGTGAACAGAAAAAAGCTTTTGAAAGTAGAATCTATTTGTGATCTGGGTATTACTTTGGACTCCGAGTTAGTTCATTATTATCATTTACATATTGAGAACGTTTTAAAGCGAGCAATGAGGTATTTATTATTAAGGATAGGATTTTGCAGAGTGAGAGGAAAATTGTCGATTTATTTAAAAAACCATACATGGTATAATTTTTAACTTTTTCAGATACTTGCTATTGGTCTAACATCCAACTGTGAGTATTTTTGATTTTAAATTTCTGTTGTACTTGAATATTGTAGATTGTCAATGAAAATAGTATCTAATTTCATTATTAAAGCATGGCATTCAACTATATGCAAAATTTGTGATAAAAACTGTATATGGTGATATTGCTTAGAGCAAGTATCTGAAACTATTTTAAAGATTATACCATTTATAATGTTTGAAATATTTATAACAAACCGAAAATAAACGCATATGTCTCTCTCATTGCAAAATTATATCCTTAAGGCTCAGCATGCCTGAAAAAATAAAACATATAATTATAATTAGGAAGTTTCCTATTTTAGAAATATCATGTACATTCAACCTCATTTAGTAGTCTTTCACTTAACTAGTCAAACAAAAGAAGAATCATCTCGATATCTGAAAAACTCACGAAATTATTATTATTATTTTTTTTAACTATTTAACGTCGGCCTATTTCCGCTACCAGGGCCTATCACCGACGCCAGGAGACAAGCTACCCCCAACCTGGAAATTTTGCCGAACCTCGTCCCTTGAGAAGAGTAGGGATCTTTTACTTGCCTAACATTTAATAGACAAGGGACGGGGACCGCCTGCTTTACATCCCCTCCGACGAAATTATTTAATTTCTTATTTGAATACTTCGAGCTAGACTGTGACGTCACAGTACACAAGTCGATGTTATTTTAGGCATAATTACTTCTTCAAACGATTAAAACGTTAAACAAGCCCAACTACAAAAATAACTTACGCTGTGTCCGGTAAGAATAACACAGAATGAACTAAACTTCCGGTGTCCGCGCCCGCTCGCTGTTGACGGAATCATGTACTGTGACGTCATCGAGCCTCAGCCCAGATGAGCGCTAACTTTTTTTATTTATAGAGATAATAAAAAAAAATACAGATATTTTTTATATTTTTTACGACTATTTATTGAGAAAAATGGAAACTTCCTAATTATAGGAAAATACGTGATGCCCTATTTAAAATTTGGTTTGCAAGATAGGAAATCAACAATGAAACCAAGCCACTAAACTTCTTACAACTACTAGGTACCAAATGCTTTTGAATTTTTAAATAATTATAATTGTTTTCAAATTTAGTATCATAATTTAAAAGCAAAAATAAGTAAGCAAATGACAACTAAAATTTAAATAAAGAAAAGAAGATGAATAATTGACAACGGTGGGAAAGATAGGGTATTAAGTTTGGTTTTAGAAACGGAAGGGCTGCAAATGGTAGCGCTTTGTACGATATAATTCGCTTAATTAAAAAAAGGGCATTATGCTCTCTTATTCATGTACTTAATGTTTTTTGCTAGCGGACTATTCTAGTTTAAATGTTAAATCCTGAAGAATGTTTATACTTATAATTCTGATAAAATTAGGACAATATACTTACACAGTGTATATGTAATATCAAATTTTACAGATGATTTCACTCATTAACGCGCTAGCCAACGAGAGCCCGTTTTTTCACTATATTGCACCAATCAAACGTCATTATTAGTGGTAATCTAACCTAGATTTTGACAGTACCAACGCGAAAAAATTATGGCTCTAATTTTTTGTGTAGCTGCGCCGACGAATATTGCGAAAATGTATGTCTTGTTTTGTTTCGTGAAATTTTTTTCGCAAATAGGTTCACTCTTGCTTTTAAATTTTATCTATACATTTTTCTCCCGCTTATTGCTTATTGTTAACGTATCTTGTAAATTGTAATATTGTATTATGTAGTAGTAAATATAAACATCAACACACCACATATATAGTAAACAATTCCAAAGCGAAGCCTGTCTGAAACCCCTTGCTATAACCCTTGCCTATCTGTAACTATTTCAATTTCCCTACTTTTCAATCAGGTAACAATTACATACAAAGATTGTACTTATTATAGCTCATACAGGAACAAGTCAAACACAGCTTTCAATATAATGTAGTTACAACATAATTATCATTCGCAGCATCTAAAATTGAATAGAAGTGCCTACCAGGTAAGCAAATCATTTATTATAAATGTACAAGCAAACACATTCGCTCTGGAAACACACTACAAATGTACTTACATACGGTAATCTATCAAAAAGTAACTCGTTGAATCAAGGCTGTGCACTAAACATTATAATTTGTTGTATTTAAAGTTCTATCTACTTAACAAAAAGAAACTCCTGAGAGGTGTTACGCCAGTCTATATATTATAATATCTAACGTTTCATCTCGTTGTGTTTACTGGTTGGCATAGAAACCGTCACTAGATTATGTTTAAAATATAGCGAGTTCTGCGTAGTTTTTATTGCGTCTGTTTCAAATTTATTGTTTTTACAATATGAGTCGGTTTTGAAATATTTTTTTATATCAAATTGATTATGAAATTGAAAATAAAGGTCAGTAAACTCTAAAAAGTGACAAGAAAACGCCTAAAGACAATTAATTACAAAACGTAATGTTGAAGATATACTTAATGAATTATTTATTCGTGAAATATTCTCCCCAAATACCACTCATGCTTTTAAATTTTATCTATACATTTCCTCTCAAGCTAAGTTGCCAAAAGGTAATATAACTCGTGCAAATTGGCAGTTTATTTTCAGAGATTAAATCTCTCCCTAAAGAGATAAACTGCCAATTTACACTCTTTACATTACCAGGCAAAAACGCTTTCGAAAAAATTTTCGATCAAATTTTAAGCACTAGTCATATTACATACGATAAAATTCCAAGAATTAGCGATATTACATACATTGCTTCTAGCCTAATCGAATTTTTGGCACTGCACCATTACTGACTATTACTCTGCAATTTGTAATTGCCCCCAAACAAAATAAATGATTTAAACGAAGGGACTTCAGGCTAACAGTCATAAGGTATTATTATATTAATATTAATAAATACCTGTCACCAGACGAATGATTATAATTTAACCTTTTTCGATGCAAACTTGATAAAATACTCACTACTACCTACATGTACGCCTCATTAATCCGCTCGTTTTTCTCACGCCGCCGCCATTAAATTATTACCTATTACAAAAAACTAACATGTAAATAGTTGTTTGCGCATAAGAAGTATAAATATTCAACAATTCTGACAAGTAACAGTGAAATTGGCAGTGGTCAACGCATACATTGTAGGTTTATGAAATAAAACAAGGTTGTCGTCTCGTAAGTCTTGCCTATTAATCAGGATTATTAATTAGTAAAAATCTAATAGAAGGAATGAGTACAGAGTTTCTTACAGACACGCATTTCACCGGACTACAAATTAATTCCCTAAAATTAAAAATGGCGAATTTCCATTTACTCGTTGCAACTAAGTAAGCTTGATCATTTTAATTGGATCGAAGTAAAAAGCGTACAGGTGTTCGCACCTGGGCACATGGACGTGGGCAGGAAGTTTTCCAAGAGGATCGACCGGATGCTGTTGCGGAAGTCATGACTCGTTTATATCTCTATCAATTTAGGTGGTTTTAATTAACGGTCAAGCAGAAACAAGTGGGCGAATTAAAGATTCAAAATGTTAAATGGAAAAATCAGTAAAAACATCTATTGGCATAATATACATATCATATTTACAAGTACAAAACGAACATACAACAAAACAAAAGACTGAGTATAAAGCCCAGTATTTCGAAACATGTTTAATAACATTTTTGATTTGGAAACATTCCAAGAGGAGTAGCAAACTATGTTTGAAAACATTTAGTCATCATGGCGTCTTCAAGAGAGGATGGTGTCATTGCAGCTGCAATTTGTGTGGTGTTTAGTTTCAACAATAAAGAAATGAGTTCGTTCGTCGTTACAGGCCAGGAAGAAGTATAGCGGCAGTAACCTCATGGGGGATATTCAACGTGACGACAGAGAGCTAGTTGGAGAACTTAAAACTAATGATAGTTTTAAAAACTTCTTAAAATGACAAGTCAGGATTTTGAGTATCTGATTACTTCCATTGGTAGGCGAGTTGAAAGAAAATACACAACTTTTAGAGATGCCATTTCGGCAAAAGAAAGCCTAGTCATAACATCAAGGCTTCTAGCTACTGGCGACTCATATAGGAGCCTAAGTTATCTTGCAGTGGCACCTTCAATCAGTAGCATTGTACCAGAAGTGATTTAGTGATGGGTAAAAGCTGTTATTTTTTAGTAACAGTCTCAACTGCTACTGCTATTTTGAAATAACGTTTAGTTGTGTTTGAGTTTAATTAGATTTAATCAGCCTATTTTTTACGTTCAGATTTTATAACGATGGAAAGAAAACAGTCAATTGTTTGGAATTTTTTCACGGCAGAAAATGATATAAGGGCAAAATGCAATTTTTGCAAACAAAGTCTGTCCTACAAATTATCAATAACAAACTTAAAACAACATATACAGAGGAAACATCCAAGTATTAGTATTAAAATATCCAACAAAGAATCTAATAAAGAAAATCCTCAAAATCAAATCGCGCCAGCGCCGGACACAGAATTATTACAACCACAACCCTCTACCTCTTCGGCATACAAGGAAAGTACTGAAACTGAACCAAAAAAGAACATAACTACGCGCCAAACAACACTTAGTGTACCAAAAAAAAAAATAGGATTTTCGCAGAAAAAAGTTATTGACGATAAACTGTTCAATTTAATAACTAAAGATTTCCAGCCATTCACAATTGTAGAAGATGTTGGTTACCGGGAATATTCTTATGTGCTAAATCCTTCCTATAGGTACATTACCAAGTAGAAAAACATTATCACAAACACTCTTACCGGCAAAATTTGAGGAGGTACTAATAAAAACAAAGGACATCATGAAAGATGCAATTTCAGTAACTATTACTACAGATTGCTGGACTTCCTGTAATAATGATGGATTTATTGATGTTACAGCACATTTTATTGACAAAAATTTTGAAATTTTATTGGAAGTTAGTTCATTTACTGAAAATCACACTGCCGTTAATTTAGCAAAAGAACTAAGAAGAATAATTTCAGACTGGGGTGTGGAAAACAACATTTTATTGGCATTGTCGGACAATGCATCTAATGTAAAAAAAGCAATATGTGATGAACTTCACTGGAAACATTTGGGTTGCTTAGCACATACAATCAATTTAATTGTACAAGATGCTTTGGAACTTGTTGAACCGCTAGTGAAAAAAGTGTCTCGCCTTGTTTCCCATTTTAAAAGAAGCACAATTGCAAAAAACAAGTTAGATTTTTATCAAAAACAAAACAGCAGAACACCAAAAAAACTAATAGTTAGTTGTAACTAGGTGGAATTCGGTATACTACATGTTGCAACGAATTAACGAATTAAAAGAAGAAGTGCGGGCATCAATAGCTGCTCTTGGAAATGAAGATTGGCCTATGCTATCTAATCAAGATTTTACAATTATTGAGGAACTTATTAAAATCCTTGCTCCAATGGAGTCAACAACCAGAATTATGAGTAGCGACAAGTAAGTAATTATTCTTGTCAACGGCCTTCAAGATGTATATACAAATCTGGAAAAAAAATAGTCAATTTTCTGTGCAATCCACAGCTGTTCTAAAACATATACTAAATAATGGAATTAACACCCGTCTAAAAAATATGGAAGGAAGTTCGACACTATTAATTAGTACCTTCTTAGATACTAGATTCAAAAATGTTGAGTTCACGTTAGAGACTTCTTCAGAAGGAGCAAAAACTTTAGTCATCAACGCTTTGGCAGCATTAATTGAAGAAAAAAGAGGACGCCAAATCGCCTGATACACAGGCAGTACAGACATCAAAGGGAAAGAATGAGAAAGAAAAAGAAACTTCGATACTGTCTGTCTTCATTTCGCAAAAAGGCATCAACACATCTTCCTTCTGGAACTAAGGCATCACGCGCAATAATTGAAGTCCAACGTTATCTAGAGGAAACGCTTTTAGACGACAAAGAAAATCCCCTAGACTGGTGGAAAACGCATGCTTATAATTTCCCTTACCTTAGTGAACTGGTAAAATTAAAATTTGGAATAGCTGCAACATCAGTTCCATGTGAGAGAGTTTTCTCCAAAACTGGCCAATTACTTTCCGACCGTAGGAAACGTCGATCTTCTACCAAAGTAGAGCAAATAATGTTTATAAATAAAAATTCTGATTAGGTATTAGTTTTATATAATGGACTTGTTATTTATTTACTTTAATTATAATATGAATTTTGTTTTTTTTTATATTTTATTTAAGAGTTGTTATTTATTTAAATTTTAAAAGAATATGTAGGAAAGATTCTTTCATTTTTATGTATTATTATTAATTATTTTTTTTTACGTTCATATGCATATAAATAAAATGTAAATAATTTCATTTACATAAATCATGTTTTAAGCCTCAACCTTTAATCATTATTATTTCATGTTAAATCAATAAAGAAATACCAGCATAAATGCTAAATGCATAGGTACCTAATACAAATTAAATTTTTGTTGCTGAAATAAACACGCCAAACGGCCAAACGCGCAGGAAATGCAGGAAAATATACATATGGAGAAGAAAATATAAAATCTCTGAACATATTTATGATTAAAAAACAGCTAAAAGTCAGTATATAAAGCGGATGGCTCGAGATTTCTACAAAAACACTCAACTCTAGCAACCCTTCATTTTTAAACTCGGTATGTGGGTAATCGAAAATCCATGGTAAAGTGAGGATCTCAGAAGTAATCACATTATAACCTGATAATAGCCACTTAACGAGGAGTTTTGTTTTTTTTTAAATAAATAAATAACTATATATTAAATATTGTAACTTACACCGTTCTTATGGGCGGTGAAGGGTGAGGGAAACGAGGGGGAGTGGGGGGGAGAATTTAGAATTTTTGCTTCTTTTTCTACTTACCTAACGAAACTGAGTATTTTGACAGGATTTCCTGCACCAAAGAATAACTGTTTGTTGCCAGTTCTAATATCAATTTCAATGCCACCTCCAAAGAGTTGTCTTTTACTGTCTTCCCGATGTTTTTAGGCAATTTTGATGACAGATTCGTGTTCAGCCCCCCAAAATTATTAAAAAAAGATGGTAAAGTGTGGAATTTACCACGAATGGGCCAAAAAAGCCCCTTTTTATAAATAACTATATAGTAGTTAGAGTAGCTCCTATAGTACCTTCCTAGGGGTGGTGAGGGAATGGCGAGGAGAGCTGAAGGGGTGAATTTGTTTTTTTTTTACTTACATAATAACATAATATTAATAAGTTTCAATAACTAAGTAGAAAACTTAGTTATTGAATCTTATTAATATTTAGACTAATATCAATTCTGTCACCCACAAATAAGGGTTTTTTAATGTGTTCCTGAGATTTTTCGCCAAAACGGATGACGGATTTTTCAGCACCCCAAAATTAGTAAAAAAAGATGGCTTCTACACTTTACCACAGATGGGTGAAAAAATCCCCTTTTTAACATTCTTTCATAAGAAAAAATTCTGTAGTTTTTCGCTCCACTTTTAAAGAAATCTAGGTCCATCAAATGTATGTTGTACGGAATTAAAAAGGATTACCCCAGTTTCATTATAATATTCTATCTTTAAGGGCGAATAGTCCAAAATGGAGGTGTCCTAAGAAAAAAATTGACAGGTACTTTTATTGCTATTTTTAACCAAACTATATACTCTCAAAGTGCTTGGGACACCTTGTATATATATACGAATTAAAGTGTAAAACATCCTGACGTTTATAAGAATTTCCTTCCTCAATATTACTTGCAGCATTTCTTCTAGCAAAACTGGACAGATTAGTATAACCGCGTAAATTTCTGAATTTTTGCAGAAACAAGAGACACAAAAAGTCATCTTTCATCGACTCAGAATCATGTAACGAAACGATGCAGCGGTTTCTTGCTATAAAATTGCTAACAGTCAGTGAATCGGAATATATACGGACAAGAAATCAGCTGTAAACAATTTTTATTTAACACGCAGACGGCGTGCAATGAGATTTTCTGCAAGCAGAAGAGTACAAACTCAGTCCACAATTAAACCATGTATTGATATTCATCATACGACTTTGCAGCCGACACGCAACAGTTTTTGTAGACTTCCTGCAGATATTTCTAACAGGTATTTCATTTTAAAAATGCGTGGTAATTATAATTCAGCTAAATAACTCATTTTACATTTTGATCTTGTTTCTTGAATCCCCAGCCATTGACGTGCTCGCTGAGGAGAACCGTGGGATATATTCCATTCCTAATATATTACCAGTATTACATATTCGGCATATATATAAATAATCAATTTACTATTAGTACTTGTGGAGAAATTGTTTGCTTTGCTAATGACACGGCTATCTTGTACACTGCCGATTCATGGAATGATGTTATACACATGGCTGAAAAGAATTTCAAAATTATGGTTTGACTCGTGTTTGCTAACACTGAGTGTATCAAAAACCAAGTTCCTGCCATTTGCTACGAGTACTGTGTCTCTACTAACTTTAAGGCCACTGAAAATAGAACTAGATAATTCAATGTTTGAAATGCCACCTACAAATAATATTACATACTAGGACTACATATTGATCCATATCTAAACTGCACATAAACCATGTCGTAAAAAGGATTCGCTGTTTACTATCTAAATTTAAATACCTCGCAAGGTTTATGAATACAAAAAGTTTAATGACATATTACGCCTTAGTGGAGAGCCAACTTAGACATGGAATAATTGCTTGACAATCATATAAAAAGTTTAGAAATCATACAAAAGTGGACGTTAAAAATAATATTCAAAAAAGAGTTTACTTACGGCACAGAATCACTTTTTCAATTTGCTGAAGCGTTAGATATAAGACATTTATATAGTGCTGCTGTTATAAACCACTTAAAAATTAACAAACTAAAAGATACTGTTCAACAAAGGCATGATACGCGGCACAAAGCAAAATCTTCAATAATAATACCTTAACCACAAAAAACCTTAATGAGGAAATCATTTCTGTTCATTGGACCTCACTTATATAATGAATTACCTTTAGATCTAAAAATTTTAAATTCCACAAAACTATTTAAAAATAAGTTTAAAAAAATGGTTACGTAATACTCCTAAATTAAAGCTACTGGGAATCATGAATTTCAGCAATGTGTGATATACCATATCAATTTTCATAGGAAAATTTACCTCCCACACTTACATATTTTTGAATTTTCTTATTTTAATATGTTTAAGTTTTATATATTTATATTTTATATTATATTTTAAGTTTATATTTAGATGTATATAGTCATACTTACCTTACAATATACCAAGCTTCTAAAATTAATATAAAAAAATATAATAAATAGATGCTGGTGAGATGGTATAAGAAAACACAGACAAGATTTCTTTTGTGTCGCACCATCTCTGCTACTCACCATTTATTTACCACATTAGGATATTTATTTTGTTTGCATTATAGCATTATAATTTTTTTGTTCCTTTTACATAAATCACTTTTATATTTTTGTGTGTACTATATTCTTTTTTTGGTAAATAAATTATAATTATTATTAGTATATTATTATATATATTTAAACCACCTTCTCCTAATTCGTCACTAGTTCTCCCATTTCTATGATTTTCTTCTTAAAGTAAAGCTTTCTATTCACAGATTTGTCATCAGTAATTTTCATTTTATTTTAATATTATTTTCACTTGTAAAAACAACATACAAATTCAAATAAATAAGTGAATAGATGAGCTCGCACTTTATGAGTTATGTACTGATCTGTTTCAAACTTAGCATCTTTGCTTGGAAATAATTTTTGTGGTGATAGTGTAATACTCGAAGGAGACCCGCGCATATACAGGGTGCTTCATTAATAATCGGTCATACGCTAACTGAAGAAACCTTAGCCCAAAATATGAAAATTTAATCAAAAACACTTAGATAAAATGTGCCTCCGTACTGAGATACAGGGTGTTGAAGTTATTTTAAAATTACTTAATATTTCTTTACCATATTTGGTAGATAGTGTTAGTGATATAAGACGCATAATATCAGCGAAAGATTTGGTTCCTCACTATTGCCAGGGGTTTACGGTAGAGGGGTGGAGGAGTTTCCCCCCGTAATTAGTACCCTACTGGCCAAATATTTGTTTTCTTAGTTTTCTCTTGATTCAAATTATTCTTACGCAAAAAAAGGTACTTAATACTTTGCTCTATTTCTGGAGATATTCGAATTTGAAAAAGCTTTGAAAATAAAACAATACGCTTTGCAGGTACCTATTACTTTTTTAAATTTTAATTTATTTTAATAAATGTTCAAATTAGGCTTCATTGACTTCTATACATTTTCTTAATCTTGTGATAAAAGATCTCCTTACTTTAAAACATATGTTGGGCTGGTTTCTGATAAAATTGGCAGCATTCTGTACATGTTGTCATAATTCCCGACGACTGTTGATCGCTTGCGCATAAATTAATGATTTCATGTGCCTTCAAAAGTAGAAGAGTTTAAATCTGGGCTACGAGGTGGCCATTGAAATTCGCTTCCCCGGCCAATCCATCGATGGGGAAATCGTTCATTTAAGTAATTTCGGACTGCATGAATCAGATATTTCTCCTTAAATTTAATGACAAAGTTTGAAGTTTATGAAAAAGATCAGTTTGAAGAAATTCTAAATATGAATTACTATTCAAATTTGTTGGTAGTTCACATGGACCCAACAGATGTTCTCCTAAAAAGCCACACCACACATTAATTTAAGTTCATGCTGGAAATGCGATTCTCTGGGTGAATGTGGATTCTCAATATCCCAAATATGAGCATTTCTCCAATTAAAAACTCCTCTACGGGTGAATGTGGCGTCATCGGTAAAGGTAATATTTTTAATAAAATTAAAGTGTTCACTTTCTTTACCTCGAAGAAATTGTGAAAATTCCACTCTCTGAGGAAGATCCCTAGGTAACAAATTCAATAACAGGTGTAAAACGATATGGTAGCAATTTTGCTTTATTGAGTATTCTAAAAACTAAAGCATTGCTTATTTCAACAGTTACAGATAAACGTCTTGTACTCAGATGGGGATCTTTAGCAATTCTTACTAAAACGTCATCCTTTTGATCGACACTAATTATTTTTGGGCGGCCTACGTCACGTTTGGGACGAAATTTGCCCTAACATCCTAACCGCTTGTAGACATCTCTAAAAGTTTTGAGATTCGGTTGACTTCTGTTGGGATATAATTTCAAATACACGTGCATTGTAATTTTCTTGTGCATAAATACATACAATGTCTCAATAAATAAGTTTTGTGAACTGTTAAATAACTCCTATTACGGCGATACTAACGTTTGACAGTTCTAGGAAAACTAAGTATCATTATTCTACTAAGTAAAAACATTATTGTTTCAGCCTACGATATACAAAAACAATAAGGCATTAGTTAGATGTCAAAGTGATTAGAAATTTATTTGTGAGAACACTGAAATTTAAAATACCATGGAGCCGCTATTTCAATTCAGTCATTCAGCCCGCTTGTATCTAAAAAAATATTGGACTGAGAAAAATATTAGTTGGTAGGTAAATAAAGCTTATTACTATGGAAAAAATCTAGTAAATATATTTAGATCGAAAAATATAGAACACCCTATAAAAATAATTAAGGAAAAAATGTTACGGAAAACAATACTATTTGACATGTAGTTACTTAATTGCTAAGGAAGAAATCTAGTTTAGTTTTACTGAAATAGATATGGAGTGCTCATTAAAAGAATAAAATATTTAGATGTATACCGGGTGCCTCAGCCGATAGGGACACTCTTGTAACTTTTGGATGGGCGATGGAAAATACATATGATCTAGCCCTTAAATATTATTTTCAAAAAATATTTAAAAAAAAATGTTATTATTATTATTTACTTAACTATAAAAGTACAAAAAGAAAATCAAGGGCGGATTAGGCTTTCTATCATGGGGGGGGGGGGGGTAAACTACGAATTTATTTAGTTTGTGCCTGTTTACAACACATCACTCTACTTGAAAATTTGTGGATTAGTTGAGGAGAACCAGGAGTAAGCAAACCTAACCTATAAAGGCTTCACTCGTGTGAAAATGTTTTCTAAAAAGAAAATTACATTTGCGGTTTTATGCTAACAGTTGTAAAACAAATTCAAAGAAATAGATGGAAAGAGTTATTAGAAATGCTTAAGAAAACAATTGAGACCTTTCGTTTTTGTGGCACCTCTTGACATTACACTTTGTTGGGTTACTTAATAATTACATTTATTATTATTATATTTAAAAAGTTTCTTTATTTGTTGTTCTTTATGCGTAAACGACGACTCTAACCACACAAACTCGACATTTCCTGGATTTGTCTAATACGTCTACGTTTACACCACATTTTACGTTAGGTTCGGTATTAAACCACGAACTATATATGGTCTGATACTCCTGGTCAAGAGAATCAGACCAAAGGCGGATCAGCTTAGTTCAGACTGTTTACGTCGAACGCACTATACTTTTAATACAGAGTATGACTCGCAAAAGGTACTTAGTTCGCAGACCAAGCTGTCTGTGTAAACTAGGCCATTCTAAACCTATTTGAACAATAAAAATTTTCAAAAATTTTTTTAGCGTTACTATACTTCCACTGGATTTGGAAGTAATTAAGCAATAAATAAAATTTAAAATATTTTCTTTTTATCAAATGTTTATTTTATTCCTTTTCAAAGTAGTAGGAGTAGACGAGTATATTATATCCATATCTATATTTTTTACTAGTTTATTTTCCGTAAATGTAGGTTTTCAGGCGTTCTAAAATGCGGGATTTTGGGAAAATAGTTTTTCTGAAATCGATCGACAATGTCTACATTTTCGGCGCGATTTCAGATCGAAAAATGCACAATTCCAGTATTTTAGTCAGTTGCTAAGAAACTATCAGAAAACAAACCGGAAAAGATCCGTTGCCAAGCAACGATCAACAAAACCGTACGGGAATGTTACTTTTTCTGAAATCGATCGGTAATGTCTACATTTTCGGCGCGATTTCGGGTCGAAAAATGCACAATTCCAGTATTTTAGTCCGTTGCTAAGAAACTATCAGAAACAGACCAGAAAAGATCCGTTGCCAAGCAACGATCAACAAAACTTTACGGGAATGTTACTTTCCCAGCCTCTTTTTATCAAATATTTATTTTATTATTTTTCAAAGTAGT
Source organism: Rutpela maculata (assembly GCA_936432065.2). Classification (NCBI taxonomy): domain Eukaryota; kingdom Metazoa; phylum Arthropoda; class Insecta; order Coleoptera; family Cerambycidae; genus Rutpela; species Rutpela maculata. Next base: position 24,341,201 of record OW386290.2, read on the forward strand.
AGGAGTAGACGAGTATACTATATCCATATCTATATTTTTTTACTAGTTTATTTTCCGTAAATGTAGGTTTTCAGGCGTTCTAAGATGCGGGATTTTGGGAAAATAGTTTTTCTGAAATCGATCGACAATGTCTACATTTTCGGCGCGATTTCAGATCGAAAAATGCACAATTCCAGTATTTTAGTCAGTTGCTAAGAAACTATCAGAAAATAAACCGGAAAAGATCCGTTGCCAACCAATGATCAACAAAACCGTACGGGAATGATACTTTTTCTGAAATCGATCGGCAATGTCTACATTTTCGGCGCGATTTCGGATCGAAAAATGCACAATTCCAGTATTTTAGTCCATTGCTAAGAAACTATCAGAAACAGACCAGAAAAGATCCGTTGCCAAGCAACGATCAACAAAACCGTACGGGAATGTTACTTTACCGGTCTCTTTTTATCAAATGTTTATTTTATTATTTTTCAAAGTAGTAGGAGTAGACGAGTATACTATATCCATATTTTTGTACTAGTTTGTTTTCCGTAAATGTAGGTTTTCAGGCATTCTAAGATGCGGGATTTTGGGAAAATAGTTTTTCTGAAATCGATCGACAATGTCTACATTTTCGGAGCGATTTCAGATCGAAAAATGCACAATTCCAGTATTTTAGTCAGTTGCTAAGAAATTATCAGAAAACAGACCGGAAAAGGTCCGTTGCTAAGCAACGATCAACAAAACCGAAAGGTAATGTTGCTTTCCCGGCCTAGGCCGGGAAAGTAACATTCCCGTATGGTTTTTAATGCATATTTTAGACTGTGAATAATTATATGCAAACAAACCAACTCACATTAAAATTGCATTTATTAGTGAGCAGTTGGATTGTAATGAAGAAATATTATGCATTAATACAAATTCCTTAATTTATAATAATATTGGTTGTGATTTCAGAAAATAGTATATTGTGTATTTAGGTGTGAAAACAATACATTCCCGGACGACGATGCAAATTGTTGGCCGAGGCGCTAGCCGAGGCCAACAAGCATCGAAGTCCGGGAATGTGCTTTCACACCGAAATACACATACTATTTTTTCTGAAATCACAATCAATAGTATTATAAATTAAGGAATTTGTATTAATACATAACATTTCTTCATTACAATTTAACTGCTTACTAATAAATGCAATTTTAATGTGAGTTGGTTTGTCTTCGTGTACTTATTTACTGTCTAAAATATACATACAAAACCGTACGGGAATGTTACTTTCCCGGCCCGAATGTTACTTTCCCGGCCTAGGCCGGGAAAGTAACATTCCCGTACGGTTTTGTTGATCGTTGCTTGGCAACGGATCTTTTCCGGTCTGTTTTCTGATAGTTTCTTAGCAACGGACTAAAACACTGGAATTGTGTATTTTTCGATCTGAAATCGCGCCGAAAATGTAGACATTGCCGATCGATTTCAGAAAAAGTAGTATGTGTACTTCGGTGTGAAAGCACATTCCCGGACTTCGATGCTTGTTGAACAATTTGCATCATCATCCGGGAATGTATTGCTTTCTCACCTAAATACACAATATACTATTTCAATACACTATTCAAAATGAGAAACCCTACAAATTTATTATGAAAAGTAAATACAGTTTATCAAATGAAACATAAAATATAAAAACAAAATCATATTTGGAAAACAACTAATTAAAAACAGTAAGAAATTTAATTTTTACTTAGTAAAATACATTAATTAAATAACAAAATCCGTTACTCCGCCTTTTGTTATTAACAAAACGACCTACGGCCTTTATTATATAAATGATATTAGATAAAATTTCTAAATTTTCGTTTCAAATTATTTATTTCGCCAATAATTTTTTTTGTATCTTTGTAATTACCCCATTACCCCCCCCCCCCATCCGTAAATCCGCCGTTGGAGAAAATAGACATTATGCATTACATTTTCTTCGTAATTTAAAGATCTAATTAAATAACAGGTTGTCCCATAGGAGCTCCATTAAAAAAAAATAATTTTCGTTGAAAAACTAATATCGTTGAACTTAATGAAGAATAAATCGTGTTTAATGTTAGTATCTGAAGAGATAATATTTTAAAAGTACCTTCAGACTGATTTTTAACAATTTTGGTACAATCACAGCTTTCTATGATCAAAACTAAAAATTAAAAAATCCATATGTTTTGGAAATTAAAATAATATTTGAAGGTCAGATCATATGCATTTTGGTCAACAGCATCCAAATATGCAAAAATATACACGTTGTCCCATTTAAAAATTTGATTTTCATGCCAATTGCATCAAAACCGGAAGTCGGTCATTTTGGTTCTTTACATCGTATAATTAGAAACTTCATCCCATATCATGCACCAAATTTGAAAAAAGCTCTTCGCCCGTACAAGAGTAGCAAGAGTGTCCCTGTCAGCTGAGCCACCCGGTATAGTAGAATCTTTTGTTTTTATACTACTCTAGGAAAAAATGAGACCATTACGTTGAAACTGGGCCGCGAATTTTAACATCCCCATTCCATCGTCATTTAACGACAAAATTATGCATCAGGAGGGACTACTATTATAAATAATATAGTTCTTAATTTTAATGTTTTATATGGCGTTAGGAAAGGAGAAAATTCTCACATAAAAAACGATATTCAATTCCAGTTTAATATACAAATGGCGTGCCCTTAGAGAAATCTCCATTAAAAATCTCCAACAATTCAACTTATGCAAATAGAACCATTTACTTTTATTCTCATATTAAATCTTCCAGTACCAGCTTGCCTCCATATTAGAATAACTGCGATAGCTATAAGACTTGCTCTACAGCATGTATACAGATTAAAATATATACTAAATCAAGCGTAGGAAGAAACGCTTATTTTTTTATCTCGATAAATAACTATTCTTCTGCACTACATTACACGGTTAACAAGTATTTATACTCGTTATTACTGTCATTATAATGCACATAACAAGCTGTGTAGAATCCGTAAATTACTATAAATAATAAAAAATATCTTATAATGGAAAACACATCAGAAAAAACCTGTTTGTTTAACTTATAATTCACACAGGTTAATTCTGCTCTAATGTGCTATGAAAACATTAAATTGATGCTGGATTAATGCGAGCAGCGTGAACAAAAAACACAAATAATGTGTGACACTTTGAGGTAAAAGCACAGCAATGAAACGTGAAATAAAATGTGAGAAAGACGAAACTTGAAAATTATATATTAAATTCTGAATACTCTCTCATGACAACATTTTAATTACTACACATAACTAAGAAAACAACGAATTTTAAACAACTTTCAAAATGTCCGTCTGTCCGTTTGTCCGACCATCCTTTACGTGTCTTTGTAACCACGATAACTTAAGAAAATGGTAAATTAGTGTTAGCTAGAGGAAGAACTCTATTGTTTTTTAACAAAATCGATCAGTAAATATAGTGGAGTCAATAGTGGAGTCACTTCGGAAAAATTCCGGGAAGCGGCAACTTTTGAGAATACAACTCTGAACATGTCAGGAACAACATACCAAAAGTTACCAACAATAGTCCTTGAGCGTGATTTGTTATTAAACAATTGCAAAATACCAGTTTTTGCGCCAATCGAAAGTGCGGAAAATATGAAGTTTTTATGTACGATCAAAAATGTAGGCTCCAGATTTTTTTGCTTAATGCAAATTTGTTGTAACTTTTGAACTAATTAATGAAATTGACCTCACAAAAGCTTAAATCAAAGAAGAAACATGTAGCTATTGGATTATTATATTTTCACATATAAAAATAAATGTATGTAGGAATGGTACATATATGAATTCGGAACACAAAGTTTTTTGTGATAAAATCGGTAAAAGTTCTACCATTTCTAAAATCTTTAAGATAAAAACCTGGGTCTTTTACATTTACTCTTGAAGTAATGTATAAAAAGATCCGATGAGTGAAAAAAATCTCAAAAAATTATTTTTGAAGATATACACTTTCAAAATTTCAAAATTTTGAGAGAAAGTGATAAATTTTGATATATGTATATAACTAACTTTAATCACCTATTACTCTGGTTTAAATATTAGATCCCTATAGGTGCGATTTTTAAAGCTTGAAACGTGTACTTTAAGATGCTTCAAGGAGGTTTACCTTAAAAATTAAATTAACCCTCTTTTTTTACGAAAATAAAAAAACATTTTGCTCGAAAATTCCTGAAAATATAGGTAAAATAAACGTTAATAACTTTTATAAAAAATATATTTTGCCTAACTATCTAGCATACGCTTATAGTAGAATATTAAAATAAGTAAATCTGATGTAAAAATTTTTTTTATGAAATAGTGAAAAATTTTAAGTTTTTAAAATTTTTATCGTGATTAAAATATCGAAAACATATTAAAAATATTCACGTGGTACAGGGCTATTTGTGCCTGCTCATTGCAGAAAACGTCAGATATTTTTGGAACAAGAGCAGGAATAAGAAGAGCAGGTCGAACTTCCATTAACTAAAGAAATCCATATTTAAAAATGAATTTATATCGTTCATTATAATTTGGATATTTATTATGTTTAATAAAAATCTTTTATTTTGTGTAAACCATTTTTACTGTTTGTATCGGGATATATTATTTTTTTGAGACCTCACCAATACCATATTGAATTTTTTTGAAATTTATCGAGTTAAGTCATTTTTAATGAATTTTTTACCAAAAAGTCGGCCATATTGAATCAGTCATTTTGTATTATTACTTTTTGACATCATAATCTATTTCAGCGACCTAACAAATCCCTACAGTGTCAGTCCAAGTGAAAATTGTTTGAAACTTATCGACTTACGTATTTTTTAATAAAAATTTTATCGAATAGTCGGCCATATTTGATTAGTCATTTTGAATTAAGTTTTTTTGACATCATAATCTATTCAGCGACCTCAAAAACCCCTTATATACCAATCTGAATTAAATTGCTTTAAAATTTCTCAACTTATAATAATTTTGTAAAAAAAAATTTTTTTTCTACGATTGGGCTGAAAGTCAAATTTTCTAACTTCAAAATGACCGCAGAAAGTGTCACTTTGCCGCACGCCGTGTGGCAAGAATTTTCTGTACAATTTTGTTGAAATTCATATTTTCTAACTTCAAAATGAGTGCAGAAAATGTCACACGCCGCCGTGCGGCAAAGAATTTGCCACACGCCTCGATTACATCTTCACAAATTTAAAATTTGGAAGACTTTAAGAGAAATAACTTCAAAACCATAGAAAAAATAGTATGTAACACACATGTGGCAAGCCTCATTGCAAAACTCGCATGATAGGAACACTCGCTGCGCTCGTGTTCCTACTTTCATACATCGTTTTGCAATGAAGCCCTTGCCACACTTGTATTTACAGTGTACTATTTTTGTTTAGATAATTAATAAACAATTTTCTCACGATTTATAACTTTTTATTTTAAGCTAAGTAAAAGTGATATCAACAAGTTTTAGAAAAATCAAAGATTCCCGTAATTATTTCGAAGTAATGCATATTTTCAGCCTCTATTGGCTCCACTAATAATAGTTCAGTAATATAACAATTTATATTGGACAAAATTCAGAAAGTTTTGAAAATTGGTGGAAATGTTAAAGATGGCATAAGAATTAGTAAACTGAAAAGTTTCCACCCCTAAATAATGTGCTTCGTCCCCTAGGAGGTCGTTTCCACCCCCATTTTGAGGTTTTCTAGATTATCTCAGGAACGGTGCACTTTTTGATAAAAATACCTAGATACAAAATGATTCCTTAGAAAATTCTCTTTCAAAAACGTGTTCATACCTATTTTCAGAAATTAGTAGTAGCGTGGGAAATAAGACACACACATTAAGTGTTGGTTCCAGTTAACACAATATCATCAAATCAAATCAAAATATACTTTATTGTTCAGAAGAAAGAGTTTCTCATTAACAAAGTAAATAAGCATAGGTACATAGCATATATAGTTTACACAGTGCACCTACATTACATAAATACAAAACGCAGATTACATATAAATTTTAATACAATAATAAAATAGCTAATATAAAAAGTCAAAAAGGACGATAAAATAAGGTAGTTAATGTCTAATTACAATGTGTCATTATAGTACTCTTCTAAGTTATAAGGTTTAACAATTAACAGGCTTTTAACCGCCTTTCTGAATTTTGTATTTGAGCTTATTTCTTTAATATTATTTGGTAAGTGATTGAACATCTTATAGCCATTGTAAATAATTGAGTCTTTGACTAGGGTGGATCTGGGAATTGGCAGAGCAACATTATTGACTTGCCGAGTTACATGTATGGAGGGAGTACTTATGATATTACTTCTATGCTTATGAACTAAACAAACTGTTTCTAGAATGTAAATGGATATCACAGTGAGAATTCTATGTGTCAAGAACAGTGGCTTACATGATTCACGAATTCTAGTTTTGTACAGGTAGCGAATAGCACGTTTTTGAATTACAAATATTGTTTGTATAAGATATTTACTGGATACTCCCCAGAAGGCAATGCCGTACCTTAGGTGTGATTCGATTAATGAAAAATAAGCAGTCTTAGCAGCTGCATAACCCAGTTCATTTGTGATCACTCTGATAGCGTAGGTTCCGGATGCTAGTTTGTTACTAAGTATTTTAATGTGCTCGTTGAATTTTAACTTGCAGTCAATGTTTAGTCCAAGAAATTTTGAGCAGGGTTTATTTTCTAGAAAATGGTTACCTAGGGGGATGTTTGTTAAATTGCAATGAAATGTAGTTATGTTTGTTTTGTTAATATTGAAAGAAAGCAAATTGGAGTCACACCACTCTTTGACCTTATTTATATCGGCCGATACCATTTGCTGAAGGACATTAGCATCTTTATTGTGCCATAATATGGTGGTGTCGTCAGCAAATAAAGTAAATTTTCCTTCAATATTAATTTTTGTCAGGTCGTTAACATATAATAAAAAAAGAATTGGGCCAAGAACGGAACCTTGGGGCACCCCATACTTTATATTTAGTTTATTAGAATAATTTGGATTTCTAACTATTTGGCTACGGTTTGATAGGTATGACTGAAACCACTTTAAGGTGGTGCCTCGAAAACCATAATGCTCGAGCTTTCGTAACAATATTTCATGCAGGACACAGTCAAAGGCTTTCGATAAATCGCAGAAAATTGCCGCCGCTGCCTCCCCATTATTGATTTCGGCATAAATCTGACTTAAAAATGAGAACATTGCATCATTTGTACTTTTTTCCTTTTGAAATCCAAATTGTTGATCACTTAGTAGGTTGCAGGAGGACAAAAATTCTACAGCCCTTTTTTTAACTAATTTTTCGATAATTTTTGCTAATGTAGGGATTAGTGAGATGGGTCTGAAGTTAGATGGATTATCCACCTCTCCGCCCTTATAAAGTGGGATAACTACAGAAGTTTTTAAAAAAGATGGAAATATTCCGGATTCAAACGATTTGTTTATTAGAGATGCTAATATATAAAGAGCAGAGTCTGGTAGATTTTCGAATATATTTACAGAGATTTCATCGAGACCAGACGACTTTTTATTTTTAATGTCGCTTATAATTTCTTTAAGTTCATCGATGCTTGTGTTATATAGGTATAAGGTCTTCTGATTGTATGTTTCTCCAAGGTAGCTCAAGGGGTCATTTCTTGGAATTATGTTTTCCATTAGGTTGCCTGCGATTGAGCAGTAATAGTTATTTATAATATTGGGGTTTAAAGACGATATTACACGCGGTTGGCTTTTACCTCTGAGGTTGGTTTATAATAATCCAGCTCTCATTTGCCCCATTATTGGCTCGCTCTATTCTGGATTTGTAATGATTTTCTTTAGCTTGTTTAATGACTTTTCTGTAGATATTACGGTATTTATTATAGTATTTAAAGAAAAATTCTTCGTTGGTGTATTTTCTTATATAGTGAAGAGATCTTAGATTTTTGGCAGATGTTTTTATACCCTTAGATATCCATGGTTTTTTATTTTTTAGTTTAATTTTTTGAACTAGAAAGGCTTCATTGAATGCATGTTTAAGATACCTGTAGAAGGCATCAAATGGCTCTGTCCTATTCAGCAGATCCTCCCAGTTATACCCAAGGCAGTTTTGATAAAACCTATTATAATTAGTCCTACTATATAAACGGCCATGTTTGAATTTTTGACAAATATTCCAAGAGGTCTGTAATGAACAATGTATTGCTTCATGGTCTGATAAAGCAGCTGAGATGACCGAGCAGGAGATATTTTCTTTACTGAGATTACTACAGAAATAGTCGATTGTTGTAGCTGAGTGCTGAGAAATTCTAGTAGGTGAATTGACATGCATACTAAGATTAAAGGAAGTTAGCAGGGTTTTTAGCAATTGAGTATCATTTGATTCCAAGTCACTAAAATTTACATTAAGATCGCCAGCTAATATAATCGACGATTTTGTAGGTAACCGATATAATAATGCTTCGAGTTTTTCTAAGAATAACTTAACATTTGATAAAGGCGACCTATACATACATACAATATACGTATCTATTTTACTGCAATAGATTATGGAAAATTCAAACTGCTTTTCTTCTAAGGCGTCATCATATTTGTCAAAATTAACGAAGGGAAATTTCTCATGTAGAGCATTATTTATAAGTATTAATGTTCCACCGTGAATGGAATTAATTCTACTATACTTTGATAAAACAGTGTAGTTAGGAATGTAAGCAAGTTCATTACTTTTTAGCCAGTGCTCTGTGATTAAAACTAAACTAGGATAATTATGATTTTCTAGAAAAATGTACAAATCATCAATTTTATTACGAATACACTGAATATTTAATGAAATTAAAGTTATATTTTCACTTACTTGGGTACAATTTACCTCCTTATCTACACTAGTCTGTTCAGCGTCTACTGAGGTTTGATCACTTATAAATTGTAATCTTTACTATAATCTGCTTTCAAGTTCAGTGCTTAACGCGAAAGCAGTGGCTACTAAACTCCACTTAAAATTATAATAAATGTAGCGCTTCCGACCTCCCATCCTTAAAAAATATCGCAATTTTTAAAGAAGCGAGAATATTGTATATTGTACTTGTTGCCACGCCACCACAGAGGTAAATTAATTGGCGCTGATTTTTTATGTGGCGTCCCCTTTATACCTAAACCACTAGTTATCAGAAAGTTACCTGCGTTAATTAATCTTCGTCATCTTCCATAGATCATGCATGCTTGTCCGTGGAAATGGTAACATATTGTGGAGCAACGTAAGCCTGCTCTTCTGCAACTGTACCTGTTTTCGCACCCTAATTTGCATGAACAAGAAATTAATTTCAAAACAGATTCGGGAGCTGGTTCTTTAGTCGTCATAGTTGTTTTGATTGATTCTCCAATGACGAGTGTTTTAAAGTATTCTCCTGAGGAGTACATTAGCGTGACCAGATTAAGGTACACTCAAATAAAATGATAGGTAAATTCAACCAAAAAGAGCATATGAAATCGCGCCTATCTAGTTTCATTGTTAAATCAATCAGAAAAGAATAGTCATACAACTTTTTTTGTTTTCGTAAACAAATAGTAATAATCATCTTCTTGTAACAAATTAAATAGTACAATGACATTTTTTTATGTTCACTAACCATTTTCAATTTGGTCTACAATTAAATAGTACAACGACTTTGTTTTTTGTTCACCAACTAATTTTTAGGTTGATCTACACTTTATTGTATCATTAACCAACATCTCAGTATTGAGACATCAGACCACCCAAACCAAAGATTAGATATCGTTTATAAGATCCATCCAAATATATCGATGATCCCTGAGAGAATTTGAACATTGCAATCATGTTATTAATTTTCTATAAATTCATAAGAGTATAAGATAATGCATGATTGATTATTGTCAGTGATTTGTATGTGGCGTCATCTGGGAATAAGTTCTGTAATAGACTATGTGCTAAGCAAACAAATTTTATGGTAATTCTTTTAGAACTTCTAGAAGACGACAAAAATATTGGTTTGTCTACCAAGTACAATAGTCTTATTCATCTATTTTTTAAGTTAATGTTTGTTTTGTTGTACGACAACTTTTTATTAATTAAAATAACAATCACCTCTTGTTTAAAAATACCATCAATATAGTTTAGTTTAACAAAATTAACGATATTGTTAGTTAACCATTTTTTTTTTGTTGAATTTACCCATACTATTTCTTTGAGTGTACCAATATACAGAAAGTATATAATTTCATAATAAATAAAAAATTGTGAGTGACTGAATTTAAAAAAATGATTTAAGTATTTTCAATTTTTCTTTAAAATGCTAGGAATATTGTCATGTAATTCAATGCTTCGTCAGTATTAGCTAGAAGAGTAGTTGTTTTGATTAGTTCGCCAATAATGAGTGTTTTAAAGTATTTACCTAACAGTATATTAGCGTGCCGAGATTAGGGCAACAATATACAGAAAGTAGGTAATTTCATAATAAATAAAAAATTGTGCAAGTTGTGATTTGCGTAATACCTAAATAATATTCCCTAAAAGACAAATCACAAATAAAAAAATAAATAAATAAAAAGTTTCATTTCAAAGATTTCATTCTCGTAGGCAGATTTTCGAGGTTTTGTTGTTTTTAGTCCCTCATCGACTACTAATTGTGATAATATAACAATTTCTATTCTAGTTCCCGGTAAACCTTTTCAATATTTACTTAAATGCCATCAAGTTATGGCGTTTTTACGCCGCGCCTAATACGTGCAACTCAGAGTGAGTTGTATAATCGCTGTGTTGTAGTAGTTATCCACACTGAAGTAGCAGCAGCTTTTCTAGTGGAAACAGTTTATCGCATTAACAAGAAACAGGCGTAAACTTATTTATTTTGTAAAAAAAAAGCGAAATCATAGTTTACGAAGAGAAGCTCGAGTATTAGATTTTAATTATGATACTTTACACACAGCTTTAATATTAATTATAGTTACCAACGGGTATCCATTTAAAATCTTTTAAAGCATGGCATTTAGCACGGTCTAATAATAGTAGAGAAAGAGGGAGCGGCGCACAGTGTAATATTTTAGCAATATAGGGGGATTTTATTTCTCTGATGAAAAGTGCGTTTTTTGCTCATTTACTGGCGATTTATGGATTGCATGGGATAGAAGGGAGGGTTATTCATACAGTTAAAACAAAATTTCAAGTTTTAAACACATTTTTAATACTAATATTTGAAAAATAACTTAAGAATATTTATGAAATAAGTAAATATGGACATTTCCACTGAAATCACCGAAATGATTTGTGAGTAGTAGTGTGTGAACTATTTATGTTCCATAAAAAACACAAAAAATATGCCCATACCCAAAAATTAAAATAGGATAAAAATAGTTGTATATATCAGAAGTAATGAGGCAAATGGGATATAATAGTATCAAAATAATTTAGATATTTGGGACATAATAACCAACAATCCGTTGTGTTGTGGAATGGGCATATTGAGGAATATTGTTATTTATATTGATTTTGTGTCTGGTAAGACGTTTGTGTTCGACACGTGTTCACCATGTTTAGAGGTGAATATAAGTACGGATTTCATGTATAGTAAATCAACATTATGAACATTAAAATCTTGAAAGATTAACTCAGTTGAGTATCGGCGGTTTTTGTGCAATATAAATTTAATGAGATAGTTTTATGATATTCTCAAAGGTTATCAAGTGGGATATGTACCATGTATCATCCCATACTGAAATACCATATCTTCGAAGTTCGAAGGAGATAGACTTTCCATACAAGCTTCCCTATTTTATTGTTAAGAGATAACTTAAAAATAAGTCAATAAACAATTCCTTCTAGCAAATTTACATGAGACTGGCCAGGGGCGTGCCCCATCAGGGTGACAGTGCGCCGTGTGGAATTGAATCAATTTAAGAATATAATGGGAATTTGGATGGAATTGGTGGGAATTGGCTTGGTTTCGGTGCCATTGGAATTTGGAAAGCCTCATCCATGCTATGGAAACATAAAAATTGTTTACACTTCTGGTGCGGGTATGGTGGGACTGAGGAAGTTTATTAAAAAGCTTAAAAAGGTTAGGACCGTAATAGTGACAAGCAGCTTGTAGAGAGGAGGTAGTAGCTCCCCTGTAAGCACAAGAATGATGTATCCACTGCGGAGCGTGGGAGCGAGGACACATCGGCTACTGGTGCGACGGATCGACGGCGACGGGAACCGTCTGTATGGAGCACTAGGCCATCGTTGGAAGGTGAAAACATACAACCCTTTTGTGTGCCATCACTTGGTCTGGATACAGGGTGTGAAGGATACAGTTTTGAGTTAGGTGAGTGATGGGTCTTTGAGAGGTGATGCATATCTCAGGACGTGCGATTGACGATTTTGTGGGTGGTGATTATTTTTGTACATGATCCAGGGCAACGTTTTTGGTGTGGTGGGGTACAGCAGATCAAAAGGGAAGGGGAATGGAGAGGAGGAGAGAAGTGATGTCGATCTTGACTTTTTGTTGGTGTCTAGTTTAATAGGAGTGTGTTTTGTGGCGTTGCATATTTTTTGGCATTATGGGTGCTACAATATAGTGTTGTAAATCTGATTTCATAATATTATTCTTCAGTAAATTATCAAATGAGGTTTTCAGGTCAAAATGACGCTCGTTGATAAGTGAAAAATTCTACATTAAATTCTACACTAAAAACAGGGAGACCAGGTTACACGTGGAAAACAACAACAGATAGGATCATGAACAAACTAGGAAAGGATCAAACATACTGGGAAAGAAAAGCGAGGAGAAAAAAGGAATTCCACGAAGAACTCACAGCGATATATATTCTACCAGAACCAGAAACCGAGGAATCAGAATACATAGAAGAAGAAGAAGATTTGTAGAAGCAAAAATACAAAAAGAGGAGCATAAACGCTCCACATCATGACACAATGCGGCCAGGCATTTCACAAATACATGCAGATATATACTCTACCAGAACCAAAAAAGGAGAAATCAGAAGACTCAGAAGGAGAAGAAAATCTGTGGAAGCAGAAACACAAAAAACAGGAGCATAAATATTAAATATCACGAACACAATGCGGCAACGCATTTCAAAAACGCCTACAATGCCCACGCCCCACTCCTATACCATGCGTCATGTAGCTCTCGCTGCTGGTAATAAGCATGACTCAAATCCAACCTAGTATCGGAAACCGAGGAATCAGAAGACTCAGAAAAAGAAGACTCGAAGAAGCAGAAACACAAAAAGAGAAGCATAAACACTCCATATCACGACACAACGCGGCAACATATTTCACATGAAGACCAAGAAGAGGCACAAAAGGGAGCTTAAACGCTCCCTTACAACACAATGCGGTAACGCATCTCACAAATACCTACACCTCCCATCCCACATTCATTTACCATGCTCCATGTGGCTCTCGCTGCTGGCAACAAGCATGACCTTAGTCCAACCCAGCGTGGACGCAGCAGGCCCAGCTGAGAGTATACTTGGGAGTGGTAGCAATGCCTACAGCATGCTGGTAAATCAATCAATCAACCAATCAAGAGATTCGATATGTTCAGTCAATTTTAAATTTTATCGATAACACAGGCAAACACAAAAAAAAGGTCATGTACTTTTTTACCGACTATCATATCTATAAGTATTTTGAGGCGCTGAAATTGAATCCGAGGTCAGCATTGTCACATTTCGTCAATATTTTTATGTAAACTCAAAAAACAGCTTAGAACAAGCCTCAAACCGGATAAAAAGTAAACTGTCAGATTACACGGATTGACCCCCGTTTTAGTTTTATTAATTTGGGGCGCTGAAACCGAATCCGAGGTCAGAATTTTCTTATCATGCCAGGATTTTGACATAACCTCAGAAAAATCTGAAAGTACACCTCTAAAATGGTCAAAAATGCATGTGAAGGTAAAATTAAAAAATGCAAATGAGCAAGTCATCATATCAGCATGTATTTTTGGTCATTAAAATCGAATTATGTATCAAAATGGAATTCACACGTTAAAACGTTTACATTTTGACGCCGGCTCAAAAAACCTGTGAAGACTAACCCAAATTACGTTTATAAGATAAATAAATAAAGGTCGAGAACATCTGGACCTTTGAAAATTCGCAAAATATCGCTTTATTTCTTCCTGTGATATCGTACTCGTTTTGACCCAAAAGACCTATGTAGTGGATTTCTCTTCCTTTTCTTGCCACCATCTGGCAAGTCTCTTTTAAGTATCGAGCAGTAATCGGATATGATATTTACGTCCCATTTTCCTTGGTAGCGACGCCCCATCTCTCTCTTATATATTGATGGAATCGTTCACCACGCTCCTCGCTATTATCTCCCACATTTTTTGGGAAGTAATCAACATGAGAATCTAGGAAATATAATTTTAAATTCATTAAACATTCCACTCTTTTAAAGATTTCAGCCATTTCTGCTACTACACATTCATGGTCAGCACTTTCACATTTCCCAAAAAACCCTCTACGACGTTTTTCAAACTAACCCATGCAGATTTTTCGACGTCATTCAACTTGGTAGCAAATACTTCATGCCTTAGCATAGTCCGAATATTGACGAGATGTGACAATTCTGATCTCTCGTTCGGTTTCAAAATACTATACGTATTTTGGTTTCCAAAATCAAATTTGGTTTGTTTGCCCTCTAATAAAATGACCGTGTGAAAAGTTGAATTATATCGTGTGGTATTGAAATGTATTGCTCTTCTCCCTGCCATTGAGAATCAAGTATTTAATTTTACCAAAATTTACTGTCATTCTCTTCTCACCAAACTACGCTTTAATCAACTATGACACTTTTTCTGATTTCTTTTTACTGCACTTCTTGTCAGCTGTAAATTGAATAATCTTGTCATTTGTAAACGATGGAATATTTTCAGTTAAATTTAATTTGGGAAGACCGTTTATAATGAGAAGAAAATTGGGGGAACCGTACCTTGAGGTGAGCCGAAATTGATTTTCCTAGGATCCCCAAACTGCACTCCAATTTTACCTTTTGCACTATGTTTGTTAGATGTTATTCATTAAACTGAAAGCTGTCCCTCAGAAGCCAAGTTCCTCGAGCAACGCAATAAGTTTTTCATGAACTAACTGGGTCCAAGGCCTTGACCAGATCAAGAAAGACAGAAATCACAGCTTTATTTTTGTCTAACCCTACATACACATTGTACGTCATGTATGTAATATCTTATAAACAATAAACACAAATATAAACAAAGAAACACGCACAATCATTTATGAACTCATCTATTTAATAATTACACATTCTTCTTAAGAGGTTTAAAAGTTAGTGATCCTAATCCGTATTTCTACCGATATATGAAACATCAGCATTATTCAAGGTTCTAACAGTTTATTTTACTAATGTGACATCATCAGCTTATCTTGATATTTAACATGTATTTAATGTAGTGGAAAGAAGAAGTCGGAATACTATGCAAAATCGTGCTAAGGTTATGAAACCTATTCCCCCCTCCATTTTCGAGGATCCTGAACACGAATGACAGGGTGAAAAGTGTTTTTAGTAATACGCACCCCCTTTAACGGCAAAATCCACCCCTTTTTGCTTATGTTCCATATGACAGCTTGGCATCGACTATTCTTGCAAGAATTCTTTGTTTTTTCATGGGGATATAACAGATGGTGAAAGGTGATGTCAGGTAGTTGGCCCCAAGGGGCTGTAAATTTGTTTCTTGTTTTTCTTGTTGAACATGTTTACCCCCATTTTCGAGGATGCTGATCAAGGAAAATGGTAAGAGTGAATTGTGACAACCTCAGCCACTCCAACACTTGCAATGCAATAGCAACCTACCCTTTGTGATACCTCAAAAGAAAGGTATTTTAATAGGCTACTCAACGGCGTAAAGAAAATCGAAATCCATCACACACACATCTATTTTTCATGCATGTCTAGTATTCTTCAAAAACTGTCAATTTTTCGGTATTGCACAATGGGGACTTTTGATCAGGAGGTCTTAAACTGACACATACAAAAAATTCAGACATTTTCAGTGAGGGCCAAAATCCTACCATGTTGGGCGGGGTCTTTTCGCAAAATTGTTTTCTTAATTTATCGAATATGATTTTGGTCGCACAATTCTCACAAAATTTACCTTGACAAGTCTTACAAAAAACGCTACATCGTAAACCTAATTTTACACATCCGCATCGTTTCGCACATCCGCCCTTACAGTTACAATTATATTCTTTAAAAAAGAAGTCAGGAACTAATTGATTTTCTAAAAATTTTGGTTCTAACCAACCGTTATTTGATATCCACCCCCATTCAACAAATAAAGTGATAGTACGAGTCCCTAATATCAGCTAAGCTGCTACATATCATTATTATTATTATGAAAGGGGTGGTTTCCGACAGTTTAAGGGTAAAAGAAGGGTCAAACCAGCGTAAAACCATTTTCTTCTTGCTCAGCGTCCTCGAAAACGGGGGTAAACGTCTTTAACAAGAAAAAAAAGGAACAATTTTACACCTCCTGACACGGTAAATTCCACTCCCAAGGGCGGTTATGCTCCACTACCTGACATCACCTTTCACCATCTGTTATATTCCCATGAAAGAAAAAAGAATATCTGGAAAAATAGTCGATGTCAAGATGTCATATGAGAAATAAGCAAAAAGGGGTGGTTTTTGGCCGTTTCAGGGGGTGCACATGACGAAAAACTTTTTTCACTCTATTATTCGTGTTCAGCACCCTCGAAAACGGGGTGGGGGGATAGGTTTCATATCTTTAGAACGATTTTGCTTTTTTTTTTTCGAGAAAATCCCGACTCCTTACTTCCACTAAGGGCATCTTTTGCGGATAACCTTTCTCTAAAACCAATGTGTTTATTCGGCAATAATTTATACGTTTTGATGTATGACACTATTTTTTTGCGAGTTTCTCTACTATTTTAGCTAAGTTTGGAAAGGGCTTAATAATCCATTCTTCAAATACAATTGGAAAGTGGCGTTATGCTTTTCTGAGGCCGCGTAAAGTTATCTCTCAAAAACCGATTGTCATATCTTATCCAACTTCCTTCAGTTTGTTGACAAACACATCTGAACATTGTTTTGATCCAGTTCAACACTTCATCAGGGAACAAAATATCGCCAACTGATATAAAACGTATTCATATCTGATATCAAATTCTGAAGATATCGAAAATAGCAAAACGCGAAATTCAGGAGTTCATATTGAAATAGTGAAGAGCTTACTCGTGCAATTTTTTTTGCGTTGAATAACCTTGAGTTCCTCTTTCATGGAAATATAGCGTGAGCTCTCTATTTTTTTTTTCCTCATGGGTTGCGGTGCCAGAAACCCCGCCGTACTGAAGCTTAAGCTCATTGCACCCCATAGTCTCGTTATCCCATTAATCCCGTTCCTCCTCAAAAGGAGAGTGTACGGTCAATGGGAGCTCTGGCTATTTCATCCGGGGTAATGGTTGGTCCCACGAAGTATGAAAACCTCCCAGCCACCAAGGCTGGGCATTCGCATAGTATGTGATGAGGAGTTTCCTCACCCTCACCGCACATCCTGCATTCTGGATTGTCCTTCACACCCATGTTGGTGAGGATTCCCACTGCACATCTCAGCTGTTTTCTACTCAGCTTTAGCAATTTGTTGATCTTTGTCTTGGATGGCCCGCCAATGATGAACATACGTGACTGACTCATCCCCGGCGCGG
The DNA here is from genome assembly GCA_936432065.2 of Rutpela maculata. Lineage (NCBI taxonomy): Eukaryota > Metazoa > Arthropoda > Insecta > Coleoptera > Cerambycidae > Rutpela > Rutpela maculata. The sequence continues at coordinate 24,358,906 of OW386290.2, forward strand.
CGCCCCGGTAAAATACAAGTTATGTTTCTGACTCAATAGTTCCTTTACCATTTCTCTTGCGGTATTGTATGATATCCCGCAGGATGGCTCGGGTCCCATCAAGGCTGTTTTTGCGCCTTCTTTGGTCAGCTTATCTGCTTTTTCATTGCCTTCATTGCCCTGGTGCTCTCGCGTCCACTCCAGTTGTATACTGTTGTGTTCCACCAGTTTCACCAGAGATTCAAGGCAGTCTATTACCGTTTTGGAACGTATCTCTACTGCATTCAGAGCTTTCAGAGCTGCTTGACTGTCAGTGATGATGCGGATTCTTTTGTCAGTACCTCCGTATCATTTCTTGTGCACAGATTTCTATAGCTGTGACTTCTGCTTGGAATACCGTTGCGGTACTACCCATGTTCAGACTAATATCTGTCCCTGGGTCGACTCCCGTAACACCTGCTCTCTATATAAATTCAGGAATGATAATTACGAATGTTTCAGAACTTTTTTCAAATCCTGGACAATTAAAAGAATCATTATATTATAATTAATATTAAGTTTATTAGTAAAGTCATTACATATTTATTTCACGTTTTATATCATAAAAGCTAACAATGTTAGCTTTTAATAATTAATATTGAGTTTATTAGTTATTACGTATTTCCTTTACGCTTTATATGTCACAGAAGCTGTTAGCTTTTATGATTTAAAAGGAATAAAACAAAAATATGTAATAACTACTAATAAACTCAATATTAATTAGAACATAACACTCTGACTGAAATAATAACGACCGCATTAAACAAGGCACGTGATTATTCTGACATATCACTTTGACGTATGATATCCATGCTTTCTCAACGAAAATGCATGATACTCTGAATTACCACTTGGACATGTAAGTGTTGCGGGTTGCGGGGCGCTGTTATACTGGTTTGTATATAATAAAAATTTGATAACATCTCGAACAGTTCGGCCAAAATTCAAAAATGTCACCACGATAGATACACACAGCGTACTCGTCAAACGAAGTTAATGAAGTTAATGAATGCCGGTTGCTCTAATTTCTCTTTCTACCTGCTCTAGAAAGCGAAATTAAATCCTTCTTCAGTGAAATTAAAAAAAAGTGGAACCGCCCTCAAAACAGGATGGTAATGGTATGAAATGAACGAACATGTAATTGGAATTTATTACCTAATAACGATAGAAGTCGACTAAAAATACCTAAATCTGAAAAAATATTGCAATTATAGCAGCCATATTGAATTTTCCATTATGAATTCTTACATTTTGATATCAGTTTCGGTATCAGGTACTCCTAAAATATCTTACTACCAATTTTAATTCATTTTATTTACTAGTATATTAGTCAAAGGGTCTAGCATGATAACCATATGAAATGTGCCCCAGAACCGAATAACAACTACTATTTTGTTTAATAGGTTATCCATTTGTACTATTATTTATATAGTCTTTACTTACCTATTTCATAACATTACTGAGTAATGTTGAAAAGTATGTATTTTTAAGATGTATTTTTTAAACTTTCTTTTCTCTGAATCTAATAGAGCTAGGAGTGATGAACAAAAATTTTATTGTAGGGAGTATTATGAAGAAAATTAAATATAATTTTTCAATCGCCTCGCTTAAGTATTAATATTTTTATTTAACAAAAATTGGTGATTTTTTATAAGGTTTCAACAAAGTGACCACCTTAGAAAAATTCTTAAATATAGCAATACGTATGTAGATAAACTAGTAAAAGTTTCATCAAAATTAGACTGCTGCAACGTAGTGAAAAGTAAATACATGTCGAGTTGATCCGGGTTTTGCCCACTCCACACTACACAGGCTATAATTGTTCGATTCAAATAATATCACTTATATTTTTTATTAATTATCATCACTGTCATAATATATTTACAATAGAAACAGCTTTTTCGAATATTTTTGACAAAATTTCTGTTGGATTAGTTGTTTCAGAGAGATACCTAGCATAAGATAAATAATATATCACGGCTGCCACATATGAACAGCAGCCCACTTCTATTGCCAATATACTTCTCTATTGCATTACTTTATAGTAAAATAAATTATCACTAGAGCTTGACTAACACTTTTGTTATCCTATCGTGTATCTAGATTCTTGTTTTAGAGTTTGTTTATTGTGATTAGAGAATATTATTTAGGTATTATGCAAATCACAACTTACACACTATTATTTATTAGGAAAATACCTACTTTCTGTATATTGTTGCCCTAATCTGGGCACGCTAATATACTAGTTAGGTAAATACTTTAAAACACTCATTATTGGAGAATCAATCAAAACAACTACTCTTCTAGCTAATACTGACGAAGTATTGAATTACATGATAGGATCCCTAGCATTTTAAAGAAAAAAAAATATTGAAAATACTTAAATAATTTATTCAAATTTAGTCATTCACACTTTTTCATTTAATATGAAATTATCTACTTTCTGTATATTGGTACCTTAATCGAGTCACGCTAATATACTACTTAGAAAAACACTTTAAAACACTCATTATTGGAAAACCAATCAAAACAACTACTCTTCTAGTTAATACTGACGAAGTATTGAATTACATGATAGGATTCCTGGCATTTTAAGGCAAAAAAGTATATTGAAAATACTTAAATTATTTATTTAAATTCAGCCATTCACAACCATTATTGAACCGTACATTCTATTTCAACTCTAGAAAATTTGTACAAGTTTTTTCAAACTCGTTAGTTCTCATCAGTAGAGTATAGAAAAATTCATTCATTATTTGCAAGCCTATTCTTGATTTCTTTTTACAATTAATTATTTTTTATTTATTTGCTTTTATCATGATTAGAGAATATTATTTAGATATTATGCAAATCACAACTTACACATTTTATTATTTATTAGGAAAATACGTACTTTCTGTATATTGTTGCCCTAATCTGGGCACGCTAATATACTAGTTAGGTAAATACTTTAAAACACTCATTATTGGAGAATCAATCAAAACAACTACTCTTCTAGCTAATACTGACGAAGTATTGAATTACATGATAGGATCCCTAGCATTTTAAAGAAAAAAAATATTGAAAATACTTAAATAATTTATTCAAATTTAGTCATTCACACTTTTTCATTTAATATGAAATTATCTACTTTCTGTATATCGTCACACAAACCCTTAAATTGCTATATTTTTTAAATCGATATTAAAAAAAATTATTATTATTATATCATTGCTTTACAACTTTGTTTGTGTTGTAATTTTCCTATTTCACGATCCCACTGGAGGATCTGGCGCCCAAGTGTTTTTGAATTGTTGCAAACAAAAATTTAATTTTTTTTAAATAATTTTTACCACTCTCGGCCATATTATCAAGGCTGATTATTAATCCTTGTCCACGCCTTTGCCTCCTAAAAAAACTGGCTAGCCAAGGCCTAATTTATTTTAAGGTGGACCTTTTTGCCTACTTAACATCTCAGGTCACCCCAAGTAGATTAGATTTTTTTGTCCAAAATAACCTTTATTATGTGTGTCATATGTGTACTATAGTTGTTGTTATATTTAATAGTCAGGTGGCATTTCTCTTTGAGGTTTATCTTTTATCATTTTAGTACTGGAGAACATAATCAACATAAGAACGATCAAGCTTACAGTCTTTGTGGCATAAGTTAACTTCAACTTTAAGTATATTTGGAGATTCTTTCACATATTGTATTTGTTCGGTGTTTAGTTTAGACAAATGTTGAACAATCTGAGCAATTCGTAAGACCGAGTAAATAATATTTTCAACTCACATTCACTAAGTTCAGGAAAATCTGGCACCTCTGGCACTAATAATAGTTTAAAAAGTTTTCTCGTCAGTCCAATGTTGGTTTTCAACTTCTTGGCTGAGATTTATTTCGAATATTCCTCTTGTTGTGTACATTTCAATGACTTCATCAGCCAAATCACTTTCAGAATCTAAACGTTCCATTATGTTCTCCATGGTAAGAGCTGCACCAGCATGAAGCTCTAAAGTGGTTCGGATTAGAAGAACTGAACCTGTTCTTTCGGAACAGTTACGAGCTAACCGTTCTTCGGAACAGTTCTCAGATTTAAAATACCAGTTCCAACTCCGTTGGACTGTTATGCGTTTTATTAATAGCTTGAAGCATTAGGTGAATATTTTGACTATAATGTTAACGTTTTAATTTCTCTTATTTATATTATTCATTTACAAACATCTGATTCATGGATTAATATTGGCATTGGTTTTAAAATCAAAACTGTGATTGGTGCATAATTGACAGCTGTCAGTTGCCTCTTTTGTTCAAATTTTTGCCGAGTTCCGTAGATATTTGCACAACCTGGCTGCCGATGTTAAAAGAAGAACTTAACAAACTCAACATTGTTTAAAATAAAACTATCAACTAGATATATCCACAGTTCTGTGTAAGCAGTAAGTATCTATGGATACTGAATATAACAAATATATTCTTAAAGCTGTGTATTTAATATACACAGCACACAATAGTTATTAAGGTACCAAGGGTGTTATAAGGATAATAACGCACCGAGGTTGGCAGTGTACAATCCCGAGGGCCTCTGGCCCGAGGGAATGTACGTCGACCGAGGGCGTCATTATCCTATAACACCCGTGGTGCCTTCAACGTTTAATGTCCTGCAAGTCTGTTATTTAATTCGAATTTTTTTTTGACATTTACGATTTATTAATTTGATATCTATTATGTTCAGAACGATTTGATTTAAAAGAGAGTAAAAATCAAAATTGTTTGTTAACGCCGCCGTTGCATAGCAAAGCATTTTGTTTGTCAATAACGCTACCATAATTTGCTTGTTTTGGGTTGTATTATAATTTTATAATGCCCTAGGGCGTTATAGATATTCATAACGCCCTAGAGCGTTATTTTTCATTTAATGTATCTCAAAATAGGGTGGTTATTGTAAAATAACAGACTTGTAGGACATTAACATTATAATACGCTTTGAGAAAGGAAACAGATTCGTTTTCCGAAACGTGAGCAAAATACGTCATTTTTATATTTTTGTTCTTATTCATTATTTGTCAAAAACCACCCTCTAACTGATCCTTTGACGTAAAAGTCACAGGCGTAGAGGTTATTTTCCAGTAAAATACTGGTTAATTATATTATTTTGTAGATTTCAGACATTGTTTAGAAGAAAATGCATGTGGCAGAGCATCCTAATAAGAAATAGAGAAGAATTGAACAGTGTTTTGAATTATTTTATTGCTTGATGGAAATCAGCCATTTTTATTTACCTTATTTTGACATCATAAACTATTTCAAAGGCCTCGAAAACCCCCTTATATGTCAATTTGAATTAAATTGCTTTAAAATTTTTCAACTTGTTAAAAAATGTTTCTTTTTGTTTAAATAATTGATAAATAATTTCCTCACGATTATATGTTTATAACTTTTTATTTTCGGCCATGTAAAAGTGATATCAGAAGGTTTTAGGAAAATCGTAATTATTCCGAAATAATGCCTATTTTCAGCCTCTATTGATTCTATTTGTTGAAATCGGTTAATTAGTCTAAATTTGCTTCATTATTTACTTCATCGGTGACGCAGCCTGGAGTATTTATTGTCGAATACGTAAACAATTAAATCTTCTAAATTGGCTTAAAAATAACTCGCAAAATCCAATTATTAAAAAAAAGTAAAATATTGACCATCATTCGGTCTGAAGCGACCGTACTCTCTGCAATGTAGCAGCACAACTTGAACTGTGCTGTAACTTTTCGCTTCTTTAGATCGTCGGCAGATTAAACTGGCTTTTATTAAGCAATTTAGGAGATGGCGATAAAGAAAACATTTTTAACATTAAGGTTATTAATGTTTGAAGTATTTAACTTTATCATTAACATTGTTCAAATTATACCTACTCACACAACATGGCTTAATTGGAGTTGTTTAACGTAAATTGTTGTTAGTGTATTCCGTGGTAATTTACTCCAATTTATCACTAATAGGAATTTGCTTTTTATCAATTAGTTTTTAGGTAGAGAGTACTAGTTAAAATTCAAGCTCATGTACCAGGGCGAGCAGGCAATGAGGAAGATACAAATCTCAGCAAGCCAATTAAAAGTAAATCATTTGAATTGGAGAAATGAGAGCAAGGAACAAATGAGTATTACATTAAATGAATTTCTAGCAGCATTTAATGGCAATATAAAACAAGCTACACTTAAGGATAGGATTTTGCAGAGTGAGAGAGAAATATACGTTTATTTTCGGTTTATTATAAATATTTAAAAAATCATATCTTAAATAAATGATATAATCTCTAAAATAGTTTCAGGTACTTCCCATTGCTCTAAGAAATACAACAATTTACAGTTTTTATCATAAATTTCCTATAAAGTTAAATGCCATGGTCTTAATCCAATAGTGCCTATTGTATGATTTATCATACGAAGGTTAGGTTGTCTCTAAAGAAGTGTAAATAAATCGAGTGTGATAAATTCAGTGATTTTACTCATCTAAAGTGTTATTTGCATATATAGACAATAAGCTTAGGACAAAAATTCGATTGTTTTATACTTAAACAAGTTATAAACGAGCGTTCTATAACCAGTAAATTTCTACGCAGCAGAAAATGAACTCACGGTAAGGTTATGTTTCACAATTTTCATTTGGATGTAATTTATTTGACTTTTATTCATGTAATAATTTTTATACACATTTGAGGATATACTTATACCATTTCATAGTTATATCAATTCTTTCTGTAATTGCAGCAGCAGAAAAAATTTTCCGTATGATATATCATACGGTAGGCAGATGAGGGTATGAATGTTAGATTTGTTTCAGAACTTCTTTTTCATTGGATGAGGCTATGGCCGTAACAATAAGGAGCAATTTATACAGGGAAAGCCAATTCGCTATGACTTTAAATTTTGGTGCCTCACAACCCAGGGGTACTTATTGAAATTCAACCCCTACACGGGCAGTGGAGATAAAATCAAGGGTAAAACTTTGGGGTCCAGTGTTACCGAGAAACTTCGTATGAGATATATTCTCCCGCATTCGACCATATATTTGGATAATTTTTTCAACTCGTTTTCAACTTGTTTGAAATATGGGATAATTGGACAATATTTTTATTTTTAAAATATCCATTTAAGATTAAAATATTATATGATATGATATACAATATTTATTAGGTGTTAATAAATGATTTATGACATAATAAACATCAACAATTACGTGGGAAAGGTCCATTGTATTCGTTAGAACAATAGCAAGTATTTAAAACAGTTTTAAAGATTATACTATGTTTGGTTTTGTAAATAATAATAATAATAATAATAATATTTATTTACATTAATTTAAATAGTACATACGCATATATTAATTAGGTAACAGTGTAAATAAATATTGAAAATAGTGGCAGACTATAATAGTTACTAAAAGTAGGTGTCCGAGACTTCCTTAAGTTTTCGAAAAAACTTGACTGTAGGTCTCGAATTCCTGGGGAGTAATATATTCTTTCAACGCTATTGCTATATTAAATGTAATAAAATACTAAAATAACAATTAAAAAAAAAATCAAATAATAATAGGTGACTAAAGTGATACTTAAGTATTATACAATAAGTAAACATGTATATACATTATACGTACACATATCTTATGAAAAGGGAAAAGACAAAATATATAAACATAAACATAAGGAATGCAAATATATATAAAGAAATAACAACGATTCTGTCAAATGTATATTTACACCATAGAAGAAAAAGGTAAAAAGAAGAAAAGCGGATATAATGATGAGCTTTCATAAAAGCGTAGGTTTATTTTCAATTAACCACTGGCGAAATTTTATTTTTGAGGACTTTTTATATATTATTTGCTTTAATTCGGGTGGTAGAAGATTGTACACTTTTATGCCAATGTAGTGGTACACTCTCTGTCCAATGGTCTTACTTTTTTTGGGTAATAATAGATTTTTTTGTGTTTTGTGTCTTGTATTATGTATATGTGAGATATAATCCGTTATTAATTTGTGTTTTGACATATTTGTTAATGCAGTTAAATAAAAAAGATTTCTTACGTCACATATTTTGGTATGTTTAAAAAGCTCCTCAGTTGAAAACCTTGCCGGAAAATTAAAAATGATTTTGAGTATTCGTTTTTGTATGACTTCCAGAGGTTTTATTACATTTGAGTATGCTCCACCCCAGCCAATAATACCGTAAGTAAGCAGTGATTGTACTAACGCATGGTAAACGGATTTAAGTTCGTGGATACTCAAAATGTACTTTAATTTTTGAAACATGTAGGATAGCGATCTCAACTTCCTGACTAAGTTTTCAATGTGGTGGTTCCATCTTAAATGATTATCTACAATTATTCCAAGATATTTAACATATTCTGAGTTTTCCAAATTCCATATAGTATTCCTATGTTTGAGTTCAACGTCGATAGTTGTATAGGATGGTAAACCCCTTGTGTAACTCGAAAATGATATATACATTGTTTTATTTAAGTTAATCGTTAGCAGGTTGTTATCAAACCATTTTGTTATTTTGTTTAAATCTTCCTTTATTTTTTTATTTATTTCAGCCCAAGTCTCTCCTTCTACAAATAGTACAGTGTCATCAGCATATGACACTATGTCTCCATAACAGTCTAGGTTAAGAAGATCATTTAGGTATATTATGAATAAAATAGGTCCCAAAACAGTTCCTTGTGGGATACCAAATGTTATTTTTTGTTTATCACTGATGTTGGTGCCTATTTTGACCGATTGATATCTGTTTTCCAAGTACTTGCTAAGTAACTTGAAAGTCTGTCCCCGTATTCCCATATTTTGTATTTTGCGTAGAAGTAATTCATGGCTTACCGTGTCGAAAGCTTTTGCCAAGTCAATGAAAACTCCTGCACATGGTTTGGCTGAGTCTAAACAATTATAAATTTTTTTCGTTAAATTGGCTATTGCATCATTGGTTGACATGTTCTTACGGAAACCATATTGCTTCTTAGACACTAAGTTGTAACGTTCCATGAAACTAACTAGCCTAGTTTTTAATGCTTTTTCAAATATTTTAGCAACATTGGATAACAAACTAATGGGCCTGTAATTATCAACTATTTGACTGTCACCTGATTTATAAATTGGTGTTATCAGAGCTTCTTTAAATTGGGATGGACAATCCCCTGTCTCAAAAATAAGGTTTATCAGGTATGTTAGGGGTTTACTTATGACTTGAGATAACTCTTTCAGAATTTTAGTTGTTATACCATCAGCACCGGGCGCTGAGTCATTCTTAAGTGACATTATTATCTCAATTAGTTCATTTTCATTAACCGGGTTTAAAAATATTGTGTAAGGGTTAGTGGGTTGTGTTTGTTCATTTTGATCGGATTGCCAATCTTTTTTTATTTTCTGTGCCATTTTTTCACCAACAGTAGCATAGTGATTATTAAATATTTGCGCAATTTCTTTTCCATCCGTAACATTTATGTTATATTTATTTTTTATTTCAATTATGTCGTTATTGTTTGTTTGTGGACTGTTTGTATATTCTCTCATTAGGTGCCAAATTTTCTTGCTATTGTTTTTATTTTGGATAATGACATCTTTGTAATAATTTTGTTTCGATTTTGTAATTAATTTATTTAGTTTGTTTCTATAATCTTTGTATTCTTTAAGCGAATCTACATTTGGGTTTTTTCTGTACACATTATACAATTTATCTCTGACATGTATCGACTTTATTAAACCCTCTGTGATCCAAGGTTTTTTTTTTACCGTTTGTTTTATTGTAATTGTTCGTGTTGACATTTCTATAGCCTCTTTGATTGTATTTATGAATATTTGGGTGGCTCCCTCCACTGTATTTTGCATGTAAATATTTTCAAATGTGTTCTGGTTTATTATTCTACATATTTTTTTATAATCTAGGAATGTTTTTGTCAACTGTGTTTGTCTTGATTTGAAGTTATTATCGTTAATTTTTAATACTGTTGGAAAATGATCTGTTATTTTAGAGTGTAAAATTATTGGCAGTAACTTATCTACCGTGATGTAATTACTTTTAAAAAATATATGATCAATACAGGATTGGGAGTTATTTTCTATCCTAGTATGCTTGTTGATTAGTGATTTATAACCATTTTCGTAAAGAACATTTAAATATTCATGGCTAGCCTCCGTATTCTCTAATATATTTATATTCATATCTCCTACTATAATTTCCGTATTATTCTTGTCTTTGTTAGTAACAAAAGTTTCTAGTTCTTGAATGAATGAGAGTGTATTAATTGTGTGTGGTTTATATATAGCTGTGATTGACGTTTTCTTGTTATTATCAGTTGCTATTGTTATTCTTATACAATTTATATTTGAAATATTAACTATTTTTGCCTCAAATTTATGTTTGTTTTTTACATATACTATAACACCATCGTTTTTGTTTACGTTTCCTTTATTATAAATTTTTTTATAATTTTGTATATTAAATAAATCGTCATTACCTACAGACCATGTTTCTGTTAAAATAATTATATCATATAATTCATTAAATTCATTGAGTATTACTTCAAGCTCGTTGAAATTTTTTGATATACTTCTTATATTTGTATGAAATATTGTGAGACAATTTGTTGTTTCTGTAAGGCATGCTTTTAATTCTGGTATGGTACTTGCTTCAGTCGTTGTTATTTCTTCAATATGAAAATCTCGTATATAATTGTCCATTATTTTCTAATCGTAAATCTAATACAACTTAATAATAAACAAGAGGAACAAATCAATTGATAATAATAATAATAAAAGAGAAAAAAAAATATGGAAAAGAAAAAGTAAAAATTAAGAATTAAAAGTAAAAAAAAATTGATAAACTAAAAACTTATATTGAACCCTTTTTTTATACCTTATTATTCACAGGTATTCAGTTATTCTTACTTCCTTGTTGGCCTTAATTGTCTTTCACCTTTGTCACTTTTTGCACTGCCTGCCGAACTAGTCCTTTGATTTCTATTCTTCCCTTCTACTTTTGCTTTATGTTCAAGTGACGTTTCTCCTTTTTCTGCCTTCTTATTATTGTCCTGGTTATATATTACTAGTTTAGGTGGGCTGTTTTCTTTTTTTATAGATGTTGGAGAGCTACTACGACTTCTTCGGCTCGTTACTAATGACAGGTTTTCTTCATACGTTTTCTGTGTTGAATTCTCTATTTCTAGTTGCTGGAGTTGTTCTGTCGTGTAAACCTCGCCGTTTATTTCTAGTTTTTTGCCTTTTATCTTGGCTGAGTAGTTTTTAGATCTTGCAATTTTGAGATGGTCAGATAGTACTTTCTGGTCCTTTCTATCCTCAGGGCATAAATCGTGGGCGATAAATATTTTCGTGCCTTTTAACTTGCTACAGTTTTTAAAGATTGAGTCCTTTCTTAGGAATGTTACGAATTCAATTTTTATAGGGGGAATTGTATCACTTTTTAGTTGGTATATGTTATTAATATCTCCCTCTTGCAATTGCACACCTACTAGATGTTGTAGCTTATTTAAAGTGAAATGTAGCAAATCTGCTCCTTTTGGAACAGCTAATCCAAAAATTATAATATTATTTTTTCTAAGTATTCTTTCCAAATTTATACATCTGTTTTCAAGGGCGTTATATTTTTGTGATAATATGTTTATATAATTTGTGTTATCTTCTAGTTTTTTTAACAATGCGTGACTCTCCTCTTTTATTTCCCTTTTTAGCTCTTCCTTATTCGCCTTGCCTTCGTCTTTCATACTATTGATTGCCTTCAATAAAGTATCTAGTATTTGTTGATTTGATAGAGGTTCGTTTTCACCCATAATTTTATTTAAGTGCCAGAACTATTATACACTTTTCGTTGTATTATTAGCAAGAGGCAAGGTGGGATCTTTTTTGTTATTTTATCAGCACAGGAATGCTCAAGAATGGTCCTTATATTCTGTTTATTTTCTTTGCAAATTTAAATTAACTATAAACAGTTTATTTGGGCACAACTAATGACACGGTTATCATGAAATATTCAGTTCCTTCATATATTTTATATTTGTTTACGTTTTAACACTTAAAACTTCACTTTACTGATACATTCTTTTTCACTCTACTTGTCCACTTGACTTTATGTAACCACTTAAATGGGTCGGAGCGCTCAAATTACGGCTATCATACACATCCGCTCTTCGCAAAGCACAAAACTGAATCAAATATTTATAATAAATCGAAAATAGACGCATATTTCCCTCTCACTCTGAAAAATCTTAACCTTAATAATAGTTTAAATATTCACTTCTATATTTCTTCTATTTCTCAAGACTAATTAAGGATAGGTAAAAGTTCGACTGATTTACCTTTTAACTTGAGGGTAGGTGCTGATAAACTTGAGCTTAATGTCAACAAACGGAAGTAAATCGAAGTTTCAAACTAACCAAAATCCATATGAAACTGTTCTTCTATCAAAAACTTTATTTTCATCTTAGAATATTAAATGATTTTAGAGAAATAAAAGATCTTAAAATAAATTCAAAATAATTTCTTCCGGAAACATCTAAAGCAAAACAAAGAATTTGTAAGGGTATGTACACAAAATCTCTTCCTCTCAATTTCACACTCTATATTTACTACCTTTTCTCTGTTGAATAACTACCCTGTATATTTTTTGTTACTAAAATTATAGTTTTCTTCCTGAGATTAGTGGCAACTATATTCCAAATATTATTTTACTCCATCGCTTCCTAATTATTTTTATAGTGACCACCCTGTACATTTTTCACGAGGTTTGCAGGTTTTTTCTCGAAAATTTTGTTGATTATATGCCAAGTATTATTGTCCTCCGTCTTATTTTTTCATTAATTATTTTTTTAAGGTTGCCCGCCCTGTATATTTTCAGAGGAATTCTTTTTTGACAACTGTGTTAACTACATGGAGTGGAGGAACGTTATGGTGCGGGAGCTAAGTGGCTTTTTTGGAAACTCATCGTTACAAGCATTTTCTATGCTTAATTAATTTAGAGCAAGATCCCGTGAACGCCATACCTACGTTATTTTATAAAATCTGACAATTTTTCTACGGAAGTACACTACTACAGGTAAGAAGAATTGGCTACTAGGCACAGTCGGTCGCGGTGGCTTTGACAGGTAACAGATAGCAAAGGTGTATAGAATTGCTGCTCAAAATCGTCATACTATAAAGCGTAATTTTTTGATATTGTTTACGAGATGCTATAATAATTCACGTCCTCCACTGCCAGACACTTTCTATGGTGGCAACCCCCCACCAGACCCCTTTAAAGTATAAAAAAAGTAATTGTACTTACGTTATTTTATAAAGTCTGAATTTTATATATGTTACTTCGGCAACTATTTTAAGGTGTTTTTCAAGCAGCCAGACAGTTTCGAAGGTTCCAACCCCCTACCAGACATAGTTGCAGGTCAGCTGTAGGTAGGAGCGCAAAGGAAGGCAAATGTATATAAAAGGGAGTACGAATGAGACAGTCAGTTAAGTTTATCGGATAATTCAATTATGTAGAAATTATTTATAAATTAAAAATAAAGGAAGAGGGTTGATTTGGGCGGTTTTTGCCCCAAATTATTTTTAGATGAAAAAATCAGAAAACTTTTTTAATGTCTACTAACAATAATAAGTCGATTTTACCCTAAACGGACGACCTCCCATTCCCCTAGCCCCCCCTCAATCCTGAATACGCCATCACTTCAGAGACGCCAAAAACGTATTTAGCTATTTTTCTGGGTTTTTTTGTCACCTTATTTTTTTTTTTATTTTACCTTCAAATGACCTTATAAACTTGATGTGATACAGGTTAACGAACTTCGGGTTCGAAATCAGCGACCCCAAAAATCCCAGGATACCCTGGTCAAGTCTGGTGAGCAAGTTTAGATATTTTGTTATATTTCCCGCAAAAGAATAAATAGTAAAACCACCCTCTCCACCCCCCCTTTTCGTATAAAGGGAAAAAATGATAAATGAAAGCGGATAGAGTTAAAAGGGAATTAGTGTGGTAGTGTGGTATTTTATCAAGCAAATATAAGTTTGAAAGCGATATATCTCCCCAAGAACGCTGTTAGCAAGTGATGGCATGTTCAGGATTGAGGGGGATCGTCCGTTTAGGGTAAAATCGACTTATTATTGTTAGCAGACATTAAAAAAAATGTTTTCTGATTTTTCTTCGTCCAAAAATAATTTGGGGCAGAAACCGCCTAAATTGACCCTTATTACCATAATTTTACTGTTAATAAATTGTTAAAAAATAAATTTAATAAATCAATAGCAAATTAATTTCCGTTTATAAACGTGGTTTTTTAAAATATATTTAAAAGTAATTATGAACCGAATTTCAATATTTTATTAAAATTTTATTGTTTACTATGAACCTAATAATAAAAAATAGTTTGATAATAAAATGTCTGATGGACAAATTGTTTATTTATAATCAGAGCCCGTAAACTTATAACCATTATAACCGTTTTTGACGTCAAAGTAGCCGTTTCGGAGATATTCGCTCTGAAAAATCGCGTACCACCGATTTTTCGCCGAGCGCTCCAAACTACCCCCTACTCTGAAGTCGATAGCGAAAAAACGTTGGGGAGTACGCAAATCGACCATAGAACTTTTTTTATGTAGAATTTAATGAAGAATATTTTTGTTCCTTTACCTGTTTTTCGTGGCAATGACGGATCCGAAGAAAAATGAGAATAACTGTAACTAAGTCCCGTCTGGGGGTGGTTCTTCGCCCCAAAAAGGTGTTTCCATCAACGAATAAGGTGGGAACTCTTCGGATCCTTAATTCTATTCCTATGAACTACACATAGCCCAAATATAATTTGTATATGAATTTGTTCTCCTAAAAAGTCTAATTTGCGTGGACTATACAGCTGACTTTCAACTATGTCTGGTAGGGGGTTGCAACCTTCGAAACTGTCTGGCTGCTTGGGAAACACCTTAAAATAGTTGCCGAAGTAGCATATATAAAATTCAGATTTTATAAAATAACGTAAGTACAATTACATTTTTTTATACTTTAAAGGGGTCTGGCGGGGGGTGGCCACCATAGAAAGTGTCTGGCAGTGGAGGACGTGAATTATTATAGCATCTCGTAAACAATATCAAAAAATTACGCTTTATAGTATGACGATTTTGAGCAGCAACTCTATACACCTTTGCTACCTGTTACCTGTCAAAGCCACCGCGACCGACTGTTCATAGTAGCCAATTCTTCTTACCTGTAGTAGTGTACTTCCGTAGACAAATTTTCAGATTTTATAAAATAACGTAGGTCTGGCGTTCACGGGATCTTGGTCTAATTCTATCGAACTTAAATAAGACAAAATAGACTTCTGGCATATGTCAGCCCGTCGAGTTGGCCATGGTTCAAGATATAAAAATCTGTGAAATTATATCATCGTTACAAGGCTAATTTTTTTGTGTGTACACATTTTATGTTTAGAATGAATAAAATAAGATCGCCAGAAAGTGTGCGCCGTCAGAGGCGCAACCAAAAAGGTCAAAAATTTAAAAAAACGGAGTTATATAACATGATCGTTACAAGCTTTTTCTAGGCTGAGCATGTTTATTTAATTGTTTTGAACACAGAAAAAAGATCCCAGAAAGAAACTCCCGTCAGTAAGGCTAGCCAGAAAGAAAATGTTTAGGATTTTTGAGGAAAATTGCATTTTTTTCGAATATTTCATCTCAGAATTCTAAACTCATCATTACAAGTTCTAGCTCCTTTTTAAAACGTAAATATAAGTTCCTTCAACAATCGAATAGCCTCCCTAGAAAGTTCTTAGTGTCAACAAAAGTACCATAGGCTCTTAAATATACAGGAATTTAACACTTTCGGCTAACTTGACTTCCTACCGTGCCTCAGATGTATTGTATCATTATTACCTTTCTGGCTGCGCCTCCTGACGGCCCACACTTTCTGACGATCTTATTTTATTCATTCTAAACATAAATGTGTACACACGAAAAAAATTAGCCTTGTAACGATGACATGATTTCACTGATTTTTATACAGTGTTCGTGACGCACCAAGGAGGTGTGCCGCCAGAAGTCGATTTTATGAATTGTTATCATCCACTAAACCATAAAAATATCTTAGTTCATAAAACGATGATGTGCCGAAAAAGCCACCTAGCTCCCGCTCTATAACTGAACAAGGCGCGTTATTTTGGAACCGGTCAGTAGATCACGGATTTTGCTGATTTTTTTTTATAGGTTTCTAATGTTAGATACTAAAACAACTACACTGAAAAAATTGCCGTTATTGCTCAGAAAACTATAGGAAAATTCGAAAAAATCCATAAAATCGGAAAAAAAAAAATGCGAAGAACCTCTTTTTTTTTTAATAACCTAGATTTCTGTGGCTAAAGACTATAATATTTTTAGAAAAATGGCAGAATTTTGAAAAAAAATAAGTAATAATTGAAAATTTTAAAGACAAAATCATAAAAAGTGAATTAAATACAAAATAATTTAAGTCTTAAAATATTTGATTCTTTTTGTGTATATTATATCTATTATAACTATATTTTCACCAAAATCATCTTCTTCATCGTCTTCATCAATTAGGACATGACGTCCCACTGCATTGTGTGTAACTAAACCCTCCACGAAGATCTTGGACTTCCTTTCATAAACGATGTGATTAGCAGATATGCCACCAAATATAGAGATCGTATTGACCATAACAACCAGCTCGTCAGGGAAATAGCAACACAGCTCTTAGTGAACAGAAGATTAAAAAGACAATGGCCAGAAGACCTAGCTAGGTGAAGACAGGTAGACCATCATTGGATGGTATTCAACTCAAGAGAAGCGACGCACACAAACCACTTACTTGTTACTCTGTACTATAATTAGAGTAGATTGTAAATAAGCAATAAAAATGAATTAAAAAATATAAAATAAAGTAAACTTAATTGTAAGACTAAAAAACACAAAAGTGGTACACTGGGGATAAGCCTGTACACATGCAATATTTTTGCCAAGAGTATTTGTATTTTGAATATTATTTAAAGTATAATACGATGTGCACTTTCCTCGTATTTAAGACGCTAATATTCAAAATTCTTTTTACTGTTGTCTCTCTTCTTCGAATTACATCGCCTATTTGTTTGGCTATATAATACAAGTAAAAAACTCAACGAGCTAGCCGTCTGACTTATTACGTTTTGTGTCTTCCGCAGAGATAATTTATAATTAATGAGGCAAGATCAAAATTAAACACGTACAACTAAACATATAAGTGTTTTCCTTATACACATTACTCAGCATAAAAAAAATGTACACATACATATCTTATCAGAACTAAATTAAATGTAGCGCAATCCTTATATTAACGAGCGTTGTAGTGATTTCAACGGTTGAGGTGATAAACGTCCCATCCGAAAGATAACGATACCACCTTATTAAAACTGACAGCTATCACTTGCCTCTTACCTTACTTTATTTCAGCGTTGTTTGAAGAAGACGCTATAAAATTTACACTTAGCCAGAGTCGTTATGCCAGAGAGTGTGAGCTTTGCGTCTCGTGATTTACCTTCAAGCGATTTGTGATTTGAATATAGGGAAATAGGAAAGTAATAACAGAAACATAAAAAATGTAAAATGATCCTCTCAAAAAGATGACCAAATCTATTTTTGAAATTACACATTTTTGCATCGGATATAAATTGATATTAATTAATAAATCAAAATCATTTGTTTTGCCAAATTACTTCAGAAATTAGCCTGGATTGAGTTTCCAAGAGGGAAATTTTTTTTATATTTATTTTTACAAAAAACTGCCAAAAGGATAAAAATTTAAAACGGATAAATCTGTAATTAAAACTACAATAATAATACCCTGTGTTTTTAAAATATGAAACTAGGGCACATTTTTTTTTCTTTTTTAATTTTACAAGAAAATGCCAACGGAGTAAAAAAAAATTGCTTCATTTAAATCGGACAAGTCCGTAATTAAAATTTCAATATTAGTACAGTGTGCTCTTAAAGTGAGTGAGTTGCTTGATTTAACTGAACTTCAATACTTATACAGCGAGTTCTGTTTTTATTTCATTATTTTTCTCGTAATTACAGCACTTTTATAAACTTTTGCAATAGTTGATTTTAACTTGAAAATAATTAAATGCCAGAAATAATTTAAGTGTGATTTTTTATTGCCAAAATGCGACAAAAATATATTTATTACAATTTTATGGTACTGGGGATAAAAGTTACCGCTACAAAAGAAAAAAGTATGAGCGGGTAGCAATGTAAAAAGTGCCCCCCCACCTACCGAACTAACACGGCTTTTATAAGATGTCTCGTATGCTGACTGTCTTGTATACAAAGTTTTAAGCTCGTGGACTCTGCATGGGGTGGAAAAAAAAAATAATTTATCCCTAAATGTTTTATTTTTTTTCTCACCTCTTATTTGACGCATCGCTTTGTAATTTGGCACAAATAATATTAGTGTTAGGAGAGTTTATTTTAAAAAGTATTACTCTTCTACGATGATTTTATGCATTAAAAAAAAATTAATAATTTTTTTCAATGGCCTAAAGGGTGACCACCCTGTTTGACACTATTATCATATTTTGATATAATGGGTATTTAAACTATAACTATCACATATAATAGTTATAGTTTTATTAATGCGGTGGAACAGGATAAAAATAAATAAAAATTATCTGAACTTGCAATATTACGAGTATATTATTTAATATTTAAATAGGTAATCATATAATTCATTCCGACAAGAGTAACTGAGTGATGCAGAAATTGGACCCATATTGCGAGCAAAGGAAAAAGGAACCCGACCAGAATAGAAGGATGTCTCAAACAGAGGAGTAGGATTGAAGGCTTTGTAGTCGCAATGAGATTCACTTAGAGCATTACACGGGCTGTTATTATTATTACATATGAACATCTATAAGACTTATTTTATTAATCATTAGGAACATGATAACTCATAAAAAACAAAATTATTTGTCCAAGTCACTTTCCTCATCTAACTGTGGCAGTAAAGAAAGTTTTATTGGTTGATTCGATTATAGTACCTCCAATTTTTTTACATATTATACATTGTTACTGTTTTTGCGTTTGAAATTAAGTGAGCTGATTTTGCTCTCCGAACTATTGCTATCAGTTGTAGAACTTTCCATTTCGTGCATAACACTGATTACTATCTAAGTTTTTTAAAAAGGGAAAAATTAAGTATTAGGTACAATACAAATAACATAAGAAAACCAAGATACTATATATGAGAACGTAACAGTATGAGATGGAGCTGCGTAGATTTGTAAGACCGATGCGGCTGCGGCAGAGCGGGGGACGTGAGTAGCCAGCAGCCAATTGAGAAATGACTTATTTTCTAGTTTTAGTGCCTCTTCAACTGTCACAGCACGCACTTCTGACCGCGGGGTGTCTTTAAAGGCAGCTTCTACTTCGAGGGCATGCACCAAAGCCTCGCTAATACTTTGATGCCGCGATATTCTAAGAATTCGCCTGACCTTTTCGGCCCTGATGGCATCTAAAAAGGCTTCCACGGCTAGTTGTTCCTGAAATTCTCTTGGTGCACTCGGATATGCCAGGTGTGCGCCGGTCTCTCTATCGCAGCTTCGAATTCTTGTAAGCTTTCCCCAACCTTTTGCGTCCTTAATTTTAGCTGAGCCTGGTATACTTGGGCAAGGTGTTGGTCGCCATATCTCAAGTCTAATGCAGCTTCCAAGACTTTGAAGCCCCTTTGTTTCTCCACCGGGATGGTCTGAAATAACTCTGAGGCTTGGCCCCTTAGCGCCAGAACTAATGCCATTGCCTTTTCCTCGTAATCCCGGTTATTCGCACTTGCAGCTGCCTCAAATGGTCACTTGTACGTTGTCCATGAGCTTTGGCCGTCAAATGAGGAAGGTTCTAAACGAGGACCTGATGATGCTACCGGCTGGCCTCCTTTCTCTCTCAATTGTCGTTTAAAGCTCTCCACTTCCCTTCGACCTCATTCGTCTTTTCTTTGATGTCGCTTAGTTCCCCTTTGACTTGACTGACTTCTGTCTTGACCACACCTACTTTATCTTCGACTTTGTTTATCTCTTCTTTGATTTCGTTAGTGATTGAATTCATAGCGCCTTGTTGGATTTTCATTTGATCGCTCAGGATTTTCCTCAGTTCTTCCTGGCGTCTTTCTTGGTCCTCTTTTCCTTCTTGGCGTTGTCTTTCTTGTTCTTCTTTCTCCTCTTGACGCCTTATTTCCAGGTCTTCCATTATTTCCTTCAATTCGTGTCTTTCTTCTTGACGCCACACAGTGGCACGAATCTTGATTTTTTCGTTCAAAATTATCTAGAGCACTTGCTTCGCAACCGATTGGGATATATTTTTTTAAATACTCGTTATTTAATTTCCAAAAAACGTAAGAGAGCCGATTTCGGCATAAACTTAAACAAAAATATTTCATTTTTCATCACTTCTTGGCATTTTTATAGCCGCCATTGATTCCGCCATCTTGCAGGTTGGTTTATGACAATTTGGATGTCAGATTCGTAATTAGCGACCTCAAGAACCCTTAAGTAACAAGATTTATGTAAATTGGATAAGAAAAAAAAGTTTTAATTTGTAAGTAACATGGTAATCACAGTGTAACATGGGCATTTTGGCTAAGCTCAATAATTTTGGTTAGCATAATTCAAAAATCGGCTCTCTTACGTTTTTTGGGAATGAATTAACGAGTTTTTTAAAAAAAATCCCAATCGGTTGCGAAACAAGTGCTCTAGATAATTTTGAACAAAAAAAATCACAATTCGTGCCACTGTGCGCCGCCTTTCTTCCTCTTGACTTCGCTTTTCTTGTTCTTCTTTTTCTTTGCGATGTCTTATCTGAAGTGAAATAACTAAACATGAATGAATTATATGATTACCTATCTAAATATTAAATAATATACTCGTAATATTGCAAGTTCAGATAATTTTTATTTATTTTTATCCTGTTCCACCGCATTAATAAAACTGTAACTGTTATATGTTATAGTTATAGTTTAAATACATATTATATCAAAATATGGTAATAGTGTCAAACGGGGTAGTCACCCTTCAGGCCATTGAAAAAATATATTATTTTTTTAATGGATAAAATCATCGTAGAAGAGTAATATTTTTTAAAATAAACTATCCTAACAGTAATATTATTTATACCAAATTACAAAGCGATCCGTCAAATAGGAGGTGAGAAAAAAAATAAAACATTTAGGGGTAAATTATTTTTTTTTCCACCCCATGCAGAGTCCACGAGCTTAAAACTTTGTACACAAGACAGTCAGCATACGAGACATCTTATGGAAGCCATTTTAGTTCGGTTGCTACCCGCTCATACTCTTTAATATTTAATATTTAATATGTTAATATTTCCCGTAATGGCATCAGATAGGCGGTCAAATTAAAAAAAAAATTAGTTCCGCATTCCATTTAAATACAGAACTACAGGGTGGACCAAATTAGATGGGATTTGAGGTTTTCTCTAAAACTATGACAGATAGACAAAAACAATATATTTGTCCTGAGCTCGATTTTCGAGAAACAAACAATGGCGGAAACCGTTACCGAGCTACAGAGCTTTTTTGAAAAATTGTCATTTTTGGATGACTATATCTCCATTACCACGTGTCGAATCGAAAATCGAGTAACACATTCTTAAGGCACTTTTTTGAGTAGAATTCTTTACTGATAAGAAGAAAATTCCCTCAGTTTTCGAGAGATAGACATAACTTGTGTTTTTTTTTTTTAAATGGAACAGCTTGTAAATTATTTCACTATTCAATTACAACTTAAATTAGCTATCCAACGATATATCATATGTCATATTTATCTCCAGAAAAGGTGGTTAATTTTCGAAAAATTTAATATATTTGTGAGGGGGCCATGGAAAATTATTAACAACAACACTTTTATGTAAAATAATTTTGCCAAAAATAGGAAAACTAAACCACAATAAATGTTCGAATTGTCTTCCATTGACATCTATGCATATTTATCGC
Source organism: Rutpela maculata (assembly GCA_936432065.2). Lineage (NCBI taxonomy): Eukaryota > Metazoa > Arthropoda > Insecta > Coleoptera > Cerambycidae > Rutpela > Rutpela maculata. Next base: position 24,380,935 of record OW386290.2, read on the forward strand.
ATTTCTAATATTTATTGAGAAGGCCATGGTAAAAAAAAGAAATTTTAAATAATCGTAAATGTCAAAAACTAATTTGTGAGTTAATTGTGAGTGAGCATTGGTAAAAATGGTTCAGTTTAGTAATGATGAAAAATATGATATGATTAAGTGTTTTATGGAATGCGGAGATGATTTAAATTTAGCTTCCGAGCTTTATTCCTAGAAGCAGTTTGCATTATGAGAATTATTATAAAATTTACTTGGTATTTTCATACTCATTATTGGAGTACATACATATTTATTTGTATCGGATAATAAAAAGTCCATCGAAGGCATAAATACAATGAACAAGTTAATACCATTCCATGGGAGTTTTATACATTCTATAAATGATATAAATACTTTATAAAATAATTCCCAGAAATGTTCGGCAGGAATTTAGATGTTAATAAATCTTCAGCAGCTGCATCTTCTGAGCTAAATATGGCAAAATGATACAAAGGCGTGGCGAACATGCCAAGTACTGGGCGACCGCAGAAATATTGCTAATTAATGTTAAATTTCTGTTAGTTTTTCTTTTTGGTATTTTTTGCATCAAATATGTACTTCCTTACCCAGTATATTAGAGGAAGATAAAAACTGTGTACTAGTTGAACCAAAAAAATTGCACCCGTTCTATGCAAAAATATGCAAAAAATTGCTCTTTTCAGAGGGAAATAAATTTTCCTGACGCAGCCATGTATTCCATGAAAAATGTACGGCATGGCAATTAAAAAGCATTAAGATCATTGAATTTGATGTTGGTTCAAATCACTACTAATACACTAGTTAGGGGGTTGCGCCCGGGATTTCTCACCCTGTAAGCACCAAATATGTACGGCGTTGCTGAATAATGAATCTATGAATATATACAAATCTAATTGTACAAACGCCATACAGTATTAAATCACCTATATGCCTGGAAAATTTTTCGGAAAATCAAAAATTCTTCTGGCTTCCAGTTCCATTATTTTCGTACGGCAGTAGGTTCTAGGTGATTATTTTTTTATGAACTATCAAACATGAGGAATGCCGAACAAGAATATTTTGTCTGAAGAGCGAATTTTCGGATGGGAAATTCAATTTACCTGTGTACTCACCTGTATCGCCCAAAAGTGACGGCATAGTGCCTCATATACAGCATCGTACTTAAAAATTACGATGGGCTTGTAGTGTTTTCTTCATTTCTAACATTTTCTTTGCCGCAATTTTTATTTTTGAGATCATTGATGTTTAGTACATTTCTTCTGTTAGCTGTTTTTCTTTTTCCTTGTGATATTTATTTTGATATTATTCATGCTGTAGTATCTTCCTCCATCTGGTCGTATTTTTCTGTCTACATTAAAGCCTCCTAATATTATGATGGTCATTCTCCTTTTCTCATTTCTTATGATTTCTTGCTCTAGCTGTGTGTTTCTATTGTCTATCTTATTTTAAGTGAAGCTCTTGCAAAGCATTTTTTATATTGTTTCAATTCCCATTCGGTTTTTTTATTAAAAGTACTTCCTACTTAAGGTGGTTAATTTTATATTTAAAATAAATAATTTATGTTGTTGAAAGCCAACTAACTGTTCATGATCATGATATTTAGCCTATTAGAGCTCGATATTTATTTATTTTATTATACTCTTCTCAAAAACGAAGAGTATATTGCATTTTATCAGCACATTTCTAAAACCGTAAACATCGCTCGTAGAGAAAAAAATTTCACATCATTGTATTAGTGAACGAATTCTGAACAACTTTCAAAATGTCCGTCAGTCCGTCCGCCCGTCACGTTTCTTGTAAGTACGATTACTTAAGAAAGAAAAGTCCGATTGTATTGAAATTTGGAAAGTAAGTTAGTGTTAGTTAGAGGAAGAACCCTATTGTTTTTGAATAAAATCAATCAGTAAATGAGAAAGTTATTAATCATTTAATTTAAAAAAATATATTTTCTTAATTTTTGTCGCTTGTACTTAGAAATCTTGCGAAATGTTAATATCTATAAAATGTTAATACCCATAATATATACTTTTTTCGTTTATGCATTTTACTAATACATATTTCATAATAATATATCTAAATTCAATTTCGACCAATAGTACAGTAACTATAGAGGTTTTAACTTCGGAATAATGTCATAATGAACGGATTTCGTTCATTTTTGGCAGTACAATAGTAAATGCTTCACAGAAAAGTTTCTATATTGTGCGACGGCTTGCTAATTTATAGGGGGCGGATACCACCTCCTCTCAAAAAAATAAAAATTTATATAAATTTGTTGGCTGAAATAGAATCAAATTTTAAGAAAAAAAAAGGTTCTATGCAATCTTTCACATAAATTAATAGTTTTTAAGTTATAACGACTTCAAGATTGCGATTTTAGCTTAAAACAAAAGGTATTTCCAAACGGCTTTCGTCAAGTATCTCGAAAAGTATTACTTTATCGAAAAAATGTTACAGACCAATTACAGAAAGTACAAACTGGGAATTAATTATATTTTTTGTTTACTGATGTAGGATTAATAATTTCGGAGATATTTAAGTTTATATTTGGTATACAAGTGTTTCGAAATTACCTTTAAAGTTTAAAATGTATTTTTTTCTAAAGCAAGTGCTTTAAATGAGCAAAAAAAATTGAGCATCTAGGTAATGCTACATCATAACGAAAAACTGTATTTGAGATAATTTTTTTAAATTACTGGCGTACTGGCTAATTAGAGTAACAAAATGGCGACCTTTTTATATAAAAAAATATAAATACGCATATTTTTCCGTCATAACTTCTTTATTTCTTATGCTACAGGAACGAGTAAAAAATAATTCGAAAGCGCAATTAATTGTCTTTAATTTCATTTCTTAGCATGAGTGGCAATTTCTGAGATATTTAATATTTAAACTGCATTTTTCGTCTTATAAACATTCGGACGCCATTTGTAAACTTTCATATCTCCGAAACTCTTAAATCTATGTAAATAAATAAACAAGCAAAATTCATTATCAGTTTACGAGCTTTATTTTTGATCTCTACCTAGTTTTCAATAAACCTAATATTTATTGAGATATTTGGAAAAGAACAAAAAAATTACGTTTCATCGAAAATACATTTATAGTTTAAAATGCATTTTTTCCTAAAGCAAGTGCTGTATACAAACCAAAAAATTTGAGCATCTACGTCATGCTATATATTAATAAGAAATAGTGTTCGAAACTCCTTTTTTTTTAATTACTGGGTAATTACAGTAACAAAATGGCGAAGTTGTTATTAAAAAAATGTGTAGACGCACATTGCTTCGGTCATAACTTCTTTGTTTTTTATGCTACAGAAACAAATAAAAAAATACTTGAAAGCTTAATTCAAATGGAGTGACGGTGAGAGGTAAACTCTCATATGGTCAGAGTTTACCTCTCACCGTCACTCCATTTGCGTTAGTTTGTATAAGACTAGCAAGTTGACCACTATCATTTGTCTGTTCCATAACCTATGGCATACTGATGAGAACATAACAAGTTCGAATCCGGTCTATGTCTGGTTAGGAATTGACCAGTGGCGCAGCCAGAAACTTCATCTGGGGGGGGGCCAATAGAACCGGCCTTCCCAGAGGTTGAGGAAAACTTTTCAGAAAATGGTCTACTAGATAATATTGGCATTAATTACATTTATTAATTACAAGAAATATTTGGATACTGCTTTTAGTCCCTTCAAATTAGTCAAAAAATTGCTGTTTTATGGAAAATCTTCCCACAGTTATGAGACCTGTAAGAAGTGAAGTATTTGTTTGGGTTGTTTAATCATGATTTTCACCCCCCCCCCCCCGCAGTTCTAAAAAGGATGGTTTTTGAGAAATATATACATATGTATGAAATTTAGCGTTTTTTCATCTTTTTCTCTATTTTGAGGAAAACTATGCATTTTGGTGAAAAATATCAAGAGAGCAAAGTTGTAGAGCATAAAATTTCCTATAAGTTCTGCCTCTACCATTTTTTTGCGAATTCAGCTTAGTTTCGCCGCTAGAGGGCACGAAAGAAATAAATATACATATGGACTTTTGCGTCTTTTTTAGATTTTGAGCCAAAATTATTCATTTTTATGAAAAATTACGTGAGATCAAAGTTGTAAAACATAAAATATATATATTTTTATGAAAAAAAAAAACTGGAATTAAATATAGTGAATTTTATGTTCTACAACTTTGATCTCATGTAATTTTTCATAAAAATGCATAATTTTGGCTCAAAACCTAAAAAAGGCGCAAAAGTCTATATGTTATATTTCTTTCGCGCACTCTAGCGGCGAAACTAAGGGGAATTCGAAAAAAAGTAGAGACAAGAATTATAGGAAATTTTATGCTCTACTACTTTGCTCTCTTGATATTTTTCACCAAAATGCATATTTTTTCCTCAATATAGAGAAAAAGACGAAAAAACGCTAAAATTCATATATATGTATATATATATATATCTCAAAAACCACCCTTTTTTAGAACTGCGGAGGGTAAAAATCATGTTTTAGACAACACAAATACTTAACTTTTTACAGGTCTCATAATTGTGGGGAAATCTTCTTTATTTTTTGGTTTTTTGGTTCATGGAAGACGGCTTGGGGGGGGCCCGGGCCCCATGCCCCCCCCCCTGGCTGCGCGCCTGGAATTGACAAATGATAGTTGGTTACTGATCACAATTTGAAGGTGTAATTTAATGCAGGTCGGGGTATTTGCCCGCTGAGTAGTTGTTTCCTTCAAATCCTATTTCATAAACAGTGAGGATAGCCCACTAAGGCTAGAGGTCGCCGCTCTTGGTACTTGCTTTGCAAGTCGCTATACGCCACAGAGACATATGTGATTATGTCCGGCGTATAGTAGCATCTAACCATATGAGAGTTTACCTCTCACCGTCACTCCATTTGCGTTAGTTTGTATAAGACTAACAAGTTGGCCACTATTATTTGTCTGTTCCATAACCTATGGCATACTGATGAGAACATAACAAGTTCGAATCCGGTCTATGTCTGGTTAGGAATTGACAAATGATAGTTGGTTACTGATCACGATTTGAAGGTGTAATTCAATGCAGGTGAAACAGGAAACAAAGTGAAATAGGAAGACAGAGGAAGACAATGAGAATATATAATAAATTTATACTTAAATGTTGCCTTGGTTATTTACAAAAATTAGTAGTTTTTTTGGTGGGGGGTAGGGGGGGTCTGGGAAGGATTTGTTTTATTTGTTAGGCCAAAAGTTGAATAAATGTGGTATAGTTGTCTATTAGGTACTTTTTACATGTCCTTTTAAATTTCTTTTTATTATAGGCTATAATATATTCAGGTAGCTGGTTATATAGTTTGATGCCATTGTATTTGATTTGTTTCTGGCAGATTGTTTTATTATATTCTGTAGTTTGATACGCTTTTTTAGTTTTATTTCTTGTTTCATAATGGTGATTTACTAGCCAGCCAAATGTGTTTCATGTGAGTAAAAACTATAGCCGCATGCACAAGCGCGAATCCAGGGGGGGGGGGGTCATGACCCCCCCCGAAACATCAAGAGTGTATAAAATATTCTAGTCTTTTATTGCTGATTAACCAGCGAAACCAATAAAATATAAAAGCAAACCGTAAAAAATAACGTTAACGTATAACGTATATGTTGTAGGTATGTAATAATTTGTAATTTGTATTATCTTTAAAAAAAATTATAGTTAAAACGTGCTCGATGGCCTGGTCTGCCACTGCACTGTGCAGTTGTCAGGCCAAGACCAGGGCCCAGGACCCAGGGCCAGGCCATCGGGCAGGTTTTAAATCTAATTTTCTACTATTCTACTACGGCACTAACCTATGTGCAAATGAATTAATGAATTTGTTATTCTGTTTTATATTTTTTTATACTTTTTTGTATTCTGTTTTCTGTTGTTTTCTTAAATGACAATATGTCTTTGTTTGTTTGTTATTCGGTTTATGTTTTTTATATCTTTTTTGTATTCTATTATTTTGTTTTATTAAATTATTTTTTCTTAATTAAAAAAGTACATTTATTTTTGTTTTTTTTTCTTTAACAAAATTCTGCTATTGATCTCAAAAATTAAATTTGTTTTGACGAAACTCAGTTTCCAATTTTCGTCTGTGATACATTTTTCCTGTGGAGGCAGAGCTCTGTTCATGACAAAAAAAAAATAATTTTTGCAATTACATGAAAAAAGGAAAAGGAAAATTCGAATGACGAAACCTATTTTTCGAAGAAACTGTTTTCACAACTCGTGTTTGTTTTAGGTTTTAGAGCGTTTGGCCTTGAAATATACCGATTTTTCGCCCGCGACGCATTTTTAAATATTATCCCCTTTTGATGTCATAATTCATGGGATGATCCCCTCCCAAAATAGAGATCTGGATCCGCGCCTGCGCATGCATATACAGTCCCCAGACATTCAGTAATTCGTTCTCTATAAATATATTTCTGCAATGGTCCTTACTTTTCTGTTCAAAATTGTCCTTAGTTTATAGTTTTGTGTTATTTGAAGAGGCTGAAAGGTTGCATTGTATGCCTTGAATTGAATAAAAACTGCCTAACAATAAAATATAGTCGTTACTGTATTCTATTCTTTGAAAGACATAAGTACATAAATAGTGACCGTACATAACGAAGTGTAAGCGTCAAAATGAGTTAAGAGACTGGTATTGCTTCTAAATAAAATTGGTTTCGCCGGCATCGCAATAAAGCATATTCCACAAAAGCCACTAACCAGTCCACCTTTTTCGCGCCCACTGTGTACGTTGGCTGTACGGCAACTCTACCCAGGGATGTAGGGGACTAATTAGGGGCCTTATCTTTAAGATATCGACCACAGATACACGTCTACATGTGTACGCACGATTTGTGCTACGATCTCCGGATATATCGCGTCTCGTAATTGCACTTTTAACTTATTACCGCTAGGATATCGTAAAGAAACATTCACTCAACATTTCTTCGATTAGCAACACTGTTGAGAGATTTTACACCTTCACGGCTCTTGAAAATCTACAGATAAACATGGTTTATCTAAAACTGTCGCATTTTTGCAAAACATATGAAGAAAAGTCAATGAAAATTTAGTCAACTTATTTCCTAGGATTTTGGCATTGTATTATTATACTATTCACAATTACGAAAACGAAGAGCATATTGCATTTGATTGGCACGTTTCTAAACCGCAAATATCGCTCTTAGAGAGAAAAATTTCATATTATTGTGTTAGCCATAGAATTTTGAGCAATTTTCAAAATATCCCTGTCTGTTTGTCACGTTTTTTTGTAAGCACAATAAGCTAAGAAATAAAGTCCAATTATATTAAAATTGGGACAATAAGTTAGCCCAAAAGAAACCTATTATTTTTTTAAAAAATCGACCAGTAAATAGAAAATAGGTAGAAAATCGTAGGCTTATAACTTTACTAAGCTATTTATCTAAAATTCCCTAGAAAGCAGTTGCCAATAGAATACACTAGAACTAGATTATTCAGAAGCAAACTGAAAATGTTTTTAATGTATTTAAAAGAAATAAAAGATACCTAGTTTACATTTAACTATGAATAAAATTAAATATAGACATTTATCTTGCGGACATTTACACGTATATATGATATCTGGACATCTGATACAGATGAAAAATAAACGTATATTTTATCCTGTGTGTTACTTGGGTTGTTTGACTTACCTATTTACCCCCATTTACCTCAATTTACCTCCCAATCTAACGGAGTAAGATCAAAATATAATGTAGCTCCAGATTTCAATAAAATACACATGTGTACCAAATTTTAAGTCGACGGTTCCAGAGTAATCGTGCGCACAGGAGAAGTTACAGACTTACAGACCGACAATTTTATTTTTTATTTAAAATCTCGACGTTTTATGACATTCTAAGTCTATTTGAACAATAAAAATTTTCAATTTATTTATTTATTTTTTTTGAGTTCCTCTTCCACTGGATATGGAAGTAAAATAATGAAAAAAGTGTGACGGAAGAAAATATTTCGCATGTAGTTAACATAACTGTCAAAGAAGAAAGATATCAAAAAATACAAAGAGTCACTCTAAAAAAATTAATGAAAAAAATGTGACGGAAGACGATAACATTTCGTATGTAATTAACACAACTATCAAGGATGAGAAAAAAAAAGTATATGAAGAAAATGTGGTGGAGGAGGATAACATTTTGCGTGCAGTTAACACAACTGTCAAGGAAAAAAATATGAAAAATATACACGGTGGTCACTCACAAAAATAATGAAAAATTGTGACGGAGAGATAACATTTCACATGCAGGTAACACAACTGTGAAGGATGAAAAATATGAAAAATATACAGGTGCACAGATAAATATAATGTTTTGATTTAAGGATACATTATTTCATATATACACAAATAAATTCCTCATATAAAACAAATACTTTTGTTTCAAGAATAATTTATTTAGGTACTGGAAGATTTTTTTTCTTGCTACAAAAGTATTTCTTTTATATGAGGAATTTATTTGCGTATTAGATGAAACAATGTATTCTTGAGTCAAAACATTATTTTTATCTGTATGATCACTCTAAAAAATCATTTAGAAATTATAGTGAAAATTTTTAGCTCAAATAGCAGTCCTATTAAATTCATACATTTCTAATCACGTGTGCTGAAACAACCAATCACAACAGAATTACAGTGAAAAGATCCCTTAGGGATCTTTTCACTTATGTCATCCAGTTTCACAGTTCAATAATTTAAAATTTATTTTTTGACAATGCCGATTTGAAATTGCAAATAATGATTTAATGAATATAATAATAGAGGAAAACACACCAAATAATAAATAATACATAATCTACATTTAATTTTACAAATTGCTCTTTTAATAATTGTGTTTTTAATAAATAGTTTTGAACAAATAAATAAAATAAATTGCAAAAAAATTTTCTATGCGAACACCCCTCGAACGTTGACAAATAGCTCATAATTTTATCACGTTGCTTTTAGGTAATATCCCTCCGCCTACGGCATCGGGATATTACCAAGCAAGTGCTTTCGGAAACTGTGATAAAATTATTTCGTATTATCAACGTCCTTGGGATATTATAGCTGAAAATTTTATACCAATCATTATTAGCCAATCGGACACGTTTATTGTGTCATTGTCGCTATGACAACCATCAAATTTTTTGGAAATCTTACTTACCCATGAGCACCTATCTACGTGATTAATAAGTGGAAATTTCCCTGGTTTGACAGCAATGATTAAACAGTGGCGTTTATATTATGAAAAATATTTTTATATTTATTTTAAATTAAATTAGTACAATTCTGGCTTACTATGTTTCCTTACATCATTAACTAATTCCAAATGCTTTAAAAATTCCACTTGTACATCTTCTTTCCTCAGAAAATAAAGCACAAAGCCGTTTTATGACATATTTCAAGACACTTGTGATTCCATGGCTAACTATTATCGATTTTTTAGGGGATATTATTTGTCACCACTTTAAATCACAGCAAATATCATTTCATCTTGGTTTCCCTTTACTGTAGTATAAAGATTGCATACGAAATAAATTATTATGACTAATATTAATTCCCTATATTATTTTTATGCGACTAGAGCGTAGGGAATATAAGAAATAAGTATACTAAACTTGTTTTAATTTTACTTCACTCTCATTATTCCATATTTTGTCTACTATTAAATATTTCATTTTACTAAGATATGAGGAAACCACATAAAAAAATAAAAACCAAAAAAATTAATCTAACACCGGCAGTACCGGCACCAGCCTACAAGATTTTGCAAACATTTCCAAAGTTTTTAAGCTATTGCATAGCTTCTATCGCGGGCCTTGAGCGCGGGGATCGAATCCAGAAATTCCGTAACGAAAAAACCTCACGCTCCCCACTCCGACGGGCAAGGAGGTGTGGCTTGAAGGCCGTGCATCGTCTAACGTCGTTTCAGTTTGGCAGTGTTCGACACGGCGTTGTGTGCGTGCGATTAGACGTATTGTACGACTCTACGAAACTCGCACGAATCGAGACGAGCTGCTCCGAAATCGGACGAATACATAAGCAGCTGTTTATGAGAAAGTATATAGGTGTATAGGTATTTATGTACAACAGTGAATATTTTATTTATTTAATAATAGAAAAATTTGTTTTCTTATCGGTCACCACGCTCAAAAAGTGTAACTTGAATTAATATCAAAGAAAAAGCAATACTGCATGAATAAAATAAATAAATAAAATTATAATTGCATAAGTTGATACAAAATGCTATGCAATAGCTTTACCGCGGCAGTCCCCGAGTGCCACACGTCTTTTTTTTTTGTCAAGTAATTTTGGTCTAAAATTTTCTTACCGAATCTCCCTCGCTCTTGAATTAAAAATCCGGAAATTTTTTCTCGCTCACGAATTTTTAAAGAGAGATTTTCAAAAAATTCGGACCTCAAAAAAATTTCCGGAAAGAATTCAAGCACTAGGGAGATTACAAGTGAAAATAATACGTATAGGCTGTAGTTAACACATTTATAGAGGAGGAAACCTGAGATACTTTTACTGAAAGATATACAGGGTAGTCATTTTAAAAAGTAAGAAGCGACAGAGGAAAATGATATTTGAAATGTGGTTGTCACTATGGCCAGGGAAAAATAAAATATAAATAAAAGATATCAAACAAAGGGGGAAGTTTTGTGTACAAACTTTTGAGTAGAAGAAAAATTCTGTGTCGGTTTGTCTGATACTTTTTTGTGCGCACCATTACTCTGGAACGGTTTACGATATTGACCTGTACTATAAGAAAATCTAGAACTGGATTATATTTTGATCCCATTCCGTTGAAGGGTTCGGGAGGTAAACGGAGGTAAAGGTAAAAGTGGGGCAAGCAAGTAAGAGTCCACAGAATTAAGAATTAGTATATTTACAAAATTCCAAGGTCTCACTAAAGAGGGTAAAACGAATAAAACTGTAATTTAGTGTGTGCAAAAGAACCAGGTTTCAAAATTTTTTTAAATCAGCCACCCCCACCCCATTATTAAAGTAAACTGTGATTTAGTGTGTGTACGAGAAGCGAAGGACTCAACATTTTTTTTGTCATCGGCCACACCATCATGGAAGAGGAATACAAAATACGTTTAGAGTGTGGTATTTGATGGCGCGAAAACATGCAGTCGATTCAGTTAGCACAGCAACATACGGATTTTTGTAAGAAAAAATATCGCTGTATTTATAAATCTGGATGTGGAAGTAGTGATTCCCTTAGACAGCGGTTTCTTGAATTGTTGCTTTATTTACGTGGTATTTAACATTGTTAAAACATTTTAGTGTCGTAAAAGAACCCAAATTAAACCAAAGTAAAAAATTTTAAAATGCAAAAATGTATAAAACAAAAAAAAATCAAATCAATTTTAAGAACCAAGTGTTTAAAAAAAATGTTTTTCTACTCATATAAATAAAACATTTTTTGCACTGTCTACTCTATATAAGTGACATTTTTTTACTCTAGAGATAAAAGTATTTTCATCTCTAGAAGTGAAAAATTTTACATAATTTGACACAATAAATTTGACATTTTCATTTTCACTTCTAGAGATTTTCATCTCTAGAGTAAAAAAACTTTCATATATAGTAGATAATGGAGAAATTGTTATTTTCATACATATGAGTAGAAAAAATAACATTTCCTACACGAGATGAAATACGTTGTAAAATATAATATTACCTACTACTTGATGGCATAATTTTATGAGGCGGCAAAGTTTCAAACGATATATGTTTTTTTGACAGTTTAAATCAATATTTTGACTTGAGGTTTTTCTGTGGTTGTTAACATCCATAAATAGCATATTTTTCTAAAATGTTATCTAAATCGGTACGTTATTAGAGCTATAATAAATTGTTTATAAAAGCTATATATTATCTTTCAATTTTTTTTTGAGGTTAAGTACATGTGATCTTAAAAAAATACTACGAGTGGTTATTTGATGTATCCTTATTCTGTAATAAGGATACTAAAACTTGAAAGACTAGTCAAGTATGTTTTTGCATCGGAAAAAATTGGGGAATATATTTAATTGCCACTCGTTTCATAAAGATTTTATCAAGTTTATATATTATTTTACGAACACCTTATATTGGAAATCATTACGCTAGACCTATAATTAACAAAAAAATAATGGTAATAGTATCATACCACTGTCATTTTCAACTATAAAATCAGTAAAATATACTATAGATGGTATGCGGACTAGCAAAATGTACATGACCTGTTCGTATATGATTTTACATATAAAGTCAACGCAAATACATAAATTGACAATCTGGTCTTATATAGGCTGAAACACATCGTTATGGTCAATGTTTCACGTTTTAAGTATATAGTTTTAATATCAAATTGCGACGTTATTAAAGAAATACTTACTTTATATTTTAACGACTAAAGCAATATTAAAATGGTAATCTTGGACATAAAATTACAGCGTTACACTACACATAATTATACTTTAAATGTTATAATACCGCCATAGATATTATACAGCGTGTCCCCGGAAGGAGTTACTTTATGCAAAAAGTCTACGATAATGATTTAAGTGGCAATACTGTCTTATTAAAACAGAAAATTGAGGAAGCTGTAACTTCTATAAATAAAAAAATTGATTGGATATGCATGTGTGCACAAGAAATTCAGAAAACGAATAAAGAAGTGTAAATTCGCTGACCATTTTCACATTAGAGATTAATAAAGCTAAAATAATATAGCAGAATGATAAAATGTAGTATACATTTTATTATATGACTAGCACCGTGGTATGACTTTCTTTCTCTATATACTTTTCGTCTTCGTGTTTCCGAAGAGAACAGAAAGGAAAAATGCATATAACATTTTTTTTAGAAAATTTTATAAGGTTTATTTCTTATACCGGGTGTAACAGGATCATGGTACACCCCCCTTCTCTCCTTTAATTTTAAAGATAACTGATTGAAATTTGGTATTACCTTACCCTTTGCTTAGCAAAAATTAAATTTGGAAATACCGGTTAAGGTAAAATTCAAACAAAATTCAGGCAAATCGCAAGGGTAAGTGCGTTCGACTAGCTGATTTATTTGTGGGGCTGGATCGTGGGTTCGTTTTTATCTTTTAGGTGAATTTGAGAGTAAGTCAATATCTTCACTATATTTTTGCCAAGCTAGTTTGTTTTATCACTCAGGGGTAGTTTTATTTTAGATGTTGAAAGAGGGCGCCATCCACAGAAAAGTATGAGATAGTTAAGCTACCCTGCAAGTGATGAAACCAACTGTTGTGGAAAGATTAGATCGTTCAAGAGACAGACACAAACAAACAAAATGAGAAAATGAATTTAGGATAAAAAGTTACAATTTATTTTAGCGAATACTCAAAGATGACAAATTTTATAAATCAGACAATTGAAATGGTGATAGTCAAAAATTACCAAAATCTTATGGTATTAAAAATGATTTCGTAAATTATTACTAAGATTAAATCAATATAAATCACGTTATTGAAATCTTAAAATAATAATTAAGTGCAATGAAATACTAAAGTTAAATTACATAAAAAAAATTGATAAACGATTTATGACTTCATAAAAATTTGTCGATGGAAAAAATGTCTTTATACAATAAAAATACACAACTTAACTAAAAAATCAGAACTTAACACTTTCTCACCTATCCCTGGAGAAATGGACGCTACAAAATGGATTCTGATGGATTCAGGTAATCTTTGTCAGCGACCTCATTAACACGGGCGGCTCTGTGCTTTGATCTCTCGAACACCTATACGAATACGCTGGGGTTTTTTTGATCAGACTAAACTAAAGTTGACTTGACCTCAAATTGACTATACTGAATGAACTATTACTGCGAGTGGTATATAACTTATATTTAACCAACCAAACTGAACTGAACCAAAATAATTTCCATTTATTGCTGAATGTTCATCTGCTTACACGGACACGTGGAAAACGTGTTCGTATGGATTCCAAAGTGATCTGACTGGATTAATTTAATAACCCACGTGGTGTCCAAAAATAATTGAACTATTTAGCAGCAAAAAATAATATAATAATAATAATATAATAATATAAAAATATAAAATAATAAAAGGCAGCAAAACTCCTACGTTTTCAAAAGAAAAGAGAATTTGTTTAATATGTGTTTGCGAAACTGAGATTATCATTACACAATTTTGATATAAAAATGGCAGCCATGGAAAATATGGCTTGGAGCCGTCAAATATTGAAGAGATAAAATTAACAAATAATTTTAGTTACCTTTTACTGTTCTTCTTACTTAAGTAAAACCCGATAATGGCAAAAGGAAGCAAAGAGTTTGCTTAATTAATTATCGTGACTTAGGAGTAATTGACTAAACCGCCACAGAACTGGAAATTAACATTGATCTCTCTCCGTGACAATAATAAGGTATGATGCCCTCCAATTAGACCAATGCTGCCATATCATAATAATTCAGATATCAAATAACTAGATTTGCAAATCTAGGGGAGGCATACTTATATGCAACCCCTATACTATCCAATGTATTGTGTGTAAGATAGACTCAATCAGCAAAAGCATAATTAAATGTGAATGTTCGTCCCGCGTTATTCGTAGAAATTATATAGCCCAGGTGTTAATGTGCAGTCGACAAAAACTGCTAACATAGACAACAAATAGTGGTTTAAATTAAAGTATACAAAAAGATATTGATCTTAAATCTAAACATATTGTGCAGGATAATAATATGTCTGGGCATAAATAACTCAAAGATGGTAAATACTTGTAGAGTATTTCTCACTTATTAGGTGCGATATATAGGAATTTAATAAAAATACGTAAAGTTCCCATGTGAACGTAACATTGGGATATCCTATATACATAATAAGCGGAACTTTTGACATACAAATGATTTTTTTTCACTTCTGGTTTCGCCGGAAGTGACACTAACTTTCGATTTTTAAATGGAACACCATGTATGTTAGTGCATTTTAAATTCTGCATAATTTTCTACATACCAAATAAGTGACATTTCAAACGTCAATATTTTTTATAATGTAATTTTTAGTTTTCTATTTAAGTGTGCCATGATGGTTCCGATTTATTCTAAATGCCCCGTGTAATGCTAAAAAAATCGAAATCCCGTCAAAAATACTAAATTATGTGATTTATTTATGAGCAAATAAAGTTCATCAAAATGGATTTTGAACTCGCATAGCCAATTGCTGGGCCGTAATGCTATTAATTGCTTATCTTACACCTAGCTCCAGGTCTTCACGGGTTGTAACGGGAGTTGCGTAAACAATATTTTTTATCCAACACTTTCATATAAAGTGATCTTTATTGATGAGATTTTGAAGGTATAAAGTGGCCCATAAGTCACCAGTGAAATAAAGTAGTGAGCTAAGGTATACTTTAGATCACTAGTGAGGTAAAGTGATTTAGTCATTAAAGAGTAATTTTAATATAAAAAAAAGTCCAAGCAATTTATTTATTGTCTTTATTATACGGAAAATTAACAAAACAAAGAAGCCATGTATAGCGACTCACTCGCTTACTACCAAGACAGGAGTTTTCCGGGAAACGAAAAACAAATGACAAGAAAAATAACAAGAAAAAAAAAATATTATTAATGAATCAAATATAAAACATGTTAAAAAACATTTAAATATATAATATTCAAACAAAATTTTTTATTTTATTATGGCTATTGCTATAAATTGGTGACCCCGACGTAATGGTTATATTGGGATGTCAATAAACCAAAGACCGAGGAGCACGTAATCCATAAACCAACCCAGAAAATTCCTGGTAGTAAGCGAGTGAGTCGCTATATAGGTGTATATGGCGACTCACTCGCTTACTACCAAGACAGGAGTTTTCTGGGAAATGAAAAACAAATGATAAGAAAAATAACAAGAAAAAAATGTATATTATTCATGAATCAAATATAAAACATGTTAAAAAACATTTAAATATATAATATTCAAACAAAAATTTTTATTTTATTATAGCTATTGCTATACCATGCACTAATATTTATTTATATTTATGTTAACATTTACTATCATCATATTCGATTTTTCACAAAGAAAACTGCTCTCCTGTACACAATTTTTTTCTATACTACTAACGACGTCTGTATCGCCTGACTCGTTGCGCTGCTAACCCTGTATTTTTTTAGCAATAACAATCTTGTTTGAGACTAAATCTTCCAAATAACCCTCCGCCACAGTGGATGATTTCCACCCACCGTGACGTTTTAGGATGGTAATGTCACCCCCGTTGGCCAAACGATTTGCTGAGGAACGGCACATGCTATGGTCAGTATACAAATCTGCATCTGGCAATTGCAAATAATCAGCTACAATTCTTGGAATTTTTGAGAGCTTATTTAATCCAACGCATTGGACAGTGCACTTTCCCCTTTGAAAATTTACGAAAAATCTTTTGTGAGACACATTTTGCGGTCTTAAAGACATATTTCCTAATCAAATCAAGTGGGTTAACCGAAAATCCTTCATTTAAAACTTTGAAACTTCTTGATTTATTCGTCTTGGTATCTGGCATGGATATATATAGATATCGTTCTTTATCTTTTATATCTTCGACGCTTAAGTAGGTCAGTTCACCGCAACGGCAGGTACCGCAAACTCCCAATATCAATGCAACCTGAAAAACCCATAAACACATAAAAGCAAGAACATCATAATAAACACCTACCTTTGACAAAAGATGCTCATCGTCAGGGGCATCCATCAAATAGATAGATAGATAGATAGATAGATAGTGTCTTTATTAATCCAGTAGTAAAAGTTACATCATTACCCAGAGGGTGTAGGACATGTCATAGCATAAGTTAAAACACAAGTTGATAGTTATTGTCTAAACGTTGGTTGTGGCATTTTCTTAATTTTTCTCTATTCTTATTGGGATGCTCTGCCACATGTATTCTTCTAAACAATGTCTGAAATCTACAAAATAATACAATTAACCAGTATTTTACTGGAAAATAACCTCTACGCCTGTGACTTTTACGTCAAAGGATCAGTTAGAGGGTGGTTTTTACAAATAATGAATAAGAACAAAAATATAAAAATGACGTATTTTGCTGACGTTTCGGAAAACGAATCTGTTTCCTTTCTCAAAGCGTATTATAATGTTTGTGGGCTGTGTATATTAAATACACAGCTTTAAGAATATATTTGTTATATTCAGTATCCATAGATACTTACTGCTTACACAGAACTGTTGATATATAATTGATAGTTTTATTTTAAACAATGTTGAGTTTGTTAAGTTCTTCTTTTAACATCGGCAGCCAGGTTGTGCAAACATCTACAGAACAATTCGACACGCATTTATCCTCATTCAATAGTATTATACATTGAGATCTATTTTAACAAAAACAAAACCGCTAAATCATGAGCAAAATTCAAAAAACTGCATTTATAGTATTCCGTGTGAGTGTAATAAACATTATGTGGGTGAGTCATCCAGACCATTCAGTGTTAGATTGGGTGAGCACAAGGGTTACATTAGGAAAAATGAGATTCAGAAATCGAAGATTTGCGAACACGCTTGGGAGAACGGACATAGAATAAACTGGGACTCGGCAAAAATTTTAACAAAAGAGACAGATAGCAAGAAAAGAAAAATTAAAGAAGCGGCTATAATACTATTGAATGAGGATAAATGCGTGTCGAATTGTTCTGTAGATGTTTGCACAACCTGGCTGCCGATGTTAAAAGAAGAACTTAACAAACTCAACATTGTTTAAAATAAAACTATCAATTATATATCAACAGTTCTGTGTAAGCAGTAAGTATCTATGGATACTGAATATAACAAGTATATTCTTAAAGCTGTGTATTTAATATACACAGCCCACAAACATTATAATACGCTTTGAGAAAGGAAACAGATTCGTTTTCCGAAACGTCAGCAAAATACGTCATTTTTATATTTTTGTTCTTATTCATTATTTGTCAAAACCACCCTCTAACTGATCCTTTGACGTAAAAGTCACAGGCGTAGAGGTTATTTTCCAGTAAAATACTGGTTAATTGTATTATTTTGTAGATTTCAGACATTGTTTAGAAGAATACATGTGGCAGAGCATCCCAATAAGAATAGAGAAAAAGTTGATAGTTAAAAAAGAAAAATACAAAAAATGAATAGTAACAAGTTAAAAGTACATACATATGGTTTAAAATTCATAAAATTTAAAATTCGTAAAATTATCATTAATATTGTGTAAAATATAAGAAAGGTGTTTAAAAATTATTAATTCCAATATGTTAATAAAAAGATAAAATATAGGAAGCTATTTTAGATCAAAGTTTGTATCACAGTAAAATTCATCTAGAGTATAGTAGGCCTTTTCTATCAGTATACTTTTTAGTTTTTGTTTTAATGATTTTATATTTAACACTCTCAGGTTTATAGGGATTTTATTAAATATCTTTATAATTGAGTATTGGACATTTTTTTGTATGTAAGTGAAATTGCTTTTAATGTTGTTCAAGTCCAATTTATATCTTGTGTCATGTTGATGATTTCTGTCACAATCTTGCAATAGTGTGCTATTCTCTTTTATAAAGATTACAGCTTCATATATATAAGTGCTAATCAAAGTCAGAATTTTATTTTCCTTGAATTTCTGTCTACAAGTTTCAGTTTGCTTTAAATTAAAAATGTTTCTCAGGCATCTTTTTTGCAAAATAAATATTCTGTCTGCCTCCGTGCTGTTAGCCCAGAAAATCACACCGTATCGTAATTGTGAATGAACATATGCATGATACGCAATTATTGTTGTTTCACCATTGATGTTTTGGGAAAGTACCTTTAAAGCATAACAGTATTTTGTAATTTTAGTGGCTAAACAAATCAATATGATATTTCCAATCTAGCCTATAGTCAATTTCAATTCCTAGAAACCGTGCTGTTTGTACTGTTTCTAATGTTTTTTTGTTTTGAACAAAGTTTATTCTTGTTTCAGATGTTTGGTAACTAAATTTAATCAAATTTGTTTTGTCTATATTCAACAGAAGATTGTTAGATGAAAACCATCTTTCTAATGTATTCAGTGTATCAAATATCTGATTGTTTGCATTATTTGTGTTACGATCCATAGTGAAGATAATAGAGGTATCATCAGCAAATTGTATCAAGCTATGTGTTATCACCTTAGGCAACTCGTTAGTGTACACAATGTATAAAAGAGGACCGAGAATTGACCCTTGCGGGACTCCCCTTTTAACTATTTCAGTACTTGACGTTATGAGATTATCTGCGTCATCGTATTCAATTACACATTGTTTTCTTTTGGTCATATATGATCGTAGCAGGTTTAAAGCTGTGCCTCTAATGCCATATTTTTCTAATTTCAGCAGCAATAGTTTGTGGTCTACACTGTCAAATGCCTTAGAAAGATCAAGGCACATGGCGATGGTGTCTTTTCTTGAGTTTAGGGATTCTAATATTTTGCAAATGGCCTGATAAATTGCTCTAGTTGTAGATTTCTTTTTCCGGAATCCATTTTGATATTCTGATAAAATCTTTTCATTTTCAAGAAACTGTACCAGTCTTTCATATATAATTTTTTCAAGGATTTTGCTTATATTGCTTAACAATGCAATTGGACGATAATTCTGTATAGAATTCTTATCGCCTTTTTTGTAAATCGGTTTTATTAGGGCCACTTTAAGTTGCTCAGGAAAAACACCATTGCTAAGCGACAGGTTTATAATATATGTTAAAGGAGGTGAAATTTCAGAAGAGAGATATTTTAGCAATGTGACAGGAACTTCATCATAACCAACAGATTTTTTATTCTTGAGAATCATTATTACGCTGTATACTTCTTCATTGTTTGTAGGATACATGAACAAACTTTTTTGATGATTTTCAATATTCTCAATAGCGGTATTATAGTCAATGTCTAATTCTGGACATCCATTAATATAAAAACTGTTAATCTCATTTAGAATGGCTTGTGAATCTTTTCTGTTACCTTCTCGAAGATTTCTTAAAATTGAGTCTTGTGTCTTTGATTTTTTGCCAGTATATTTATCTACTAATTGCCAGATAGCTTTTCCAGGGTTTTTTGCATTTTTTATGTAATTTTTATTTGATATTTTTTGTTCGATATGTGCTCTTTCCAAAATTTTTGGCCATTTTGGTCATTAAAATGATCGGCTTTTTAAGTATGCCACAAGTTTTCCATATCTTGTTATATCTAAGTTCCTGTATACTTTTAAAATCGCCTTTATCATAGAATATTTAATCCACATCGAAGAAGATGCAATTTTTTTACTCGAATGTAGAGAATAAGCGAGAAGCACTTGCAAAATATCGGTCGGAAATTCCATATTATATCTTTCACAATTTTCCATTTCGAGGCTAATTACACAATGTTTATTAAACAAACCCCTGGTTACAAACAAAATGGACAATAACCACAGCTTTCTCGGCACATCCATTCAGAATCTACTTAGCAATAAGCTACTTGTATTTTATATTTTTAGAGAAACACTATTGACTTTGACATTGACAACTGACAATGACATTTTAATAAATTTATTGTTTGTCACTGAAAAAGCATTTATATGAAAGTGTTGGATAAAATGTTGTATTAGACACGTGAGTTATTACATATAAGTCACTTAAGAAACTAAACTTTTCTTGTTGGAAATACATTCCTTATCCTAAATTCAAAAGTAACTCATCTAAAATGTCCTCAATCCATTATGCAGGAATTTCAAGTATCTGGCACCAGTCAGAGGTCCATCAAATATTATTGGACTAATGATTTTACTACCGATTATTCCAAGCCAAACATTGAAACCGAACCGCACTTGAAAGTTACCCTCCCGTAATAAATGTTGATTTTCTTGTGACCAATATTTTGTATTTTGTCTGTTAAATAATTCCAAATTTGTAAACTAGACTCGTCCGAAAATAAAATCATTCCCAAAAAATCATTGTTTGGCTGCACTTTATTCTGCAAAATTAAATTGCAATATTCCATCCTACGTTCGTAATCATTTTCGTACAAGTGTTGCTGCAATTGGTACTTAAATGATTTATAGTGGCACTTGTGCAAAATTTGGCTTACTGTTTAGTGACTGATTTCCAATTCAAACCCAATTTGCCTTAAAGGCTTATCAACTTCTATTTGAGCTAAAACAGTAATATCCGTTCCTTCGCCAAGAATGAAATTTCCTTCGGGGATATTGTTGGGCTCTCTTCGGAATTGATTTTCAAGACGTTCAAAATAATTTCTCGCTGGACATTGTCTATCAGGATATCGTTCGGCGTAAAGGTGTCTAGTAGGGTGGCCCTTATTTATACTTGACGGAAAAAAAGTTATCGAATTTAGTTTGCGGCACCCTCCACAATGGTTCCAGTTTCTAAAAAAGTAATTCCTTGAAAATCTGAATCAAATCGGTCAAGGGGAAAACGTGCCGCAAGCACCCTCAAGATTCTGAATTTTTTGAAATACTCCATATTGAGAAATTGACCTTTCTAAAAAGTAAACAATAGATAGGTAGGTGTTAACTCATAATAGATAAATATAAAATAGTTTATCAGACCTTTTTCCCAAAAAAGCGGAAAGTCATTGCTAGAGGAAGTAACAGTGAATCATCTGGAAGGGCTTGTTGTGGTAAAGACAGTACAGTTTTAAAAGTATCTCAATGTCTCTTGTACTGTGACGAGTGACTATGTAATTCAGTGATTTTAAAATGAATATTTTCAATTATTTAATTTCGATATGGTGGGAATTATTTGCATCATGATAATCGAGTTTATCTTCTTGGACATTACACTCATGCGACCACTAGTAAACTTTCATCTAATAAATAAGTATATTTTGATAGCACAGTTACAAATACAGGAGTTTTTAATGATAGCTGTGTTCTACTAGAACAATTCCTAGAAAAAGACCTGCCATATCCACATTTATGACTTGATCCTTAGAGTTCAAGGAAAAATTTGGCAAGACGACGAGCAAAAACATTATGTGCTCCAAGTAGTGTCTGATTATAGAAAACGATTCCCCGACTTTAAAAAAAGAAACTTTGCCCAACATGTAAGGGATTCATGTTTCCTTTTTAATTAAGTTTTCGGTGTTATTTTGTTATTTTTTTTTTTTAAATCTGTCGCAAGGAATTGATAAAAAAATCGATTCAACCTGAGCGCGCATTAAACCCATAACAATCCTATTGTCTAAAAAGGGGCATTGCGGCACCCCTTAACGTAATCCGATCAAGCTAAAGTTCTACACAGAGTATTTTTTTATGGAATGGAACCATTCTGGAGGGTGCCGCAAAAAAATATCTAAAGTTGAAAAATAAGGACCACCCTAGTGTCTAGCCGTTATGGCATTTTTTTTTACATTCCCCATAAATAATTATAATAATAAACATGTCCACTTTTTCATCTCTTGTATAAATTTGCGGCATTTTGAACACAATTAACAAGACTTTTAAACAATTTTAAAGACACAATAAAAACCGGTAAACCCACAAATGTTTGACAAACTAAATATTTCATTGTTTTCAAAGCCACCTTAATTAGTTACTTCTTAACATTTAATTAGAACAAAATTGTATTTTCGTGTTTTCTTTTAGCTGTAATTTTGTTTGTATTTATCGCACCTTTTAATACAATATATGAATAAATTCCTTATTAATAGTACTAATAAATGGTACCACGGTACCAATATGGTTCCATCTGAAAAAATTGAGTTTTGCCCCAAAAACCATTTTGATGAACTTTATTTGCTCATAAATCAGTAATTTAGTATTTTTGACAGAATTTTGATTTTTCTAGCATTACACGGGTCATTTAGAATTTCGGAACCGTCATGGCACACTTAAATGGAAAACTAAAAATTATATTATAAAAAATATTGACCTTTGAAATGTCATTTATTTGGTATCGTTGGATTCAGAAAATTATGCAGAATTCAAAAATGTAATAATATACAGGGTGTTCCATTTAAAAATCGAAAGTTAGTGTCACTTCCGGCGAAAAAAAATCACTTGTATGCCAAAAAGTATCGCTTATTATGTATATAAAAAAATTTTCAAATTTCAATCATCTTCAAAACTAAAGGAGAAAAGGGCGGTGTACCATGATCCTGTTACACCCTTTATACAGGGTGTTTCATTTAAAATTTCAAAGTTGGTTTCATTTTCGGGGAAACCGGAAGTGATGGAAAAGTGTCAAATTATGAGAAATTTGCTGTTTTTGGTATATATCACCCCTGCTAAATTTAAGACTTTTATCTTGAAATCTCTAGAAACTAAGGCATGTCTAATGATTCCGTTGACACCCATTATATTATTGAAAGTAGAATAATTTGCAACAAACAAACAACCAACATTCATTAAATTTTATAACAGTATGCACAATCCAGAAATTCATGTTGCAATTTGTGTACTTATTTAAATAACAGCCCATTTGAACGCTTTGAAAGACGTGTGAGTTGCCTCACCCCATAAAATGATCTCTCCGACATGCTCATCTGACGCTTTTATAGCAAACCGAACCATTACAATAATAAAACTGGCCATTCCGATACAGTTAATCGCCGCGAAATACTTCTAAATTAAGCAACGTGTTAGAAAAACACAAAAAATGCAACATGACAATCGAAAACCTACAGTTCGTTATGGGTCTACCACGAAAGTAATTTACCCAGACAGAGATGGGTTAGCTAAGCTTTACCGTCGTCTCGTTCTCCTGCGTTTAGCCGCACGAGAAAGAAGAAGAAGAACAGTGCAATTCTTCCTATCGAATGTAATGAAGCTGTACAACATTACCGTGAATTACATGGCTATAAGTGTCTTCCTAACATACTTCCAGAATTCCTACCTATCTTGAGTATCTTGCGAGGGAAGGCCGTGCCTTCAAATTGAGCTAACTATAACATGTCGCCTATTGTAAACGAGAGGCTCGGTATCGAAATAGATATGGCATGGCATGCCTTGTTGGCGTGTATATTACTGTATATTGAATAGGTGCAAGAGATATATGTAGTTTGTCGGTTACATCATATGACTGCATATTAGGTATCGAGCTTGGGTTATTTTTGTGTTAGATTATTTCATATAAATCCATATTTGTAAGTCTGTCTAAGGATAGTTTCACCAAATATATTTCAGCTGTATACAGTGTGTTTCACTTTTCATATTCATTTAAAATTTTGGTGGTGAGTATTCAGTGTGTGCTATTTAATTTGTTTTGGAATGTGTTGGCCGATTTTATTTATTTTTTTTTTTGAGACATAGTGCTCGATGAGCTTTATTTGACTGTTTTGACAAAGGACCCCGCAATAATCTTATGGAAATTGGGTTCCGGTCAAATCGTCTGAATTTTGGATATGTTTTAGGTTTCGTCATCCCAAGCAAAAGTCTTAATGGGCACAAAGCTCGAAAATCAATACTTTGGCTGCTACGGAGCTTGAAAGCTCCAAAGCTCCACCACAGATTTATTTATTCGTGCAGTCTATAAATTTTTAAATAACTTATTTTTCGATTTTAATGTCTAGGTTTATGTTTTTGAGGTTGCTGAATTCAAATCCGATGTCAAATTGTCCAAATTGACACTTGACAGCTGTCAATTGGCTGTCAAAGTGCCTTAACAAAGTGCAAATCTTATTTTTATGTTATGAGTTTATGCTGCTTAGGTAACTCAGTTCATGTATGATGTGAATACAATTTTTCGACAATTGGCAGCTGTCAACAAACTGTCAGCTAGCTGTCAAAGTGCAATAACAAAGTGCAAATCTTATTTTTTTGTTATGACTTTATGCTTTTTAGGTAACTCAGTTCATACATGATGTGAATACAATAATTCGACAATTGGCAGCTGTCAACAGGCTGTCAGCTAGCTGTCAAAGTGCAATAACAAAGTGCAAATGTTATTTTTTTGTTATGACTTTATGCTTTTTAGGTAACTGAGTTAGGTAACTGAGTTACAGCCGAGTTAAAGCCTGTTGAGTTGAGTGACAGCCTGTTGACAGCTGTCAATTGTCGAATTATTGTATTCACATCATGTATGAACTGAGTTACCTAAAAAGCATAAAGTCATAACAAAAAAATAAGATTTGCACTTTGTTATTGCACTTTGACAGCTAGCTGACAGCCTGTTGGCAGCTGCCAATTGTCGAATTATTGTATTCACATCATACGTGAACTGAGTTACCTAAACAGCATAAACTCATAACATAAAAATAAGATTTGCACTTTGTTAAGGCATTTTGACAGCTAATTGCCACCTGTCAAGTGTCAATTTGGACAATTTGACATCGGATTTGAATTCAGCAACCTTAAAAATATAAATCTAGACATTAAAATCGATAAAATAAGTTTTTTTAAAAAACTGTAAACACTGCACGAATAAATAAATCTGTGGTGGAGCTTTGGAGCTTTCAAGCTCCGTAGCAGCCAAAGTATTGATTTTCGAGCTTTGTGCCCACTGAGACTTTTGCTTGGGATGACGAAACCTAAAACATATCCAAAATTCAGACGATTTGACCGAAACCCCAATTATTGCGGGGTCCTTTGTAAGTTTCATATTTTCAAGGCCTACTAAGCTCCTTTAAATGGGTGGAAATTTAGAGATAGACTATTAGGCAATTTTTTATCGGCAAATTGGGTAGCGAATTCGATTCGCAGTTGTCTCAAATAGTTTCATACAAAATTTTGGCTCCATACCTCATATAGAGTGTTTGTTATTCAATAGCCAAATTTAAAATTTCTCACTTTTCGACTGGCCCTGTATAAAAGTCGGTTAGGTTCACTAAAAAGGTAAAGTAGACATTCGACTTAAGGAACATCAAATACTAAATGAGGAAGAAAAAATAAAAATTATTTTTAAATAAATAGTGCTTACATACATTATTCGGTTGCTGTACGTAGGTGAAATTTTTCCAAACAAATGGATTAGACAGAATTCTTTCCTTTTTACCAGCTTTTATTTAACTTGCTTTGTATGTATGTTAGTTTGTTTAGTTAAAATCTTGCAAGTCAATTTTAAAACAGTTATCCCTAACCGATGATGGAGCTGAAATTTTGCATACACATTTAGTTTGGTTGACAATGCATGGTTAGCTAAGTGACGTCGTTCTAAATCCAATATGGCGGCTTCCAAAGATAGCGGACAAGTTATTTTTTTTTGCACCCCCATGATATGGGTATCAAATGAAAGGGTTTGCTGAGAAGAATACGAAAATAAAATGACGTCACACTAAATTCACTATGGCGGATGCCCCAAGAGGGCGGACAATTTTTTCTAGTTTTAACACTATAATTTGATCGTATAGTGTATTCGCTCATACGTTGCGTTCTAAGAAATGGTGAAGGATCCAGTTTAAACTATAAGTTTTATATCGGATAGGAACGACGCGACGCGATGAACATATAAAACTAGTTAAGGCGTGGCTAAAAATTTAAAAATAAAATTAAATGTAAAAAAACTTTTTTAAAAACAAGAAAAATTTGGACAGTAAATTAGTGTTAGCTAGAGGAAGAACCCCATTGTTTTTGAACAAAATCGATCGGTAAATAAAAATGTTATTAATGATTTAAATTTGAAAAAATAATTTTTTTGATTTTTATGTTTTTGTAATTGAATAGAAATCTGGTGAAATGATATTTCATTTTAATATCTAAATATTTATATATTTTGCAAATATACATTTCATAATGTAATATAAAACAGTGATTTTCACTCGTGTCTTATATTATAGTGTTAAAAAATACATTTTTTTACTACGTGTAAGGTGGTGGTGTAGTTCTTACGCTTTTGACTCGAAATCCACATAAATCCATTTAAACTTGAGGAAAAAATGCAATTTCTTAATGCAATTTAATTATAAAGGTTGCGCATTTATCTCTGGGCCTCTATCAGCCCTTTTGTGGACGCGTCACGTCTCCGCGCGTGTAAACGTTTACAAAACATAATGATCATTGTATGTACATACTATTTATGAGATAAATGAAATACCTATTGAAATGTAATCCATAATGTGTTAATAATGATTTTAAGGGTTAATGGTTAATGGACTCGGAATCCAAGGTCCCGGGTTCGAAACCCAAATGGGGTATGGTATAGTTTTTTTTTATTTTTACTTTATTCTACACTGAGTATTTTACCAGCTAAGTTCGTACTATAAAATTAAAAATGTCTAAAACTAACATTATTTACAAAAAACTGCGAAGAGTATCCTATAGAATGTGTGAAAATTATATAAAAATTTCAGTTAACAGGAGAAGAGTACGTTTTTAGCTTGTTTATTATCTGACGTTGATGTCACTAAATAAGGAAGAAAAAAGAAAAGCTATTCCGTCAAATTCAAATTCAAATTATTTATTGGTGTCATTAACAAAGTACATGTTTTACACAAGTCAATACATAGCACAGAGCTTTGAATAAATATAATTTATAAAAACATATAGTTTATAAAAATTTAGCGAGATCATAATATGCAAAAAAATAGACATTAAAATAAGAAACACAGAACATGAAATATCACATAACACATTGCGAAGCGTCTACAGTTAGATATTTTAAAAACATTTATACATCCACAATTTGGCTAGAAAAATTCATTGTCATGGTTGCAATTCAAATATTCGTTCTCATCATAAAAGGCTTTCTTTGATAGGAAAGTTCTTATGCATCGCATCCCCCTCTAAAAAAAAAATTGCTCTCGATTCTGTAGTAGACTCATGGTTTCTGGAAGGAAATAAATAAAATTGAACATCTGTGTAAACTTTCACTTATCTAACTTTTTCCTTTACATTTTCTATTTTATCGAGCTATGAGCTCTTTTAGAAGTGCGAGCACACCTGTAAGACATAATTAACTATACTATAAATCAAAATACCTGCAAATAAATTAAGTATATACAACAGTTATAAAAACTATTGCATGGAAACGCTCAGGAGGAAACCATCCACAATTAATGTAGATGCCAGTGTACATAAAACACCCGGTATGTCCGCAATATAGCTTTCCTGGACTTTTGTACTATTGAAAGCAGCATTAGTCATACTGAAATTTACGTATTTTAAGATCACTTTGTTGCTATCTGCTGCGTATAATGGATGAGGCGAATTACCAGACTTATATTTATAAGCTTCTTTTCATGCCATCTGAGTTCCATGATTGTGTCTATTACAAGCGATAATCGTGTATAATACTTCATATTTCATATATTTACATTTCAAGAGATGTCAGTGTGAATGCAAACTTCTGTAAATACATTTTTAATACCTGTGTTCTTTCTTTTACTATTTTGACTTGTATACCGTCCGGAGAAGGCATGGAAGCAAATTGCAACACATGCCGATGCGAAGGAACTTTAGATTCAAAGCCAATATGACTGTAACTTACAGCCACTTATTATATTAATGCAACTGAAAGTCGATGTATGAACCCTTGATCGAAGATGGCGGTTGTCCAAAATAGTACATTCTGTACCTGGTGTATAAAGTGAAAATTGTTTGAACGAATTAGGCAAACTTACTTACCTTTGACTTCTCGGAAAATATTAGTCTTTATACAAAATTTAGCTTGTCCAATATACAGGATACACAAAAATTACTAAAAATAGCTCTTAAAAGACTTAAATTGTTCTCATTTTTAATACCACAAAAGGCATTCAGAATCAAAAGAATATGTGAGATATTGTTTAAAAAAAGAATATAAGGAGTAGCCTGTGGACTAGGCGATAGTGTGTCAACATCTGCAAGAGCTACAGGTGCTAGATAAATTCTGTAAGTCACTGGTTGAAATCCGGCTCGAAGGACCAATGAATAAATGCAGCCTAATGGGTCATTTATAAAAATGGCGTGCAATAGTTAAAAAGTAGTAATTAAATAAATAACTTTGATTGGAAAAAACAACAACAGCTGTCAATAAACATTTTGACTGACCATTTTGTTGAAAAAGCACTTTACACAGTAATATTGTAGCGGGAATCTTCTTAGGTAAATATGCAACTTTTTATCTAGAGCGTAGCAGACCGGGTCGTTCGTAAGTAAGAAAATAAGCCTAAACGAATTGACGACAAATAATTGACAGAAATAGTAACAACTAATAATTAACTGAATTAAGTAATATAGAACAACTAAGTTGGATAATCGAATATTATTTTTTGAATGGTCGATCATCTTCAGAAGAAAAAGCAAGGCTACCTATAAATGTTATAGCTGTTGTCAAACTGCATATTAATTCGGCTTCTTTCAAGTATTCTTTGCTAGGCTTTGAAAATTAACCACGTTAAATTGAGAGCAGGAAATGTTCATTGTGCAGTGTTATGGCCTAGGTGACCACTATTCTTATTCTGAACATGCAGAAATGTGTCGTTAAAGGTGACCAGAAATTAGACTTGACTTTTCTACAATTAAGCGTTTAAATCTGCTGCTGCAGCTACAGTAATGAACTATTAAAAGCTAATTAAAGGTATTAGAAAGAAGATGTGGCAACTGTAATAGAGCTAGATGATGATGTTTGAAAACTTTCTTACAGTATTTTTGGGATAGTGTGTAGAAACCCATATTTGCAAACATTCTTAAATCAGATAAAATAATCTCCTACTCTCTCTTCCTCAGATGCAATAAGCGAGGATGAGCTCATATACTTGTGGAACAACTGTCAAGCAATAAGCTCTGACTACGGTTTAAATATAAGTTACAACAAAACGAAAATTATGACTGTTTTAGGATCAAATTAAAACCAACCGGACATGCTAAGGCTATAGGCAGTTGCGAGCTAGTAAACAAAATAGTATATCATAGAACTTTTGTGAACAATACCGGCTACTGCGAATATGAGATTAGACGAAGTATACAGATGGCAAGATCAGCAACGTGTCAGTTCAGCAAAATTTGGCATGACAGAAATATCACGAGCAGCACAAAGATCCGACTTGCTAACGACCTAGTTCTGTCCATTTTTCGTTATGCCTCTGAGACATGGACAGTCAGGGAAGCAAAGACGGTATACTGATGGTGTCGTTATGGAATCTGTTGCGAATTTGCTGGAGAGCCTATCACACCAACGCCAACGGCTGGATCCTCCAAGAAATACGTCCCCTAAAACGACTCATCAGCATCCTATAATTTTCTTGCCACATTAATCAGAGAAAGGACAATATAGAATGTCTGATAGTTAAAAGAAAAACCAAGAGAAGAAGTGGATGACCTCCAAAACGTTGGGTAGGTGAAAATGACCTTCATTGAGGTCGTGTACTTAACAGGCAACGCCATCAAACGGCATGTTACTATTAGACGTTCCATACAGCAAAGGGAGACCAGCTAAAGTAATCATGGGTCACAAAACTTGATGAATATCTCGCAGAAACTGACTGTGATGTATAAATAATTTCGTATTAGCGAAATTGCCTTACAGAGGCCCATTTTTAAAGAGATGCAAAGGTGTATATCTATAGCTTTAATATTCTAACTATTCATATAATCTTTGAGATAATTTAACTCGTCGGTGTAAAAGATAATGTCGATATTATCAGTGTTGTTGAAGTAATTCAAGAACCATTTATAAAAATTCATTCATGGAACAAGGACCCTCGGCATTAATTGATGTAATAGTATATTACGTATTGAGTGATGTAAGAAGCATATTACGCACGAATGGAAAAGTTACGCACGATGCCGCGTAGCGGCGAGTGCGTATTTCCATGAGTGCGTAATTGCCTTACAACTCAAATTATGTACTATACTTTACCTACGATCATATTTAT
The DNA here is from genome assembly GCA_936432065.2 of Rutpela maculata. Lineage (NCBI taxonomy): Eukaryota > Metazoa > Arthropoda > Insecta > Coleoptera > Cerambycidae > Rutpela > Rutpela maculata. The sequence goes on from OW386290.2 coordinate 24,411,728, forward strand.
TTAGTTACTTAGTAAAATCTGGATTTAGTTTACTAGTCAACAATATTGTTCAACAAATATTATGTCAGTTTTGACAGCGTTTGAAAATTAAGTAGCCGCATTTGTTTTTTTAAACTCCGCGTCAACGATATAAGCCACCTATAACTGCATGTCCCGTGCGTTTTGTTTACCGTGCGATATGTTTACAGTGCGTTTTGTTTACAATACGTAAAATTCAACTTATATAGAGGGCAGGTAGTGTATTTTTTACTATTTACAGTAGTGATCGTAGGTAAATGAATTTTATAGCGAAAAAAATATAAATTAATCAAATCAATTAATCAAAAATATGCTTTATTGTTTAAGAAGGGTAAGTTCTTATTGACAAAGCTATTATAATATATATAAAATATAATACATAGTCATCAGAGTTAAAATAAGAAGATATTACATCATAAAGATGAGAAAATAAAATATAGTATAATATTCGACGTACATACAGACATCGAATGAGCAGTAAGCTAACAATCACAACGATAACATTTATAATATAAGACATAGAAGAGTAGGATTTTAAAATAAGTCCTCATAATAATCACTAATAAAAATAGGCTTTCTCAAACAATACCCTCTTTACTGCCTCTCCGAATGATTTTATTTGTGGTTATGTTTCTAATGGACAGTGACAGATGGATGTACATTTTTTTAATCTTGTAAATTAACGAGTTCTTTGAAAAAGTGGACCTGGGAATTGGCAGAGGCAGAGTTAAGCTTAATGTCAGCCTAGTGTTATGCACAGGCAGGGGATAAAAGCCTACTGTGTTTATAATTTTTTTATGTATTAGACATACTGTCTCCAAAATAAAGACACAAGTAAGTGTTAAGATTCTGTTAGTAATAGACAGGGGTTTGCAATGATCCCTTGCCTTTGCTTTACACATGTACCTTAATGCCCTTTTATGTAGCAATTTTTGTTGACTGCACATTCCCCAAAAAGTTATTCCATATCTTATGTGCGATTCAACTAATGAGAAGTATGCAGTCTTTGCAGCCATGAAACCCAGTTCATTAGTAGTTGTTCTAACTGGGTAGCAGCCAGATGCCAATTTTTTACATAAATTAGTAATGTGTACATCAAATTTTAATTTTTGATAGATATGTAGTCCAAGAAACTTCAAATGCGTTCTATTTTCAATTGGTTGGCCATGAGATCGTCATAGGTAAACTCAAAGGTAAGCATACTTGTTTTTTTATATTGAAAACAAGTGAATTAGAATCACCATTTTTTTACCTTGCAAATATCTAGCATATGTCTCGTAGACTATTTGCGTTCTTACTATGCCACGGTATAGTAGTGTCATCCACAAAGTGCGTGAAAGTCCATTGGATGTTAATAGTAGGTAAATCGTTAATATATATCAAAAATAAGACTGGCCCAAGCACAGACCCTTGAGGCACACCACAGTTATTCTCTGCTATATCCGCTACCTCGCCGAGAGTTTTAACAACTTGACTGCGCTGTGAGAGGTAGGTACTTTTAAAAACTATTTGATTGGTGCCCTAAGATAAATTCGTCTGCTTTGTCAACCTCCTCATCATACAACATTGTCAATTACTTCCTTCATTCTTTTTCTTGGTGTTTTAAAGTTTTTTCTTCAAATAGTGCCTAATTCACTGTTCTCTATTTACTACACCCAGCACGATTCATGCGATTTTGATCCTAATGAAAATATTTAAATCATTTATTGAAATAAAATCATTTACACTTTCCTATTTAATATGAAATTATCTACTTTCTGCATATTGTTACCTTAATCTGGTCACGATAATATACTAATACTACTTAGGTAAACCCTTTGAAACACTCATTATTGGAGAACCAATCAAAACAACTACTCTTATAGCTAATACTGACGAAGTATTGAATTATGTTGTAGGATTTCTAGCATTTTAAAGCAAAAAAGTATATATAAATATTTTCAATACATTTTTTTGCTTTAAAATTCTAGGAATCCTATCATGCAATTCAATACTTCGTCAGTATTAGCTAGTAAAGTAGTTGTTTTGATTTGTTCTCCAATAATGAGTGTTTTAAAGTGTTTACCTAACTAGTATATTAGCGTGCCCAGATTAAGGCAACAATATACATATTGAATAAAAAAGTGTGTAAGTTGTGATTTGCATAATACCTAAATAATGTTTTCTAATAGTTTAATTATTCCTTTACTTTCTTGTTTTTGCCAGGTTTTGATGCAAAATTCCCCATAGTGGCCACCTAGAACTTAACAGACTTAGAAGATAAAAGAAATGCTTTATTAGTTGCACTTTTCTGATAAAAAAACTGCATTATGCAATATTAGTTGCAAGTTGAGTGAAAAGTACGTGATTAAGATTTCTTTCGAAGATATAATTACACGGTTAAAGAAAAAATAACTAATTTATGACTACATATACATATCTATGATTATATATTGCATTGCCCTTTGGTAATAGCATTTATTAAATGTGCCTTATTAAGATAATTTGTTTACATCTAACCAATAAAATACTTAAATTATTGACATTCTGATAAAATTAATACAATGTGTGGTATTTCTACGTTGGCATATAAAGTAAAACACACAAATCATACCTAGTGTCAGAAAAACTTTTATAGGATTGGCAATCAATTATCTACCCAACAAATCAATTATTCTATCTTATCCTTGTCTTATTTGTTCTTTGAAAAATGATAATAGAACAAAATAACTAATATTTTTTTCGACACCTACATATGTACAGTTTTATATCTAAAATTTGGTTTTAGTGGAACAAATAGTTATGTTAAAGAAACTGTACTTTTTCATTATTTTTTGGGCGTAAAATATATGATTTTGGTAATAGTGAAGAAAGGAAAAAGCGTGAAAGAAGTAGCATTATTTCACTCCGGCGTATAGGAAGGTATTCCAGCAGGCTAGACTACCCCCCCCCCCCCCCTAAAACCCCCATTTCCCACGAACACACAAATCTAATATCCACAATTCCATACCTACTTTCCATTTCCTTATATCCCCCTTGAATCATATACTTTGACTATTTTATGATTTCCTTATGCAGTACAACCTCCGATTAAAGAACTTATATCTAGATACATAATGGCATGAATTTTATGATCCCGAAAGACTCCCAATCTAAGGCACTTCTTCCCATAAGTTGCTGATTGGCCCATCGGCGTATTCGCGGCCTCTCGTACATGGTCGGCTTCAGTTCGATTATCATAATCTGAGTTTGACAGTTTTGACAGTATCCGTAATTAATGTTAATAAGTGTTTTTCGTGTTTTTCGATCAAAATGTGGTGAAGAAGTCTATTTATTTTAAGTTGTGATTTGCCTAATACCTAAATAATATTCTCTGTTCATATTTAGACAGTTTAGTGACAATTTAGTGCAACATGCAACAGTGCTGTGCCATTTGCAGAAATCGATCGTTTCATAAGTAAGTAGGTCTTAGTCGTAACATGATGAGGTTCAGTTTATAGCTTTAATAATAATATTATAAATAATATCCTTCCAATGCATATTTGCCTTGAATAAAACATCTTTACCTATTGTATTTTTTCAATCTGCGTTAATATTCCTAGAAGTTAACCAATAATTATCACATAAAAGAGGTACAATATTTTACATTTTCCCTTCTACACATACCCGCCTCTGTTGCCTATGGGATGTGATGTTCATCTATCCATTTTAATGGACATATAATGTGACTATGTTAGGAGCAAATAAGGTATATATCTAGATATAAGTTCTTTAATCGGAGAGTACAACTTATATGACAATAAGACAAAAACTTGAGTCGTCTCAGTATCTTAATTTAATACTAAACAAAAACGCAAGTGAGCTGAAAAGAAGCTTGCATTATTTCATCACGATCGTGTCTCTAAGCATTTCTGCCACAACAGCTGGCCGTCGCGTGACATCGCGTGGTTCTCGCGTATGTTGTCATATAACCCTTTCATACAATGTACACTAATGATATAAATGCATCACACCCTGACATGTAAAAAGTAGTTAAATAAAATAAAAGATATTTAGTTGGCAATTGGCATACCTAGACTAGATCACCGAAGTAAAGCAACGTAGCTCGTAGTGAGGACTTGGATGGGTATCCTGACCATCAGGGGAACACCATACAGCGAAGAAGCAGAAAGGAAGATTATCCCAACAGACCCAAGCGGCTGCAGTGATTAAGGAAGCAATACGGCTCCAAAAAAAAAAAAAATGTACCTCATGATATATTCGGGGGCTAGAATCAGACCAATAACGATTATGGTAAATAACTGTACCGTTTAAAGAAAATAGCATCATCACTAAAATAGATGTTAAAAAGGAAATGTGGATTTTCAATCGCTCGCAGAATTGTAAACGACGATCACCATCATCTTCATTCAGTTCTCGTGTCAAACTAATTTTATAAGAGTAGAATTTGTGGGTTTTTAAAATATGTTGAATACTAGTTCATGATACACTAGTAGTTCAGTCATTTTAGCATATTCAGAAGAAAAAATTGAGGGAAAGCTGAATTTCTCACAAGTCAATACTAATATCGTATACAACGAAAAACTGCAGAGTCCCCTCTCTTCCACCGCTTGCTTCGTCAGCCATCTTGATTTTAAAATGGCGGACTCATAAAATTTTGAAGCTTAAGTATTGTGTGGATTTCAATGATTTATTTTTTAATGAAAGAGAATTGATAACTCTTGGATTGCATAAAACTTGGATTTATTACTTTTTTTGGAAATTCGTCTGAAAATTTAGCTTAAATTAGAAAAAAAAACATACTCACATTAACTAAAGAAGACTTCATTATTCAAAACGCTCATTACAAAAAAGTTATTTACATGTTAAAATAAAAAAATGCACAAATATATTATGTATTAAACAACAAAAAGATTATAAATCATCAATATCGGTTGAACTGAATGTCGACAAGACATACCCTTACAAAATTTGCATAGACCACTACACTTATAGGCGGAACATGAACAATTACCCTCACAAAAATTTTTACATTTACAAAAAAACGAAGTCATTAAATGATCTTGTCCCGGGGACTTATTACTAGTAATTGGATAATATTCATTATTCTGTTTACGCTAACCCCACTCTTCTGGATTCAAATTATTACCTTTCCAAAACTGAATTTGAAGATATACTCTGAAAATGTGCTCCGCAGCAGCGGTCGGAGGAAGATAAGACAAATCAAAATTAGAGCCTAAACCCCGTTTCGATGATTTTTTTAAAACAATGGTATCTTTCTTCGTTTAGATTGTCTGCAATTGGGTTAGAATAAAAATGAAGAAAAATCCTTTCTCCCACGTTGCATAAATCACTTTTTGAAGTTGTACTGCAGTTAAAAATTAAGATATCTTCTGACAACTGCAAATTGGTTTTTAATACCTTAAATGTTCGTTACTTTCCCATTTTATATGGATACTAGCTGACCCAGCAAACATTGTTTTGCCATATAAATTATAAATTTTTGTCCAAAAAATAAAAAGAAAATTTCTGGATAGGGCCACCCTTATCACCTAGGGGTATAAAAAATAGCCTACGACTTATTTTCAGACCTACCACCAAAAATTTCATAAAAATCGGTCAAGCCGTTTCGGAGGAGTTCGATAACAAACACTGTGACACGAGATTTTTATATATTAGATGAAGTTGTGTCGCAACCAGTAAATGAATGTATAAACAGCAAGTTATTTAATACATAATGAGGCAAAGTATTTGCAATTTTTAAAATATCTAGATATTTATTGGGAGTTTTTGCTGAACCAGAGTGTAACATATAAATCTTGGTGTCGTATTTATTATTCTGGGACAAGGATATTAGCAATATGAAAATATCTGTGTCGTCTGCTACTGTAATAACATTTTTACCGGAGTTTACAGTATTAATGGCCGTATTGGCAACCAAAGTATCACAATCACTCTCTGCTTGCAAAACAGAAACATTATTTTGAGTGAAATAATTAATCAAGCCTGCGATGAATTTGGCTTTATTGTTCTTATTCATGAAAAAATCCGATTGTGTGGTAGTCACTGGAGCAGTGTCTGTAAAATCTATATTTGGAGTAAACTTTGTTTGACGACAACGATGCTCTTCATCTTTTGTTGTGAGCTTAGAGTACCCATCGAAAACGAATACGACATCGCCTTTATAGTTATTACAAACATAATTATAGTAATATTTATACAGTTGTCCAAAAGTAAAATATTTAGGCCATACAAGCTTGTACAAAAGTTTACCACCATCTATGACAAAAGTATATGTACCTGTATCTGGTATATCAAAGGAAAAATTGTCTTTTCCTAGGTAAGATATTAAAGAAGCCTTTTCTCCCTTTCCATCTCCTCTCCGTAAACTTGCAGTTTTAATTGTCTCCAAACCTAACGTCACTTTTACACTGTTGCTATCCAAAACCTTGTCACAAATAATGCACATATTACTATCAGTATTATCATCCATCTCTGCAACAACGATCAACGTAGTTTATTGTTTTAAGGCACTTGTCGAACTGACCGCTTCACTTCGGTGTTCCAGACATCCAGACAAATAAAAACAATGGCGTGTGCGTACACCTGCACTCCCGATATCGTTTTACACAACATGTAATACATCAAATTGTTCATCATGAAATTTTTTACAACTCTTTATAAACATTTTTTGATACATCGTACGTAAGGCAGCCATAGAAAATGTGGATTATCTAAAATATTCCAGAATTGTACTTATATTGACCAATATAATGTTTAAGAGTTGAAAAATATGCCTCTTTATGAAGTTTAAGAAAAATCATGAATATATAAAAAAACAACGTTGAAATCGGACTACCTGTTTCGAAGATATTACGTTTTAAAATTTTATTGATCCACCATATTAAATTCAAGATGGCGCGTGAAGCAAGCGTCTGTAGAGGGGGGACTCACTGGTTTTATGATACTTATACTGTAGTTAAACAATGGAAAAAATTAGCTTTCCCTCGATTTTTTCTTCTGAAAGCCAAAATCTCATCTAAAATTACTGCACTATAGATATAGTTGCCAACTTTCTTGTATTCAACGTAAGATCTAGCGCAACATGGCCCAAAATTCCCTCTTCTGTCGCATTATTTCTTATTGGCGGTTTGATGTTCCGTTTTTCATTTGCTACAGATCCAGTGTCTTGGAATTCTTTAACCAATTCTGAAACATACTCCCGCGACACATTCATATTTTCATATTGTTGACTGAATAGTTCACCAGCCCTATTGGCAGAGCTGGGCAAAGTACTCATTTAAACTACTTCAAGTATCAAGTACCAAATGGTTAGTTAGGGTACTTGTTGCATCAAGTATCAATTACTTTTCAAAAAGCAGAATACTTTAAGTATCAAGTACTTCGAGATAGTACTTGCAATTTTGGGTGTAAGTACTACTTGTGCTACTTCAATTAGTCATTTAATTCTAACAAGTACATTTAAATACTTCAAGTATTTTCTTGTTGTATCAAGTATCAAGTACTGTTTAAAATTAAAACACTTACAAGTACATTCAGCTACTTCAAGTACTTTAAATTTTTTATTTTTATCTAAACCAATCTTTATGTGTAAATATTTCTATACATTGACATATTTTTTATATTTGGGGTATATGATACAGATTTTTGAAGTTGTTTTATTTATTTACTAAATGAGCAAATTTTGCTCCAAAAAAGCATAACATTCCATTTCATTAATGTATTCCAAAATAACTAAAAGTAAAAATTTTTAAATAATTTTTCAGATTTGACAAAATTTCTTGAATATTATAGTCTAGGAGATAGCTCAATATATGACGCCTGGGATATAACGTATTGGCATTGCTGTTATGTTTAAATTGTAAACTTACTTGCAGTACCTGCAGTACCTTACTTGCAGTACCCTAAGGTACTTGAAGTAGTGATCAAGTCCTTTAAATACTTGAAGTAAATTGTAACATACTTTAAGTACTGTAATTTTGTTTAGCAAGTAACAAGTATTAAGTACTATTCTAAAATATCTACAAGTATCAAGTACCAAGTACTCATTTCTTCGGGTATTTGAAGTAAAATACTTACCAATAAAAGTAATTGAAGTACAATTTATACTACTTTTACTTGAAGTAGTGCCCAGCTTTGCCTATTAGCACATCTATTGTTCCCATAATAAGGACCAATCACCTCAACTCTCTGTGCAATTGTATAAACCATTGTTTGTTGCTTTTTAGATCAATTAGAAATAAGCCACCAACCACGTAATAACGTAAATCACGTTTGTTAATCAAATGAAAAACTTAAACTGAAATTTCGATTAATTTCTTTAATTGTTTTAAATTCTTATCATCGATAAAGAGAAAAACTTTCAATAAAAAGTTCAAGTTATCGTATTTACTGATAAAGAGAGTGCAAAAAATGCAAACCAATTATGCAGTGACGTACTAAATGTTTGTACTCGTAAACATCAAACAGGTTCAGTTCGAAAACAAATATTCAGTATTTCGAAAACGGAATGTGTCAATTTCAAAAACTGCATACCACTGTTTATAGAATTCCATGATGTACGACTCGCCTCTCCTTCCCCATTCAAATTCCACTGTTCGAGGGTTGAAGGGACGATGTTGAAACTCGGCAAACCAGTATCCCCTTTCTAAAATAGAATTGACCTCTCCAAGCGTTTATTTATATCTACACTCAAAGAAAATTATAGGAAAATTCAACCAAAAAGAGCAAATGAAATCGCGCCTATCTAGTTTCATAGTTAAATCAATCAGAAAAGAATAGTCATACAACAACTTTATTTGTTTTCGTAAACAAATAGTAGTTTAATAATCATATCTTCTTGTAACAAATTAAATAGTACAATGACATTTTTTTATGTTCACTAACCATTTTCAATTTGGTCTACAATTAAATAGTACAACGACTTTGTTTTTTGTTCACCAACTAATTTTTAGGTTGATCTACATTTTATTGTATGATGAAGTTTTTTTTGGTTAGCCAAAATCTCAGTATTGAGACATCAGACCACAAAAACCAAAGATTATAGATCGTTTATAAGATCCATCCAAATATATCAATGATCCCTGAGAGAATTTGAACATTGCAATCATGTTATTAATTTTCTATAAATTCATAAGAGTATAAGATAATGCATGATTGATTATTGTCAGTGATTTGTATGTGGCGTCATCTAGGAATAATTTCTGTAATAGACTACGTGGTAAGCAAGCAAACTTTATGGTAATTCCCTTTTAGAACTTCTAGAAGACAGCAATAATATTGGTTTGCCTACAAAGTACAATAATACAGTGAACTAATACTGGGTTAGAATTACAATTCGATAATACTTAAAAATAAAGTCTACTATTTATCTAGTTTCATTTGACAAAATTCAACAAATTATTATGCACCTATTTTTTAAGTTAATGTATATTTTGTTGTGTGACAATCACCTTGTGTTTAAAAATACTATTAAATATACTTCAATTTAACAAAATGAACAATATATATACTATTTTTTTGATTGATTTAACCCACACTATTTGCAAACAAAAGCGCTGATGCGACGTCTTAATTCATCAAATTGGATGGCAGAACGATGTTATGTTTATGTAAACAGAACTGCGGGTTAACTTTACAATAATATTGGTTTATCTGTCAACTATAATAGTAGAGCAAACTGCTACTGGGTTTACAATTACAATTCGACAATAGTTAAAAATAAAATATACTATTATCTAGTTTAATTTGACAGAATTCAACAAAATAATAGTCAGAGTTTTATTCATCTATTTTTTAAGTTAATGTTTGTTTTGTTGTACGACAACTTTTTATTAATTAAAATAACAATTACCTCTTGTTTAAAAATACCATCAATATAATTTAGTTTTTAGTTTAGTATAATTTAGTTTTTTTTAGTTTAACAAAATTAACGATATTGTTAGTTAACCATTTTTTTTTTGTTGAATTTACCCATACTATTTCTTTGAGTGTACCTATTATCACACAGAACCTCATATCATGTTTTCGTTGGGTCACCCTGTATACACACAGTGTTAAGTTGATGTAAAAAATGGCAAATCTGTTACTCTGGGTGCCAACAATTTTGCGTGAGTACACACTATTATTACTGTTATTACTTGTGTTTACTAAGCACCATGATTTGCAGACTGTTTAAATTAAATCCTATCATTATTCTTGGAACTCTTGAAGCAAATTACGAATTGCAAAATATATCAAATCAGGATCTCTCAACTCCTGTTATACCTGTAAGATTAGCTTTCCTTATGTGGTGATGCACTGGCAATCTAGACGATCTCTAATAGAAAACAGAAATTATTATAATTTTTCTGTGATTTGCATATTCAAGAATTTTATATGGGAGGAACAGGAATCTCGCAAGTCTTGTCACAACATCACCGTTTTACTTTTAATTGGCTTAAAAAAAAAACCAGCACACCGATATTAAGCCTAATTATTCATAATTAGTATTATTCAACAGGATTAATTAATGTAAGAATTTGTGCTATTAAACATTATCAAGTGAATATTTCTGCACTACCACTTTTTATGGATGTGTTTATGAATATGCATTGAAGACTAAAACAGAAAACCATAAATTAAAGGTAATTTTCAAAAAAAATAAATGATTTATTTGAAAAATATGTATATATTACAGTTAACTAGGAATATTATGTTTACTTTAACCAAAGCTTTATGATAATTATCATATAAAAAACTTATTATCGATTATAATTAGGAAGATAAACATTTTTTTTTTAAATATAACTAATTCTCTCGTGCTGGAAAAAACAAAAAATAACAAATTTATTATTTAACAAATTGTTTAGTCGAAAAGCTCAGTAGGCTAAGACGTATTGCGTGGCGAATATGTTGTCTAACTAATACTAATTATTTTATAATAGCTATAAGAACATCTATATCGCCATTGTATAAAAATAAAAGTTTTGTAATTAAGGTCTGAGAATGTTATCCCAATATCTATACCCAGAATAGCCGCGTGCTTATAAAGCCATTTTATCGTTTAAGGGTCTCAAAAACAATAATTATAAAACTATTTATTACTCCTTAATAAAATTTTCACAGCATCTATAAAGTATCTTAAGAAACTCTTATAGAGATGCATAAAGTCTTACAGTAGTTTAGAACTATTTGTGCTCGAATGGTAAACAGTTGAGTAATTCCTGGGTTCAATAAAAGTCAATGAGAATAATTTCAATTTAACAAAGTTTATTCAAAATCAGAATATTTTCTTAACAAACGTGAAAATCACAGATTATTCATAAACATAAAACGATAACATTCACTGTTATAAAAATTCATTCACAGAAATATATAAAGAAATTAATACTGATTCCTAATTAGACCTAACAATTTTTACTATATCAATTGGATATTTACGGATAATTCTCGGATCGAAACTATTCAGTTTAAGATCGAAGAAAATAATATGACGTTTGTCTCTTAGACAATTGTCTGATAACTGTTGCTACAGTAATTAATTAATTTGATATCTATCACTCTGACAATTACTATCTGTCATTACGACAATTAATTAATTTGACATCTGTCACTTGGGTATTAAATTGACATAACGTACGTCAGTATGACATTTAATTAACGCTACGCTAGGCAATTAATTAAGTTCATAACATTTCAAATGTCAATGACGAAATCCAACAAACATGCCAACACATTAAGTTAGGAGTAATTCTTTACACAATCGCAGAATCGGACAGTTCTCGTTCTGGGGACTTGTATCGGACAGTTCTCAATATCAAGCCAGCATTGCGTACTCAGATTAGGACAGATCTCTCCTCTGAGCTTTAGAATTACACACTATCTAGTTAGTATTGTCTATCTGACTTCGCATCAAAAATTTTAAGGTTATGAACCTTGTTTGATCCCCCCCAGAGGAATGAATAAATGAGCTCCTGCAGCCCTTTTTATAGTAAATGGTTGCGAAGTCCATAACATTTTCTTATCTACTAAATTAGTTTTGATACGGAGGAATAGTTTGTTCGTAACGATGAATCTGGTTTATCCTTGTTAGTATGTACTAATCGATTATTAATCTTTGGAAACTATTGGTTAATAACTTAAAAAGGAAATTCATCGTTACATAATATAGCGCTTTTATGGCCTAGTGAAGCATCAGTATTGCAGTAATTTTACTATATAACTGTTCTTGGTTGAATAATTTAATGAGCTTTCAGTTTTCTCTTTTTATCACAGTTGTATTATATGAACTTAAAGAATAAGAACTTAAAAAATATAAAAACATATCAAACTAATTGAAAAAGAACACCGAGGGAAAAGCGTTAACTGCAAACAAAATAATACTTCAGCTACACCGAACCAAGTCAGTAACAAAAACCAAACAGCAGGCCAACAGGAGAGCGAGGAAAAATCCACAGTGAAAATAACTAGAACTCCCAAAACATAAAAGGAACAAACCCAAAAAGCAAATACTTCAGAGGTTAGCAAAAAATATCAGTTTGCAATGGACACAAAGAGAACTGGCACAATTAAGAAGCTGATAACAACCCCAGATAAAACGAATAGGACTACTTACAAGACTTCAAAACAAAGAGAAACATTAAATTTTTGGAATTTTTGGGATTGGCTTGGGTTAAGCTTAACCTTTAATTTATTTCGTATTATATAATTATCTAAGTATTAAGTAATTAAGAAATGAATTCGTTTACCATTATTACTTCCACATCAGTGGAAGTAGAGTAACGACAAAAAAAAAATTTTTTTAATTTTTATTGTTCAAATAGGCTTAGAATCTCATGAAACGTCGAGATTTTATGTTTGAGCGAAAAAAAAAATTCTGTCTATCGGTCTGTCTGTAACTTTTTTTTGTGCTCACGTTTACTCTGGAACCGTTTAGGTATTGACTTGAAATTTGGTACACGTATGTACTTTAACGAGATCTGGAACTAGATTATATTTTCATCTTGTTCCGTCGAAGGGTTGGGGGGTAAATTGGGGTAAATTTGGGGTAAATAGGTAAATCCAGCAGGTAAGAATCCATAAAATTGGTATTTTGTATATAAAAGAGAAGCTAAGGTCTCAAAAAAATTTTTGTCATTAACCACCCCCACCACATTATTGAAGGGGATGAAAAAAAATGTGATTTAGTGTGTGCACAAGAACCAGAAACCTCAAAATATTTTTTTACTTCATCCACCCCCACTACCACCCCCCTATCACTACCCCCACCCCACTACCAATGTGGGATATCGTTTTATGGGTTTTTGGGGTAGAGGATTTCAAATATTATATTATTAAAGTTCCATAAACAACTATTTCCACATACAAAATGTTTTCGTTGTGAGTGACTTGGATAGAAAATCTGGATGTGGAAGTAGTGATTGATTTCTTGGGCAGCGGTTTTTTTAAATAATATTAATTAAAATAAATAAATAAATACCTAAATAAATTTAAACAATATAAATATACGTAGGTGTAATTTTTGTATCCACATTATCAACGCACGATGAATCCATATATCAGAGAATATAGTATTAAATACATAAAAACCGAAAATGTACTAAGCTGTGAGGAATGCCTTCAGGTGATACAAGTAAATAAAAGAAATTCAAATTTTAAGATATATAACATTCGTACCATAGGAAGAAATCTAGATGAATTTGCAAGTAATTGTTTTTTTTAATTGCATTTAAAAAAAATGTATATACAACCCTTCAACTTTTATACGAAACTTTTTTAAATTTCCAATATGACAGAAAAAAGGGAGGTAAATGGTTTATAAGAATTATTACTAGAGCAGGTTCCAAAGAAACCATTATTTATTAAATATGGTATAGCGTACATTCCATGCATATATGTTTAAGAAATTCGTAAAAATAATAATGTTTATGAAATTCAATCTGAGCTACATAATTACAACACAAGGTCAGCCAATTTGTTTATAAAATCCCTAAATATAACTTAACAGAATTAAGTAGAAATTCATTAAACTTGAACTTATACAATAAACTACTTGAAAATATAGGAAAATAGATTTTCACAAATTTAAAACTATCATTAAAATCCTGAAATTTTGTTTCCAATCAGTTAAAGAGTTTATGACTACCTTCATAGCTGTTAATAGAACACATATATATAAGGATAATTTGACCCAATTTACTTTTATATAGGAGTTCCGCCAATAATAGAAAATATTTTATTGTTGTATTTCTGTGGACTGTACAGCAAAAATAAAAAAACAAAAGGAAATTTTATTTACTTTAAAAAATATCTTTAAATATCATTTGACTTAGAGCGTTTTTTTCAAGTAAAGGACGAAAAATTCTAATTTCTTCCATAATGACCTTTTAAGTAAGTTCTGTTCAACGTTCAACTAGAAACTCATCGGCTTCCTCAAGTAAATATTTCACAGCCATTTCCAAAAAAAAATCCTGTTTTTTGTTATAGCGGATTTTTGTCTATATTGTCTATACTATTGATACCAAAACTAATGATTCCAATAATAGCGCTACTACAGAAATTCACGATTTTTGTTTTGGTAAATATTTATCGACCATTTAATCTTTCCTTTGCAGCCGACCACAAAGTCCATTATCAATGGGAGTGTCTTTTTATTAATCCCAAGAAATATCAATTCTTCATACAACATAATTCCTGTGAAAACCAATACCAGACAAAAAGCCGGGTCTAAGGTTTAACGTAATAAAATTAAACCTTGTTTTAAAAGCGCTATTAGTTTTTTTTCAAAGTTCACCTTAACTAGATGTATCCGTTTTCTTTTATAGAATATAATAATAATAAATCTGAGAATAAGGTTTTGTTATAAACTGTTATAAAATAAAATAATCGTTAGTAGGATCTCAAAAACTGGATCTCTATAAAAAGACTGCGTTGCTCAATGAAGCGTGGCGTTCTTGATTGAATTTTGCATTCTAAGAGACCGACACTCACTACATAATAATCTAGATACCCGTGGAGAGGTCACCTGGTATTTCGCTAAATGTGATTCATACTGAAAATATGCGAATTTTTATGATAAATTGCTGTGTGGAGGATAAATTATAGTATTTCTGTTGCCCGCCATTGGATAACTAATCCGAATACTTTGAATGTTTCTTGGCTCTTAAAATTATTCCATGTCAAACTGATCATTCCGTACTGAAGCATACTGTGAAAAATAGAGCGGATTTCACAGTTATTCATTAGCGAATTAGATGCGGTCAATGATGTATTTAATTATAAATATTCTTTGTTAAGGTCCTAATCTGATGTCTTATCGATTTTATTGATTCTTTCTAGCACTTAGACGAATTCCCTTTCTTCAGAGATACATACAGAGTGTTACAAAATAACGACGTAAATTACGGTAGAGAAAGTACGTCACAAAATAAGCAAAAAATTATCAGCTATAATGTCCCAAGGACGTTGATAATACGAAATAATTTTATCACAGTTTCCGAAAGCACGTTGCTTGATAATAATTGTGACATTGTCAAAAAATAAATTATTGAACTGTCAAACTGGATGACATAAATGATAATTTTTTACTAAATGTATTACCAATCAAAATTTTGCATTTCATGTCATGTGTCAAAATTCATCCAATCAGTAAAAGATTACAGCGATAACACGCATACATGTGATGTTATCAGCCAAGGCACAGATGATACGTTCAAATGTCAGATTGAAATTCAACAAATGTCAAATTGAAAAGAAATTTAGAAAAATTTAAAAGGTTTGATAATGTTTTAAACGATTCAATTAATCAAATTGTATTAGAAAATACAAATACCATTAAAAGTAAAAAATATACGTGGAAAATGTTTTTAGAATTTTGTTCGATCAGGAAATACGAAATGAATGGAGAGTAAAAAACCGCTGCCCAAGGAATCACTACTTCCACATCCAGATTTTCTATCCAAGTCACTCACAACGAAAAAATTTTGGAAATAATTGTTTATGGAACTTTAATAATATAATATTTGAAATCCTCTACCTCAAAAATCCATAAAACGATACCCAACATCGGTAGTAGGTAGGGGGTGGTTATAAGGGGTGGTTATAAGGGGTGGTAGTGGGGGCGGATGAAGTAAAAAATATTTTGAGGTTTCTGGTTCTTGTACACACACTAAATCAAAATGTTTTTCATCCCCTTTAATAATAGAGTGGGGGTGGTAATGGGGGTGGCTAATGCCAAAATTTTTTCTTCTCATGTATATACTAAATACCAATTTTATGGACTCTTACCTGCTTGATTTACCTATTTACCCCAAATTTACCCCAATTTACCCCCGAACCCTTCAACGGAACAAGATGAAAATAATAATATAATCTAGTTCTAGATCTCGTTAAAGTACATACGTGTACCAAATTTCAAGTCAATATCTCAAACGGTTCCAGAATAAACGTGCGCACAAAAAAAAGTTACAGACAGACAGCCCGACGCGACAGACAGACAGAAATTTTGTTCGCTTAAACTTAAAATCTCGACGTTTCATGACATTCTAAGCCTATTTGAACAATAAAAATTTAAAAAAAAAAATTTTGTCGTTACTATACTTCCACTGGATGTGGAAGTAAAATTATCTTACTGAATACACCTCGAACATTGATAAACACTCAAAATGTTGTCGTAGAGAATGCTTCAAGCGTGTTGCTTAAAGGTAATATTACCAAGCAACACGCTTTCAGCAGTCTCTATGACAAAATTATCTCGGTATTACCAATGCTCTAGATGTATTATAGGTGAAAATTGCCCTAGAGATGTTATCAGCTATAATATACCTAGGACATTGATAATGTACGAGATAATTTTATGACAGTCGGGTTATTACCAAGCAACGTGCTTGAGAACCAAAATTTATAACTATCGTTCGATTGTGATCATATCATAGATCTACAGAAGCTTTGTGAGCTGACACCCCAGGTTAAATAAAGACATTTCTATTTATATATTTATTTATTTATTTATTTATTTATTTATTTATTTATTTATTTATTTATTTATTTATTTATTTATTTATTTATTTATTTATTTATTTATTTATTTATTTATTTATTTATTTATTTATTTATTTATTTATTTATTTATTTATTTATTTATTTATTTATTTATTTATTTATTTATTTATTTATTTATTTATTTATTTATTTATTTATTTATTTATTTATTTATTCATTCACCCATTCGTTCGTTCGTTCGTGTTCGTTCATTCATTCACTCATTTAATTATAAAGGTGTATATGCATAAGGTACTATGCCGACTTCTAAAAAGCCTTCGAGAGACTGAAGCGTGATATGCGCCTGTTGTTCTTTTTGCTATTATTAGTAGGGCAACGAAATGTTGCATTCAGGCCATATGACCTCTTGTACTTCCACTAAAAAACTAGGAAATTTTCCAACTCAGGCAGAATCCTAACCCAAAGGCCGGAATCATTTCTTTTAGATGAAGTTGAATCTATGACTTTTCTTACAAATTCAAGATCCTATCTATTATAAAAAGCAATACGTTCAGTATCATGTATTAAAATTATCGAAGTTTTAGTTACATCAGGAGATCACCAAGGTTCAAACTTCAGTTTATTTAAACCTAATTAGTTGTAAAATGTTGCCAACGACAGAGCAGAAAACTGTACTGTAAACTGCCTTTTATACCTGGATGATTTAAAACTCTTTTGCAATGTTACGTGCGAAAATTATTGCTTTGAACTGCAATATAGTGTGAATCGTATTAATTCACGAAGTAAGATTACAAATTACCTTTAACTGAAGCAAAATATCACACTATATCATTTACAGCAAAACAAAATTACTCAAACGTTTTTTCATCTTGGAACCTTCTGTGAATAGGTGTGACATTTGATAAAAAAACTAACTTTTGTAAACCATATCGAACATACATACTAACGCTAAAATTTACATATGACATATGAAGCACCGTAAATTTTGAAAACATTGCTTCAATATTTATTATTTAGTTTGGATATTTCAAAAAACCAAAGCAGGTAAAGAATATTATAATTCGGTGAATGAATCCATCGATAATATTTTAAGATAACCCCAATTGTTTTGATTGGTTCTCCAATAATGAGTGTTTTAAAGTATTTACCTAACTAGTATATTAGCGTGCCCAGATTAGGGCAACAATATACAGAAAGTAGGTATTTTCATAATAAATAAAAAAGTGTGTAAGTTGTGATTTGCATAATACCTAAATAATATTCTCTAATCATGATAAAAGCAAATAAATAAAAATAATTAATGGTAAAAAATAAATCAAGAATAGGCTTGTAAATAATGAATGAATGTTTCTATACTCTACTGACGAACTAACGAGTTCGAAAAAACTTGTACAACTTTTCTAGAGTTAAAATAGAATGTAAGGTTCAATAATTCTTGTGAATGACTGAATTTCAATAAATAATTTAAGTATCTTCAATATATTTTTTTTGCATTAAAATGCCAGGAATCCTATCATGCAATTCAATACTTCGTCAGTATTAGCTAGAAGAGTAGTTGTTTTGATTGGTTTTCCAATTATGAGTGTTTTAAAGTGTTTTCCTAAGTAGTATATTAGCGTGACCCGATTGAGGTACCAATATACAGAAAGTAGATAATTTCATATTAAATAAAAAAAGGTGTGAATGACTAAATGTAAATGAATGATTTAAGTATTTTCAATATATTTTTTTCTTTAAAATGCTAAGAATCCTATCATGTAATTCAATACTTCATCAGTATTAGCTAGAAGAGTAGCTGTTTTGATTCGTTCTCCAATAATGAGTGTTTTAAAGTATTTACCTAACTAGTATATTAGCGTGCCCAGATTAGGGCAACAATATACAGAAAGTAGGTATTTTCATAATAAATAAAAAAGTGTGTAAGTTGTGATTTGCATAATAATGTTCTCTAATAGCTAAGAGTTGTGTAGAAGACGGGGTAATATGACATTGGACCAGTCTCATTAGCATTTTTTTTAATATTTAATATGAGAAATATGCTCTTAGCTAGTTTTAACCAAACACTAGCTCTATGAATGGAGAAGTCAAGTGTTGATGATTCTATAATAGTTCCTAAAAACTTTGTTTTGTTAGTAGGTATGCTTTTAGAGGGCAGAATATTTACTAACGTAATATTTTGTCGAACTCCTCATACATTTACATATTTAAGATATAAAGAATGTTGTTGTTGTTTCTACATAACTAATATTACGAATAGATTTTGGATAGAAATGAAAAACACAGTCTTGTTTTTATTGACAATAAGTGAATTTTTATCGCACCATTTCCTAAATTCATCAGAGATTAAGTGTGCCTTTGAATTATACCTCCTGGATACTATTGGCATTTAAGTGTCTTGTGACTGTTTAAGCAAGCCCTGTATTAGACATTTTATTATTAAAAATGCCAATAATAGGAAAAGAACAATGGTTAAAAAGGGCTTTTTTGGCCCATCCGTGGTAAAGTGTGGAAGCCATCTTTTTTACTAATTTTGAAGTCCTGAAAACGAATCCGTCATCAATTTTGGCGAAAAACCTCGGTAAGTCATTAAAAAACAACCCTTATTTGGGGGTGATATTGGAATTGATATTAGAACTTGCCACTAGAATTAGAACTACAAGAGGTTATTCATTTGCAGGAAATTCTCTTAAAATGCTAAATTCCGATAACTAAGTAGAAAAAGAAGCACCAAGAACAATATTTAAAAAAGGGCTTTTTTGGGCCATCCGTGGTAAAGTGTGGAGGCCATCTTTGTTTACTAATTTTAGGGTGCTGATAACGAATCCGTCATCCGAATTGGCTAAAAACATCGGGACGACAGTAAAAAACAACCCTTATTTGGGGGTGGCATTGAAATTAATATTAGAACTTGCAACAAAGTTATTCTTTAGTGCAGGAAATTCTTTCATTAGGTAAGTAGAAAAAGAAGCAAAAATTCTAAATTTACCCCTCCCCTCCCTCTCGTTTCCCTCACCCTTCACCACCTATAAGGACGGTGTAAATTACAATATCCAATATACGGTTATTTATTTATTTTTAAAAAACCAAAGCTTCTCGTTAAATGGCTATTATCAGGTTATAATGTGATTACTTCTGAATACTCTTACATCCATCTTCGCCAATTAAGGTGGTGGATTTTAATATTACTTTTCTTTTATATTAAAAAATCTTTAATTATTTAAATGACTTTTGGTTGGGAATCTTCATTTTATATGACAAAAAAACCTCCATCTGAGTATTAAGATTTTTTTTGTAATTAAAACCGATCAATATCCCTCAGGCCTGTAGCTAGGGGGCGGGGCAGGACGGGCGACGCCCGTCCTGGAATAAGTTTCGCCCGACCTACGGTGATCGTAATGGGGGCAATTTTAACTGTTTTTTTTAATATTTTGAAAGAGATTGGGTAAAAATTTTCAAATTTTTTCGGATTAAAAAGTTTTTTTTTGGATTAAAATTCAAATAATTTTCCGGACAAAAAAATTTTTTCTGCTGGATTTCTCCCCCCCGCTCATCAAAAAATTTTTCGGACTTTTTTATGGGCCCGTCCTGAAAAATTGTTTGCCCGCCCTGAAAGCACTTTCTAGCTACAGGCCTGATATCCCTGCGAAGGTGAGACCCAACCCTTTGAGGGGTAAGGAGACATATGAGTGTACTCAGAAATAATCAGATTATTATATTTTGATAGCAAATAACTACATAGTAGTTACAGTAGCTTACAACCTTCTTTGAGGTGGTGAGGAATGGCGAGGAGGGTTGAAGGGATGAATTTGTTTTTTTTTTACTTCTTTTTCTACTTAGTTTTCGAAACTTAGTATTTTAAGAGAATTTCCTGCAAAAGAATAACCTCTTGTAGTTCTAATTCTAGTGGTAAGTTCTAATATCAATTCCAATGTCACCCCCAAATGAGGGTTGGTTTTAATGTGTTCCCGAGATTTTTCGCTAAAATGGGTGACGGATTCGTTTTCAGCACCCCAAAATTAGTAAAAAAGACGGTTTCCAGTCTTTGCCATTAATGGGCCAAAAAAGCCCTTTCTTTAACATTTTTCTTTCATAATGTTTTGTTTTAAGGTGGGCGGTGTCGTGAACGTAATTCGATAATTTCTCGCACATTCCTGAACTGATTCAAAAAATTTTTTGATAGGTTTTTAGAGACAACTTTATAGAATGGTAGTAGGTTATTAAAAACTAAAGAAGAAAAAAACATTTTTTTCTTGTGCGAAATCAAAACAAAATTTTTTTGTTTATTTCAATATCCTGGTATCTATCAAGTTTTCTCTAAAAGCCTATCAAAATATTTTTTCAATCGATTCAGAGATGTGGGGGAAATTGTCGAATTACAAAATCGTTCTCTTATGCACGGCATCTCCACCCTCAAGTAGATACCTAATGCAAAGTTTCAATAGTTAAAACCAAGTCTATGTTATTGCAGTATCCATAAATATACTTTAAATATTCTTGCCATGCAAAGTTCACACATTCTTAAACAAACTCGTTCATAATTCATTTGAAAACCACACTGTATTATTAATAAAAAATCTCAAACTGCGCCGAAGGAAAACCGTGGCTGTGGGCGGAGATACGAGCGCACAATTGACGTCAATCCAATCAGATCGCGTTTTGAGGGTGGTGTTGAACATTTGAATCTTTACTGCATTTCTTTGCGAAATTACCATATGTTTTACTGAAGTGAGATTAGTATTCTACGATATTAGATCAAAATTACGTCTCAAAATTTTTTAAGCCTCCCTATTGCCAATATGCTCTGATAATTAGCTAGGTTTATTAATCTCGATTATACATCTATCAACCATTATTTACAACAATGAATCACAGTAAAGAAGATATTCTTCAACCTCCGTTTGTCATTATATGTACAATTATAAATTTATAATAGCCTATAAAGGAAATAATTAATCTGTCTTGTCAATCAACCTGCTGAAGTAGTTAGTAAGGCAAGTAAAAAAAAAATCGTGATTTATTATAACATCAAAATAATAAACACACAGACTCTTTCGATGCGATTAGATAATGGTTTTTAATTGAAAACCAATACCGTTCAAAAATGTTCAACATTTCTATAAGATGTATTTCTTGTAAGATAAATTGACAATGAAATTATAATTTCTTAAAAATGATATTTCGCAGCAGGTAGCCGAATGATGAAAGTATAATTATTATAAAGTGTGTTGGCGATGATATTATTTAAGAGGAATGTAGATTTGTTTTGATACAGAGAACATTATACAGTTGTTTATTTATGTATGAATGTATTTTGTTTAACCAAATGAATTTTGCAAAGTATATTATTATTTCTTACCTTTCTCTCTCACCTCACAGTTATATTACTTCTAGCATATGCAAGGTGGTTTTAATGTAGGTTACAAGGAACAACGGGAATAATTATGTCATTATGAAAATTGTTTCTTTTATGTTTTATTTAGGAAATTTTCAGAAGTAGAAAACAAAATTTCTTCAAATAGGCTTCAAATGTCACGAAACGTCGAGAGAGAAAGAAATTGTGTCATAAATGTCAATTTTGACAAATATTCTTCTCGTATGCGCCGAACATTTGATCTCGGCTATAGCCTACGCCTTTTTTGTTTTTTTATCTATTTATTTAACGTCGGCCTATTTTCGCTGCCAGGGCCTATCACCGACGCCAGGAGACGAGCTACCCCAATCTGGAAATTTTGCCGAACCTCTTCCCTTAAGAAGAGTAGGAATCTTTTACTTGTCTAACATTTAATAGACAAGGGACCGCCTCCTTTACATCCCCGAAGGATGGTATCCACTACGTAATCCTCGTCTGAAATTACGTAACTTCCGCGTATACACTGATATACAAGCCGCTAGAAGGTGGGACGAGAACGCTGTATTTTCCAAGATGGGTCACCCATCCAAGTACTAACCGCGCTCGACGTTGCTTCAACGGAATATCGACTGATATTCACATTGAAGTCGCCTCTACGCTCGCCCCCGAGCCTACGTCTAATACTGAAAAAAAAAAAAAAACACTTTTCCTAACTTGTTACACAAATAGCTATTCTCGTCCTTTTTACTATTTCGTTAAATAGTGGAATAAAAAACAGGGGAAAAGTCGCTTCCTTCTCGAGTTTTTTTTTTTTAATCTTAGAACAAACCAAGATATATACCATTTCGTTAAGTAGGTCGATGTTCATTATAAATCATGAAATACGACACTTTTTAGTGGTCACGGACATTGTTATTTTTAAAAAGGTGTGAATTTTTTTTTTTTATTATGTTTTTTTTAACATCTAATGCCATAACTCAAAAATGAATGGAGCTATCCACGTGAACTTTTTTTTGTTATAAAACACACACTTAAGCGCTTCTATCTGTGTATAATATTGTTAACTAAAACATTTTTAAGTTTGTTAAAAACTTAGATAACCTTGAAAGTTCAGAAAATACGCAGTCAAATTTTCACTAAGCTACAAACTTTTTTGTTTTTTGGAAATTTTGTATAACATGCTGCGAAGAAAATAAAGCCAAAAGACCAAACAAGTTTTTGATAGCATAATTACTTCCACATCCAGTGGAAGTATAGTAACGACAAAAAAATTTTTAAAAATTTTTATTGTTCAAATAGGCTTAGAATGTCACGAAACGTCGAGATTTTAAGTTTGAACGAAAACAAAAATTCTGTCTGTCGGTCTGTCGGTCTGTGTGTAACTTTTTTTGTGCGCACGTTTACTCTGGGACCGTTTGAGATATTGACTTGAAATTTGGTACACATATGTACTTTAACGAGATCTAGAACTAGATTATATTTTCATCTTGTTCCGTCGAAGGGTTGCGGGGTAAATTGGGGTAAATTTGGGGAAAATAGGTAAATCAAGCAGGTAAGAGTCCATAAAATTGGTATTTAGTATATACAAGAAAAGATAAGGTCCCAAAAAAAGTTTTGGCATTAGCCACCCTCATTACCACCCCCACCCCATTATTAAAGGGGATGAAAAAAAATTGTGATTTAGTGTGTGTACAAGAACCAGAAACCTCAAAATATTTTTTTACTTCATCCACCCCCACTACCACCCCCATCACCACCCCCACCCCGCTACCGATGTGGGGTATCGTTTTATGGGTTTTTGGGGTAGAGGATTTCAAATATTATATTATTAAAGTTCCATAAATAATTATTTCCACATACAAATTTCTTTCGTTGTGATTTACATGGATAAAAAATTTGGATGTGGAAGTAGTGATTCCTTGGGCAGCGGTTGTTTTATTGTGTCTTTTATAGTTTAGGTACAGTGATTTTTTTTTAGAGCGCGCGAATTGCAGAAATTGAGTATTAATACGTCCGCGTCCACTAAAACTAAGTAGTCTCAGGGCTGTGTACTATATCAACGTTATTCGTTTTCGTCGAAGGTCAAATTATAAAACCGCTGCCCAAGGAATCACTACTGCCACATCCAGATCTTCTATCCAAGTCTCTCAGAACGAAAAAAAATTGAATGTGGAAATCATTTTTTATGGAACTTTAATAATATAATATTTGATATCGTCCAAAAACCTATAAAACGATATGCCACATCGGTAGTGAGGCTAAGGGTGGTGTGAGGGGGGTGGTAGTAGTGGTGGATAAAGTAAAAAAAAAATTGAGGCCTTTGGTTCTTGTACACACACTAAATGACAATTTTATTTTTTTCGCCCCCTTGAATAATGGGGTGGGAGTTGGATGGTTAATGCCAAAAAAAAATTTTGAGAGCTTATCTTCTCTTATATATACTAAATACCAGTTTTATGGACTCTTACTTGCTTGATTTGCCTATTTACCTCCATTTACCCCCAACCCTTTAACGGAATAATCTAGTTCCAGATCTCGTTAAAATACATGGTATGTGTATCAAATTTCAAGTCAATATCTTAAACATCCAGAGTAATCGTGCGCACAAAAAAGTTACATACAGACCGACAGACAGATTTTTTTTTGCTCAAACTTAAAATCTCGACGTTTCATGACATTCTATTTGGACAATAAAAATTTTCAAAAACATTTTTGTCCATACTATATTTCCACTGAATGTGGAAGTAAAATGTGTAACGATATTCTTTCTCTTATTACTACTTGTATTATATTGTAGAACGTATGGTCATTGTGCGAATTGTGCGTGGATTATCTACCTAAAAAATATTTAAGATAAATAAGCAAGTTTCATTGTAAAATGGAGTGAATTTTATGTGGCGTAGTAATAGAGGAAAACGATAAACTTGTGCTCAAGCCATGGAAACAGAGTTTAGAGACTATAATTAGGTAATTAAAAAAGACTTAATTTAGGATGTTTTTTCTTTTTTGTTACCTAATTTAGGCGAAAATAACACGTTTACTCAATTCACAGGCCTACAAAAAAAAAAAAATTCTGCTCCAAGGACTAAACCTATCATGCCTTAAGTATTTTTGTGTGCTGAATCCGAATTTTCAATTAAAAAAATTTTCTACCGCGTAGATTTCGAGTAAATTCCGGTTTTTATTGTCAAAAAAACGTATTTTGACGATAAAAACCGGGATTTACTCGAAATCTACGCAGTAAAAAATTTTTTTAATTGAAAATTCGGATTCAGCATACAAAAATACATAAGGAATGATAGATTTAGTCATTGGAACAGAATTTCTTTTTTTGTAGACCTGCGTACAAAGTGCACCTGTGCCACAGACCTACAAGAAAAAAGTTCTGTTCCAAGGACTAAACTTATCATTCCTTATGTATTTTTGTGTGCTGAATATGAATTTTCAATTTAAAATTTTTTTTACCGCGTAGATTTCGAGTAAATCCCGGTTTTTATCGTCAAAATACGATTTTTGACAATGTTTGACGTTTGCTCGAAATTTAAGTGGAAAATTCGGATTCAGCACACAAAAATACTTAAGGCATGATAGGTTTAGTCCTTGGAACAGAATTTTTTTTTTGTCGACCTGTGTTATTGTGTGGATCTAAGGTAAAAATGCAATGCATGGGAGTTTCGGATAGAGACACATGAAATGTCGGATACAAATATTAAGATTGCCACGTGCTTTAAGAAACTGTCTTTTTTATTTAGCTAGAATAATAACGCAAAAAAAGGAAAACATAGTTTACTTTTTATCAAAACACTCCAAAATTATTACTATTCCCAAACTTCTGTTTATGGGATTTTATTAGCCCCCTAGATGCGCAACATTTTTTCCATTTTACTATAATATTATTTTTCACCGTTTCCGAGATCCCAATGCAATGCATACTCCATTTAAGATTTTTAATTCCTTTTTGCCTTCAACCTTAGTCCTTAATGTGTCACTGGAAAAAATAAGTTATCCTTTCAGATCCTAAAACGTGATAAAACAGTCCTAAACATAAAAAAATAATAATGAAAAGTTCCGTTACACACAATACATAATCATTATTATTCTTAAGTACGGCGCGCGTACGCTTCGACAATTCCTCCATACTAAAAAATTCGTAACTAGCAAACTATTTCTAATAGGTAATGAAAATATTTTTTTTTCTAAAAACTTTTTTAGTCTATTGACTTCATTTTCTTCACAGCATGTTACACAAAATTTTCAAAAACAAAAAAGTTCCTCGCTTGGTGAAAATTTGATGGCGTATTCTCTAAACTTTCAGGGTCATCTACGTTTTTGGCATGTTCACATTTTTTTTTATTAGCAATCCTATGAACAGGGAGAAGCGCTTAAGTGTGTGTTTTATAACAAAAAAAGTTCACATCGATAGCTTAATTCATTTTTAAGATATGGCAATGGATGTACAAAAAAATATGATTTTAAAAAATAATAGATTTTACACTTTTTTTAAAATAAGAATATCTGTGACCACTAAAAATGTCGTATTTTGTGTTTTTATGTGTAAAATGATGTTGTTGGTAATACCCACTATGTCTGATCTTGTTCTAAGCTGATAAAAAAAAACGACACAAAAAACTTTTTCGCTCCTCTATATGGATAATTCTGAATACCCTCGGCGTTCTCTATCTGCTATTAGCCATGCCCGCTGTTTCGTGAAACACACTGTATTAATCAGCGAATAGGAAAATTATCATTTATATGTAATTTCTAAATTTCCGCCGTCGACAATTTTGTTGAATGGCATCACATTTTTTGTAACCTTAAGAAACTCTCAGCTTTCCTTAGGGAACTCTCAATAAGGCCGTATTTCTATATTTACCATTACCATAAATGTTGTTTGCATAGAAATCTAATTAGTGCCTTCTTGTTTCAGGCCAGCGCAAGTTCCCCACAACTAATTAATAGAGCTATAGGAGGTAAGTAATATTAATTGGTTCATAAAAGAAACACAATAGTCTAATATTCAACGAATTATCATACAATTTGCAATATAACTTTAACCGACAATTATAAAATAATGAGTAATAATTAAAATCGTGAGTACTTACTTATACATTCATAATTAGATCCTGATACATTTTTTAAATGAATATTTACTATAGAGTTGCACGTTCATTCTCCAAGAACGTGTTGTTAAAATTCGTATTGAGATACGACAATTGAAATTATTTTTGCATTTCAATTGAGTCATTAAATTATTTCAATGTAATATTAATTAATTCAATATTATCTATCTAA
The DNA here is from genome assembly GCA_936432065.2 of Rutpela maculata. Taxonomy (NCBI): domain Eukaryota; kingdom Metazoa; phylum Arthropoda; class Insecta; order Coleoptera; family Cerambycidae; genus Rutpela; species Rutpela maculata. The sequence goes on from OW386290.2 coordinate 24,439,368, forward strand.
TACTACACGTCAAATTAAAGTATGTGCAAAAATACTGACCACTTTTAATGACGCAGACAGATACTTGAAATTTAGCATAGTATATAGTACACTAAGCGAAGCAGTAAAAATGGTAAAATTCCCGGCCCGAAAACAGTGAAAGGAATTACCTTAATTTTTGTTGCAATATGCTTTAAAAAATACGTACTTCAAAATCTATATTGTCGCATTACCTGCCTTTTATTTTTAAGGATGGAAACCATCCCTAGAAACCGAAAAATTAATAACTCTTCTAATTTTACGAATAAATTAACAAAAATCCATATGCTTACGTTTTTGAGGTCGCTGAATATGACTTTAAGGTCAAAACTTATGAAACGAAAACATTGAGGGTTGAAATCGCCCTTAAATACTGAAAAATTAATGTCTTCTAATTTTACGAATAAATTCACGAAAATCCATATACTTATGTTTTTTAGGTCGCTGAATATGATTACGAGGTCTAAATTTATTTTGAAAATGTTGGATTAAAAATGGTCACAAAAGGGTATAGTAATATTTCGAATTTTATTAAAAATACAGATTGTTATAAAAAAATCAAATTAATACAATTAAGTAAAATAATTAAATAATATTTTTAATCTGCTAAACATGCTAAAATGCAATGCAACCCGCTTTTCCTGCGAACTCTTCGAAAAAAAGACGACTATTGCTCGTTTCTCTACCTACTATAGACATTTAATATACGCGTAGAAACTGAAAAGTTTCAACATGATTTCAAACTGTCATATTTCTGGAGCAAAATAAAAACTCAAACTCTTCGTTTTTTTGTAAGCTTCATTTCATTCTTATATCATGTTTTTATCAATCTTCTAGTTTTTGAGATATTTCAATTTTAAATACATAATGGAACAGTTTGTCGTAGGAAAATGAAAAAAAAAAACTTTTCTTTTTTTTATAAACTTCATTTTCGTACTTTTACCATTTTTTATAAAAAAAAAATATATTCTGAGCAATTTCCAAAAACCCGATTTTTTTTTTAAATTATGAAAATTTTCGTTATTGAAAATGGGTACAGAATGAAAAATAATTATTTTAGAAATTCTAAAAAAATTTAAACATGTTAGTAATGCAGTAATAATATGCATTAACAATATCTAGAAAGAGTTTTAAAAAAATTGAATTAATAAGAAATTAGGGCAATAAGACTAAAAAAAATGGCACATAAATTTAAATGCGCTACTTTTTTGTTTGTAACTTTTTTAGTTTTCATTATACATCTCAATCGAAATAAAAGTTCAATACCTTTAGTTTTCACAATTTTACAATTTTTTCATAGTGTAGATTTTTAGTAATTTTATATTTTAACGTTGTATATTTTTTCACAACGTTTCGGCGCCATTTTGAAAATGCCATATTTCCAATACTAAACATCAGAGAAAAAAAAAGAAAAAACCATTCGATTTGTTTTCGTAAAAGCTTTATTTTTTTTATTAAAGTCCACATTTTTCGAGTAATTTAAAAAAAACGTCTAGGAATTCTGATTGGGGGTGAAAATTGCAATTTTCAGTTCACAATATCTCGAAAAATATGCATTTTAGCAAAAAGTGTATAAGATCTTTCTTTCTTATAATTTGATTCTCTGTCAGATTATGCGTATTTTTTGTTTTTTTTTGAGACAACCAAAAAGCAAGAAAAATTACAATATAGATTCTTATCTACATACTTTGTGAAGCATGTTGAAGAAAAACATTTGGAAATTCATTACATCGTTTTCGGGCTGGGATTTAAAAGCTTCTCTTTCTGTACTACTAATACAGAAAGAGATAAATCGAAAAATGTAAAAATATCGCCCCAACCCCCCTAGGGGTGAAAAATTATAGTAACCGTGTAAAAACTTAAAATTTGGCATTGTTATAAGTTTTAATATTCGAATAATAGAGGAAGAAATCCAAAAATCACAAACCAACAACCCAACCATTCACCCAACTCCTCAGGGGTGAATGTTGAAGTAAGGGGCATACAAATAAAACAGCACTTTACTGAATGAGTTCGAACATGAACTTTTAGCACAAATTAATCTTAACTAGACCAATCTAAATAAAGAACAGACCGCGCTGCAGCTTCTAAAGCTATTTCGAGCGTCGGAAATAATCTATGCAAAATATTCTTCATTAATACTTCTGGTGACACACGAAAAACTTGTTTTACTCAATATAATACTCGCAAAAGTTAAATTTTTATAACTGTTCATCGTTAGGAATAGCTACATCACTTCTAGAGGGAGGACGAACAGGACATTCACTTTTTAAATTGCCATTTGATTTAGCAAACTCCAAAAGTCCTGTCTGTAACATCGATAACAGGAACCACGTTGGCAAAAAATATGAAAAAGTGTAAATTAATCGTATAGGAAATGTAAATAAGTTACTGGTTGAAACATTAGATAGAACTCTTCAGGATCTACGAAACAGCTTTATGGACGAATTAAAGTTGTTGTTTCTGAAGATTTTAGGCCGATTCTTCCAGTGGTTCAGAGAGAGACTAGACTGAATGAAAACGCTTCAATGAAATGTTCTCGCAATTGGAATAATGTTAACGCATTTACTTTTATGGGTGAACATGAGAGTTCATTTAAAATCTGATGCTTAGCAGGTGCTCTTGCTAATGTTTTTTTAACAATTATCACATGCACATAAAAAACAAAAAAGGTCATGTACTTTTTTATCGACTGTAATATATATGTGTATTTGGGGGCGCTGAAACCGCTGTTTCTATATATATTTTGGGGGCTAAAACTGAATCCGAGGTCAGGATTGTCATATGTCGTCAATATTTTCATGTAAGCTCAAAAAACAGTTTAGAACAAGCCGTATTCGCTTTCAGCACCCTAAAATACATGTAAGTATGGTAGACGGTAAGAAAGTACATGACCGTTTATATTTTTGTTATGCCTGTGTTAGCGATGGAGTCATACAGTAAGTACTTGGTACCAATTAGACAGGGCGTCTTATTGAAACATTAAAGGAATTAATTTGTAATTTACATCGGATAACTTTCAAATGGCATGTGTTTGGCTTTGTGAACGTGCGAATCTTATACGAAGAAATCATGCCACGTTCCATATAAATGGTATTCTTTTAAATCAAATAAGAAGTGAAGAAGAACTATGACTCTATTGATACACCTTTTAATGATAATGACTACAGAAGTTATTCACCAGAATTTCTACAGTCCCTTCATTTTTCTAAATTGCCACCTCATCAATTAAAGCTTAAAGTTGGAGCGCTCATCACACTTCTAAGATACTTAAATCTTCCTCATTTGTGTAATGGAATCACGCTTCATACCTGCTTTAAAACCTAATGTCATTGAAGTTACAATAATTGTAGGGTGCTATGCTGGAAATAATGTTTTTTCTTTCTAGAACAGTTAATTCCCTCGAAAAACGATTTCCAGTTTAAACGGCTTTAACTTCCTCTAGAATATGTATCTATTGCAATAAATAAACCTCAATGGCAAACTTCAAGTACAGCAGAAATTGCCATAAGAGAACCATGCTTCTCTCGTGGTCAATTTTATATAGCTTGCTCTAGAGTAATTAGCAAAAACAGTATTTTTGTTTTACTACCAGCACGGCAGCTCAGATGGCTAAGGTCTGGCGAATACTGTCTATGGCTTACTGAGTTCGAGCTCCAGCATTGGCACTGACAATGCCGAGGCTATGTATATGTCTGCGTTTTTCCAAATGTGTAAAAACCTTCAAGACAGCCTTGACTTAGTATTTGGGTCAGAATTTGTTTACTATATGTGGTGTGTTAACTTCAGAAGTAAAAACAAAAGATATTGCGTATAAAGAAGCCTTGATTTAATCTACTGACAACAAGAAGAAGGAAATCTGGTTTTCGTCCTTACCATAGTACAGCTTTAATTTTCTCAGATTTTAGTAACGCCTGTAATACCTTAAATCAAGTCAAATTGTGCCCGAGGTAACGCTATTTTGATCAATTTTTTGCAAAAAATTTGTCGGGAAGAAGAGAAAGAGTGATTATAAATAATCCCTTTTTAGATTCAAGAGGTATAATGTAAGGAGTGCCACAGGGTAGTTCTTGGGACATTTTAATTTTCTTACTCACAGCTGATTTTTATAAGCCTTTAAATTTCTATCAATCCTGTCAATATTAGTTCCTTGAGGTAAACCAGAAAAAGGCAAAAAAGTTCTACGACTGGACCTCAAGAAATCTTCTCCACCGTTCGAGGGCGGGGAACACGATGGTGACAATACCCCCAACCACTACCCCTAAACCGAAAAAGCATCCTTATTTCCAATTTTCTGGTGTTAGGCATTTTTTATCCAAAAATTTTATTAACGAAAGTTGTTCGGAATTGTCCAAAAACGCTAAATCCAAAATTGAATCAAAATTAAAAAATATTTAAATTTTATTTAAAATAATGTCCGAACATAGGATCATTTAAATGGGTTTTTTTATTTAAAAAATTCATGACAAATTTGTTTGAAATTAAACCCAAGCTGTTAGGTAGTTGTCAAGTAATTAATAATCTTTTTTTATATTTTTAAATTTATCAATATTTTTAATTTTTCAATTTTTTTATTTTGATGAAATATTGGGCTTAAGAATTTTGGACAATTCTAAACAACTTTCAATAATAAAATTTTCCGATAAAAAATGCCCAGCATCGGAAAATCGGAAAAAGAGGTGTTTTTTTCATCTTGGGGGTAGTGGTTGGAGGATAGGTCGAAAAATATTGTCATCATCGTGTTCCCCGCCCTCGACCACATATCTTGTGGTCCAGTCGCAGAATTATACTTCTCCCTCTCCATAATTGCTTGAATATTTACGGTAGAAGGATCTAGTTTTATATTTATTTGTTTAATAGTACACTGACTGAAACAAAACAAAAGTTTTAATCTATGCAGTTAATTTCTTTATCGCAGTGGAAGATATCAAACTGGTCTTGAAGATAATATTACACCGAGATCACGGACAGATTTGGCTTTGGATTTGGGGGTTGTCTACAATATGTGGTGTGTTTATGTTAAAGTTTATATCATCTATGTATAAGAAACAATTCTACTGTAAAATGTCATTAATGAAAATGTTGGTAGTGTTTATTTTCAAGATATCATTTGAAAAACAACAATGAATTCCTTGAGATGCCAAATTGTTGACATTTTGAAGATAAAATATTGTGATCAAATGTGTCAAATGCTTTAGCGAAGTTGGTGAAAATTATGGAATAGCGTCGAAAGCATCAGATATTTATTGGTTTACACAAAAAAGATCGGTTGAGGTAGATCTTCCCTTGAAAAAACCATGCTGGTATTCAGTAATGCCATTCTATTCATAAGAAAATGTTAGTTCATATAACAAAACTTCGAGAGCTTTGGAGAAATTGTTGATAATCGTTATTGGTCCGTAGATCAGATTAGATTAGATTTTAAAAGGGAACTTGCTGATTAGCCTTGACCACCGCGACCCTCGTGGATTTATTGTGGCACTCCTTGCTTAATTAGAGCTCCTTATCCAGCTTTGTCTTTTGTATCAGACTTCATAGCCTTGATAAGGGCTCCTTGGTATAGCTATCTGCCCTTGGTTTCTCTTCTCCAAGTAGTTGGAACCTCAGTCTAGCTAGGCCTTCGCCATGACACAGCATATATACTGAGGTTTAGTAGGGCTTCCAAGAATTTGGCCGATCGTTATTTAATGAACTTTTTGGTCTGTCTCTGTTATGGGAAATTCTTCCACCAATCTAGAGGTTTATTTTGTACCCATTCATTAATGGATGTTCGTATGCATGGCTTAGCCACACCGCAAAAGGGTTCGGGTCCTACTAGGGCCTTAGATGCGCCTTCTCGGGCCAGTTCATCAGCCTTCTTATTTCCCCTGGGTCCTGGTACCCATGCCACGGTCACTTTGTTCTGACTTCCTAGGTCCATAAAGGGCATTTATACAATTCCATACTAGTCTTGAATCGGCCTGCATGGAATCGAGTGCTTTAGCGCTGCTTGGCTGTCGTAAAAATGGCAATTGACTGGTTTACAATTCCTTGCCTCATTACTTCCTTTGCACACCACTGTATAGCGGCCACTTCAGCCTGAAATATTGTGGCGTGTATTCCTAAACTTATCGGGATTTTCATTTTCGACCTTATCCCGTAAATCCCAGCTCCGACTCCGTGTTCTGTCTTGGAGCCGTTCGTATACTAGACCGTTTGCGCCAATATTGGAGGACCGTTTTTCCAGTCCACTCTATTTGGTATTTTGATTTGAAATTTTTTATAGAAGTTATACTTTGGGACCATAGTGTCCTTGGGCATTCCCAAAATGGGATCTGCCTTCAACTCTGAGTATAACTGTTGGTGCTCTGTTTCGTGTTGTTGCCTTATGGGCGTTGTGCCTTGCATTAGCCTATTTACCACTGAATGAGCTTCCTCTTGGGTAATATTGGTCTGTAATTCTTAATATTATTTTTTTCACCTTTTAGATTTAAATTAGATTTGATAGCCAAATTAAATAAAAATGTGAAGGGAACTGTAAATATGCCAGCACAATCATGTAATAGAAAGGCTGGAATTTTGTCACGGCCCATCGTGCCTTTAGACTTAATTTGCTTTCTAAGAATTTAACATTTCTTGCTGTTATTCAAATTGATGTGATATATGAACTACAAAACTACATAAAAATTCAGCATCGGTATATCAGAATGTGGCTCGATAAAACTATGACGAACTGTATATATGCAAATGTTGTATATACTTGAAGTCGACACTGATTAATAGGTAACCAAAACAGACACCAAAATTATTTAAAATACGTCCCATCTCAATTTCTTATCTATATTATAGTCACTCTTATGTAAGATTTGTGACATTTATTTATTGAAAATGTCACAGTGACCAATTAAACTGAATAATTATATTTGACATCTTCATAATTGTGTAATAGTAAGCACATATTTCAGAGTTTTATAAAGTTCAACAAAGATTTTTTTTCTGTACCTACCACGCATTCGTCAACCCACATTGTCCTCAACAGATTGCTACTGTACGTTATTTTTTAATATACCATCAAATAAGCATTTTTTGATTAATTAAATACACACCAGCTGAAATTTGATACGGATGCTTTAAATGCCTTTCTTTATAATAAAAGGTTCTCGTTTCTTCGAGGTGAGGCCTCGATTTGAAAAATGATCGCCGGAAGCCTCATACGTCTGGTATTTATCTATCACTAATTGATTTTAATTCCTAATAAAAAAATTCTCTACTACACCTAACTACATATTGTAATTTTTTTTACTTAATCAAAACTTTCTCAGAAGCAAATACATTCCTTCCAAAAGTAAATCAGCTTTCTCCAGAAATGCATAGCGAAACGAAATATTTATAGCAAAATAAATTTTATATACGTCTGATAATTGCAAAAACCGATATCGGAAAGTTTTTGGCGTTATTTTAACATGAAGTAATTTATGTCTTATAACGGCTATAATTCTACACGTAATGCACGTAATTTCAGATATGCCACAAGGTTCTAATCTTGGGCCACTCCTGTTCATATTATTTATTACTGACTCGAAGATGTTATTGAATCTGAAAAATGTTTTCATCTGTTTCGTCTTAAACTTAATCTTGGTAATATTGTGTCTTGGCATAATATCACATTTTATTGTTCCTGTAATAGGACTAATAAACAGTCGCTCAATGTAATGCAACTCGCATAGCGAGACATAAAGTTGGGCTAGAAACAGCTAAAATCGAAAATTTGTCTTTTCTTTCGTCTACTAGAACTGTATATTATACTTTCTTTTTATATTGGAATTAATCAGATATTATCACAAACAATATTATTTTTGTCTCAGAAGGATCTGACTTTGCAGCCATTGCACTTACATTTTTTATAAATGAAATTGATATTTTTTTGCTGGAGAAATTGGAAAGCTGCCCATAAATGGTTCATTACAAATTGGTTTAAACTAAATATTGACAAATTACAGGAACTTGTTCAAATCATGGTACTATTAAGGAAAAAGGTGAAAAAGACTGCTAGAAGTTGTTTTAGATGTCAAATTAAGTTAGCTTGGTAAATCATTATACTCTTCGCAAAAACGAAGAGTATATTGTATTTGATCGGCACATTTCTAAATCAGTAAATATCGCTCGTAGAGAAAAAAAAATTATATCGTTATGTTAGTGAACGAATTCTGAACAACTTTCAAAATGTGCGTCTGTCCGTCCGTCACGTTTCTTGTAAGCACGATAACTTAAGAAAGAAAAATCAAATTGTATCGAAATTTGGAGAGTAACTTAGTGTTAGCTAGAGGAAGAACCCTTTTTTAACAAAATAGATTGGTAAATAAAAAAGTTATCAGTAATTTAAAATTTAAAAAAATATTTTCTACATTTTTTTATGGTTTGTAATAAATAGAAACCTTGCGAAATGTTATTTCCTATCACTATTTTTTTTTTTAATACATTTTATTAATGTGTTTTTCCTAATAATCACAATAAATTTTCTAATGGTATATATTACACTCATTAACAATTTTGCTAATAAGAAATGGTGGTGTAGCGGCAAGAGTTTCGCCCGCAACATCACTCGAATCAGACAGCATAATGCCATACTTTTCAATATAAAACAACCCCTACCATACCAGGCGTTGCCTACCTTCCAGCAACTCCCTTAGCCACACTCTCTCCTACGATAACCTACCCTTCCCCTATCTTTATCTTTCAACCCCTTTCTCTCTCCCTTTCATGTTTTTTCAGTTTTGTTTTTTTATCCTTTTTGTTGTTTTTTGTAATTTTTTGTCCCTAAATCCCCTTCAGGCCGAAACTTATCCAAATCCTAATTTTTTAAATAACAGCTTTCATCTTTCCATCTTACCTTCCTTGTCGGCGATCAGACCGCAAGGCCGTCATTTGTTCGAACGGGTTTTTTCGTTCAGTTTTCCCGTGTCAATAACCAAAATTGTGTAGTGCGCGTTCGCCAATGTTTTTAGAGTTGTGTTTATTTTTAATTTACTTGTAGGTCCATGTGGACAATAAAATATTTTAACCTGTTTTTTAAGTCCACCTGCGGTGGACAGGAGCTTCTAGCCCCCCACTCGAACTATCTCTAAGCTGAGTCGGGCCCACCCCGCCCAGCCCCACACCCACCTTGACGTCACCTGCCCTGGTCGTGTGGCTGGTTCCGGGTTGGGCTCCGAGGAGGCACATATTGTACTATTAATACTGAATAAATACTATTGATTGATTGATTGATCTCGTAATCCAAGGGTCCCGGATTCGATCCCTTACATCGTGAGTTTTTTTTTTATATATTTTTTTTTTCACAACAAAGTTGGTATCACAAAATTTAGAATCTCCAAAAATTAACATTATTTACAAGAAAAATGCGAAGAGTATCCTATAGAATGTGTAACAATTATATAAAAAGCTCACTAAATCGGCGAAAAGTATAATGCTTCCACTAGTTTTAACATATAATTTATTTATTACGTCTTCTGTTAAGATAACACTCTGCTTTTGACGCTGCGTACAGCTACACACAAAATAAATACTCTACCAGAAATTAGACTATCATGTATTTTGACGTGCTAAAAACGAATCTAATGTATAGATTGCTTGATTTCATTTCAATTTTTCTTATATCGCGAAAAATTTCCCTTTTTCGATTTGTTATGATACCAACAGCTTGAAACTTCAAATTAAGACAAAATCAAGCAATTTAACCCTCTACGAATTGATGCACTTAAACAATAAGTGATTGAAATTTCTAAATCCTTTTTATTTTTAGCCATTTAAATAAATATTTTGCACCAAAATTTGCCAGGAAGGTGGTTTAGTTCAATAAAGGGCATAGTTTCACCATCTTTCATTAAAATTGAAGTACTATTACATTATATTTCTCAAATGATCAGAAAAGGCAATTTTTAGGGGTTTTTATTTCTTTTACAAATTAACAAATTATCAATTATCCTTCATAATTTTATTTGAAATTTTATTGCGAACAATTTCATATTTTTATTTTTGCGCTGCGTTTACTAGGGCCGGAGATAATAAGAAAAATAGCAGAAATGTTCAATTTTGAACCATAAATTTTTTACATTTCACAAGAAGCACTGGACTGATATAATCCAAAACTTCTAGTTAATATATTTAAAACAAATTGAAATAAGAAAATTGCAGCCAGAGAATTCCTTATTCACCTATTTTGATGTTTGCTTTGATGCCACTAATAGCGTCCAAGTTATTTACATCATTTTGTTTTTTTGTTATTTATCTATAACAGCGCTAAGCTTACGCTATACTTTTCATATTTTTTTTAATGTCTTATTGCTGGCCACTTGGCCATATACATAATGACTAGCTATATATGTTTTATAACATATACTTGAGCATCGTTTATGCTATCGAACGTTATATGAAATACCCATAAATACAATGGCCAGTATATCCATCGCTGTAAATTATTAAAAAAACAAAACGAGATCTCCTTACTTATCCAGCCACATGCTGTTTATAAAATCTGGTCTATTGTAAACTTGTTTCTTAAAGAAAGGGTGGCCTATTCGCCAACAGTAAAGAACCGAAAAGCTTCATCTAAAAGCCCGTAAACCAATCACGGTTAGCATTAGGCATATTGGGTACTGTAGATCTCTTAATCTTGGTCTAATCTTCAGAGTTATGATGCAACACCTTCAGCCCTGATTTAAGAAAGAGAACAGTCCTACACTCAATTCTATTCTTTTTAGAAACTATACAGTTTTAGGAGAAACTGATAGGAACAATTAAATTAATGATATTTAATAACTAATCTTAACATATCTATTGATTTTTCTTTTAAATATAGTTAAATTCTTTATTTGCTTTACCTCGTTACGAAGAGCATTGAATGTTATTAATCCTTTAAAAAATAAATAATTTTGTGCAAAGTGTATATAAATTTCATTTTGTTGTCTTGTGTTGTGAATATGTCTTTCGGATATATAAGTGATACGGTATCGTAAGTATTCAGGCAACAGTCCCTCTCTTATTTTAAAAATAAAAATTAATGTGTTGTAACATATTCGTTGTTTTGCTGACATAAACTGCAATGTTTCTACCATCGCTTGATTCTGAAGTTTTTTTTAAACTTGCATCTGTCTGATTTAAGAAATGTAGAATTGAACCACAATATTCAAAATGAGGAGAAACAATACTCTTATATACGGTTATCCTGGCAAACGTAGATATATCGTTACTAATTCTAGATACAAAATTGATTTTCTTTGCAACATTCTTACAGATATATTATACATGTGCTTATTATCCACTATTACACCTAGATATTTAATTTCAGCAACTTGTTCTAATAACCTATCCACTTATATAAATATTTAAATTTGGTTTATACTACTACGAACACTATTTATTAACATACACTTGAATTTATTGGAATTTGATTTTAAACTATTAAATGACATCCATCATTTGTAGGTCTTCGTTTAACTTATCTTCAATAATATATTTTCCACTTTCAAACGTATCATCGGCAAACAAAGAGTGACCCAAAATTTCGCCCCTTTTAGGATCCGCATGAATTAGAGTGGTCTAAATGATAGCTTATGGTGGTACTTTAAAGTAGGCAAAATTTCAAGTCGATCATAGTTTTTGTTTTGGAGATATGACGAGTCGAACCTGTTAGTTGACCTGTTCACGGCAAGATTCCTAGCAATCTCGTTCACTATGTTCAAGATTCTCAAAAACGCAAAGTCCTTTTCGAATCTATCATTGTATTTTATCAAAAACGTTGATCAAGTGAGATATAGCCGATTTTACAGGAAAAAAACAGGATTTTTGCTGTAATCGGTATTTTCATACTGGAGACTTAGCAAATCTCGATAGATACTCCAAACGTTGTATCCAACGGCCTTTGAACTAAAAAGTAAATGTATATTTCTAAGAAAGATTAGGTTTTGTTATATTACTGAAATATATTTCAATAATATGTAAACCTCTACACCACGTCACGGTACTAATCCAGGAAGAGATTTTTGTTGTTTTTTTCTTGTTTTGTTGTTTTTTTTGCCTTTTTCATTTTTTTTTAATTCACAAATAAATTAATTTCTGAAGCCAATCTCAATGGCAAGTATATTTAAGTATGCGAATCTCCAAAACAAAAACTATGCTGAACTTGAAATTTCGCCTACTTTAAAGTATCACCATAAACTATCATTTAAACCACTTCTAAATAAAAAACCGCTGCCCAAGGAATCACTACTTCCACATCCAGATTTTCTATCCAAGTCACTCACAACGAAAAAATTTTGTATGTGAAAATAATTGCTTATGGAACTTTAGTAATATAATATTTGAAATCCTCTACCCCAAAAACCCATAAAACGATACCCCACATCGGTAATGGGGTGGGGGTGGCGATAGGGGGTGGTAGTGGGGGTGGATGAAATAAAAAAATATTTTGAGGTTTCTGGTTCTTGTACACACACTAAATCACATTTTTTTTTCATCCCCTTTAATAAAGTGGTGGGGGTGGTAATGGGGGTGGCTAATGCCAAATTTTTTTTGAGACCTTAGCTTCTCTTGTATATAGTAAATACCAATTTTATGAACTCTTACCTGCTTGATTTACCTATTTACCCCAAATTTACCCCAATTTACCCCCAACCCTTCGACGGAACAAGATGAAAATATAATCTAGTTCTAGATATCGTTAAAGTACATATGTGTACCAAATTTCAAGTCAATATCTCAAACGGTTCCAGAGTAAACGTGCGCACAAAAAAAGTTACAGACAGACAGACCGACAGACAGACAGACAGACAGACCGATGGACAGACCGACAGACAGATTTTTTTTTCACTCAAACTTAAAATCTCGACGTTTCATGACATTCTAAGCCTATTTGAACAATAAAAATTTTTAAAGATTTTTTTGTCGTTACTATACTTCCACTGGATGTGGAAGTAATTAATGAGGACCCCCAAAAGGGGCGAAAAATGGGGGGTTTTTTGGGTCAATCTTTATGGGGCAGTTTTTTTATCGCATCTCTTATGTCATTAATGTATACACTAAAAAGCGTTGGACCCAGAACGGACCCTTGTGATAAATTTCGTTTCTTTCTCCCCAGATATTTCAGACCCATATTCAGTTTCTTGAAAACGTTCCATCAAGTAACTTTGACACCACTTTATAACGGTTCCATTCAGACCCGCGGCGGTGCGGCGGGTGGTTAGATTAGGGAGTTTTTTTTTTAGATTTTCTTTCTCCCCCCATTCATCAATTTCTATTTCGGTGGAGAAATTTTTTTTTTTTTAGATTTTCTCTCTTCTGCTCATCAATTTTTATATCGGTGGACAATTTTTTTTTAGAATTTCTTTCTCCCCCCATTCATCAATTTCTATTTCGGTGGAGAAATTTTTTTTTTTTAGATTTTCTCTCTTCCGCTCATCAATTTTTATTTCGGTGGACAATTTTTTTTTTATTTTCTTTCTCCCCCCATTCATCAATTTCTATTTCGGTGGAATTTTTTTTTTTTTTAATTTTCTCCCATCAATTTTTATTTTGAAATTGAAGTAGGAGACGGCATTTTAAATGTTCCACATCAGCAGCCAAATCTCTAGAAACGGCCCTGGATAACATGGGCTTTTATTACTGAAATTCCGGCTGCATTACACTTTCTTTCATTGATATTTAAAATATGTTTTGGGCGAAACAATTCTAAACCTGTTTTCTACGTATAGTCCCTTGAGGTAAAGTTCTGCGACTGGACCGCACGACATGTACAATCCCGTTTTCGAGGGCGAGGAACACGACGGTGACAATATTTTTCGACCTACCCTCCAACCACTACCCCTAAACCGAAAAAATCACCCATTTTTTTCGATTTTTTGATGCTAGGCATTTTTTTATCTGAAAATTTTATTAATGAAAATTGTTCAGAATTGTTCAAAATATTTCATCAAAATAAAAAAATTGAAGAATTTTAAAAAATAATAAATTTATAAAAAAGACTACTAATTACTCGACAACTATCTGACAGCTTTAGTTTAATTTCAAACAAAATTGTCATGAATTCATTTAAATGATATTTTCGAACTCGGACAACATTTTAAAATATCAATATTTTTTAATTTTGATTAAATTTTGGATATTAGAATTTTTGGATAAATTTGAATAACTTTTATTAATAAAAATTTTCCGATAAAAAAATGCCTAGCATCGGAAAAAGGTTTTCCGGTTTAGGGGTAGTGGTCAGAGGGTAAGTCGGAAAATATTGTCACCATCATGTTCATCGCCGTCAAAGACGGGGGGGGGGGGATATCTTGCGGTCCAATCTCAGAACTTTCGGATTTTACCTGTTTCTGGGTTACCTCACTGCGATGTATAAATTTTACGAGCTGATACATAATATCATCCATAGAACAGATTGGCAGCCACCACCAAAAATTCTTGCGATTCTCTGCAGCGAGAATGTGCTAAGCAATATTCGCTCTGTGCCTGATGTATTTGCAAACGTAAGGATTGTAAATAATGAGAAATAAAAGACTCGATAGAGGTTATGCTATGTTCTTTATTTGACATCTGTTATTTCGTATTGCCAGCTCAGTTCACATCCTAAAACGAAGAATTGGAAGACAGCAATGTCTCAAATCTTGAAATAATGGGCTCGGGGAGAGTATATCAAGGGATTCAAAGTGATGGTCTACCAATCAAATGGCGTAGTTAAGTTAGTATTCCATATTATGAATCTGAATTTCTTTAAATTCTTTACGGGCTTTTGCTGAGTGTTTAAGAAAAATAAAAAACACATATTGTTTTTTATTTTTATTAAATATGATATCATTCAAATTAGCTAAAATAACATATTGTTGTTTTTTACAATTAATTATTTTTATTTATTTGCTTTTATCATAATACCTAAATAATATTCTCTAACATATTGTTGCTTTAAGATTTTGACATTATTGATATGTATCAATTTCAAACTATGGAATTGTATGCCTTATAGAAATCTGTACCAGTAAAAATACTGCAAGCATTAAACGAGCCAGAACAAGTCCATTTCAAATTCAGGGAGATCCTCGCAGAGACTTTAAAGAAGAGTAAGATAGTTAATGCAAAGTGAGCTGGTTGAAATAATAAAAAGGATGTTGTGCTGCCATCTGAGAAATGTTATAATATTTTAGCTCTTATAAATCTCCGTTTTTATGCAATATCTGTTGATCAGTAAAAACTGATATTTCCGCAAATCGAGACAACGATGTGTTTTAATTATCGAGTAATTTTCTTCTCCGCAGGGTTCTAACAGCCTTACAAACATCGAAATGAAATGAATATTAACTGCCTTATTACCAAGCGACTGGTCTTTTAAAGTGCAGTCATTAGAATGAACATATGCACACAAACACACCGCTGCCTTATCAGGGAAATGTGATGAAGATTTTTACATAATATAGGCGCCAATAATACCAATAAGAAATCGAATAGATACATTAATAAACTTTTTTCTTGCCATGCACAAAGCAATTTTTTTACCGTCGCGTCGTTCAAATAAATTAAACCCGTTTTTTAAGTTACTTATTTAATATCAAATACAATTTCAATTATCATTAATGATGGCGCTATTGGAGATGTTACTTATGTTTATGACGAAGTCAATTGTAAAACAGAACTAGTATAGTAATCTTGAACATTAAGAAACATACCTGGGTGTTTTTATTTCTTAACGTCTTGCCACAAAATATATTAACAACCTCCTTTCTTTCTTCAGTACACTCTTCCACATACTTTTCTACAACCGTCAAAGATGTTTGTCATCCATAACTTTAGATATCAGAATCTGAATCAAAAAAAGTGAAGCAGATTCTGAAGAGCTTCTAAAAACGTTTGTATATGGTACTTTAAGAAACTGTGGAATGAGGCTCAAGATTTAGGCAAACCACATCAACTGTGCATTTTTCGAAAGAATCTCAGATTTTGTACTCAATTTAGACGTTACAACAAATCTTATGTTCTGTTCGTTGGTGTTGGGTACTGCAATCTTGACAATTATGAAAGACTCTTTGTTCTCGACGTTATTTATGGTCATTTTTATAGTTCCTCCTGATCACAAATGAAAATCTCATAATCACGACTAGTTTCATTATCAAAATTTTTCATCGGAAGCATCAAACAAAAAAGAAGTCATCTCTTGCAACAACGCTTAATTTTTGATATACACTGTGTGTAGTGGAGGGCTAGGTATAGGGAGTAAGAATTACAACACCGCGTGTGCCAGCTGGCTGAAATGAAATAACTGAGAGCTGGGATGCTTCGCCGACGGGCGAGGACGAGCGCGTTTGCTCTCTGCTGTGTTGTCATATCTCTCGCGCTACGTGAATGTACATACCTAATGGGCAATTACACGCACTGTATAATCATCACTTTGTCTTTTAAGAATGGTTTACTTTAAGACATTTACTTATCTATATTTTTCTTGACAACAATTTTATTTTATCTTAGAGCATTTTGATCAGATGGTTGACAGCGTAAAATATTTGATATAAGCAAAAGAAACTGGTTCTGCTGCATTAATAAGAATGTCCTTTGCTGGGACCAACTAGCAAACTGTATTTCATTCAGAAATCTGAACTTCTCTAAAGGAAGTAAGCTAAACGCTTCTGGATGTGTTAAAAATAGTAATTTTTTTATATAAATTCGAATAAAATAAGTAAATATTGACCACAGGTAACCTAACCCACCACCGGGAGTTGAAACTACCCCCACAACCAATAACGAAATCCCACGAAAACAACGAAAATCAGCTGGAAAACAGTATATCCCTATTATTGAAGGAGGGGAACACGATGGTGACAATAGTTCCCGATCTACCCTTCAAGCACTACACCTAAACATGATAAACCACCCCCTTTGGTCCATCACCACCTGTGGTCAATCTTTACTCATTTTATTCGAACTGACAAAAAAACCAATCCGATCCGACAAGCCTTCGCAAGCCTAGCACCGGAAAATCGGAAAAGGGGGTGATTTTACGGTTTAGGGATAGTGGGTGAAGGGTCGCAGAACTTAGCATATTGCTACCGCATAATCCCATTATTATCACATATTAATTTTCCTCGACTTTGTGACAAACTGCGCTATAACTCTAACGCGATTCATTTGGCTGTTCTCCACTTAGCATCCTTATATGCCTCTATACAGGGCACCGCGGCACATGGACACATACTGCCTTTAGCCTACATATAATTATGAAGTATGTGGCACTCTCCGACATATCATATTCTTTACTTAATTTGCTGCACTGCAACAAACTTGCAGAACTAGTAATTACGGCGACGATTTATTATTACAAGAGAGCCAATCGTCATATCGTAATTAATGCTAATTCCTTTGCCTGGCATCTGGACTTCATTTGCGATTTATTTATTCATGGTAACTAGCATGGAGAGA
Organism: Rutpela maculata; assembly: GCA_936432065.2. Taxonomy (NCBI): domain Eukaryota; kingdom Metazoa; phylum Arthropoda; class Insecta; order Coleoptera; family Cerambycidae; genus Rutpela; species Rutpela maculata. The sequence goes on from OW386290.2 coordinate 24,456,822, forward strand.
GTCTTTAATCATGTAGGTAAGATCTGGCGATAAGGACGGATGTTGTAATAAATTCAGTAAAATTTTCATTTCACCTGGTATGTATATTTACGTTATGTTTTTATTGAACCGCCGCGTCGGGTCGTAGAGAAATTAAAAAATAGTTGACAAAAGAGAAAATAAAGCATTTTAACATAACACACAAGTCCAATAAGTCCACCTTAACGTCATTCTATCGTAGAGAAATTAAAAAATAGTTGTCAAAAGAGAAAATAAAGCATTTTAACATAACACACAAGTCCAATAAGTCCACCTTAACGTCATTCTATCTTTCTCCCCAACGGCATACTGGCTAGCACTATTTTATGCAACATGTGTATGATATTTATTTTTGTGGCTTAAGGCTATAAGGTTAGGTTGCCTAATAACTCACGATCCCCACCAAAAAATGCCATTAGCCAATGAGCAGCTGGTGTGAAATCACACCAGATGAGGGGCCATATTCAAAATATTGTAAGAATTTGCGTCATAGACCGGCAGGTAGAGACAGATTTTGGGTTGTGATTTTACCCAGTATGCCTTTTGGAGGGTATTATGGTATGCATATTTTATTGTTAATAAATGATAAACTAAAGAGTCATCCCGGGTCCTTCATATATTAAAGTTAATTAACATTTGTTTGCAAATTAAGCGTTTCGATACGATTTCACCCAGGCTGCCATGAATCTACAATAAAATTCAACTAAAACACGACCATTGAGTAGTCAAAGACATACCGTTTGCGTGAGCCCAACAGGTGATCACGGTCAGGTGTACTTGCATGATGCAAAATGATTTATCCGCGTTTCTGAACAGGCTGCCATTAAGAAGTATACAATATACATGGTTGTGCTATACATCAGCTACAGAAAAAATGGCATACCGTTTGCGCATGTCCATGTATACCTCACATTAAAAACATCTAGTAGAGTTATTTAACAAGATTCCGTTATTTAAATCAATATACCATTATGTTTCCATGCAGTTTATGATAGCGTATGTTGCATATAAAATTGGCATAGCGATCAGGGCAGTCGTAAGTACAGGCATACGCAAGAGAAGTTGCAAAGGGGTTAATTAAATTTCCGTGTGTTTAATCAGTATGCTTCTTTGTTTTTCATTTTTTGGAATCTTAACGAAAAAGAAAATATCGGAAATTTTAAATATTTATTTAAAAAAAAATAATTGTTGTTATAGTTTTCTAGGTTGTTTATAAAGAATTTGTAAAAAAATGAAACTTTTTAAAATTAATTTGAAGATGGCAGAAACTCCAAAAAGCGAAATAAATGAAAGAAACGTTAAATAATACAAATAAATCGATTCTTTTATAGAAAATAATTTATTAACAACTTTTTATTTTTTTTTTAATTGAAGGTAAAAGCCCACCTTTCGATTAAAATCGATCAGAAAAGGGCCAGGTTAATAGATCTTATTTTATTTTAGTTTAACTTAAAAAATGCGCTAACAGCGGATTTTTTTTTAAATTAAAGCTAAAGAACTCACCCTTCTATTAAAAGTAGTCTAAAATGGGCCAGGCTATTCAATTTTTTTTTATTAACATGTTACTTGAGAAATTACTCTCTTGCAGTGAAAACGCTGTCGTATGTTTTGCGGTTAACTTTTATGTTAGATGTACTAGGGACTTAATTTTTTATTTAAATTAAAGCTAAGGAACCCACCTTTCTATTAAAAGTGGTTTAAAATAGGCCAGGCTATTCAATTTTTTTTTTTATTAACATATTACTTGAGAAATTATGCTCTTGCAGTGAAACGCTAGCGTCTGTTTTGCTATCGTCTGTGCCGGATGCGACGGGGAAATTACTGTGCATGCTATTTTTTGTACCATAAACTCAAACACAATTGGTATACCATATTATTTTAGCGAACTTTATGACTAACTTGAAGTATAAACTAAAAGGCATACTGATTATAATGACGGCAAATTTTTCCGTAATTTCGCGACGTTTTTTCTTGAATTTGAGTATGTAAAACTCGCCCAACTTGTATGCCGTTTGTTATTTCACTTCATTATATCATGATTACTTCAACCATACAATGGCATACTGATTAAATACACAGAAAATTATTTTTCTATTTTACAATCTCATTTCTATTTTCTCATATGACAAACCCGTTCAAATGTTATGCCATTTTACATATCGACATTTTAGGATATATATTTCTTATTGCAATACATTTTTCATTGAGTAAAATAACGGAATCTTGTTAAATAACTCTACTAGATGTTTTAATGTGAGGTATACTTGGACATGCGCACACGGTATGCCATTTTACTTCCACGTCCAGTGGAAGTATAATAACGACAAAAAATTTTTTTAAAATTTTTATTGTCCAAATAGGCTTAAAATGTCATGAAACGTCGAGATTTTAAGTTTGAGCGAAAAAAAATTTCTGTCTGTCTGTCTGTAACTTTTTTGTGCGCACGTTTACTCTGGAACCGTTTAAGATATTGACTTGAAATTTGGTACACATATGTACTTTAACGAGATCTAGAACTAGATTATATTTTCATCTTGTTCCGTCGAAGGGTTGGGGTGTAAATTGGGGTAAATTTGGGGTAAATAGGTAAATCAAGCAGGTAAGAGTCCACGAAATTGGTATTTAGTATATATAAGAGAAGCTAAGGTCTCAAAAAAAAAATTTGGCATTAGCCACCCCCCCATTACCACCCCCACCCCCTTATTAAAGGTGATGAAAAAAAATTGTTATTTAGCGTATGTACAGGAACCAGAAACCTCAAAATATTTTTTTACTTCATCCACCCCCACTACCACCCCCCTATCACGACCCCCACCCCACTACCGATGTGGGGTATCGTTTTATGGGTTTTTGGGGTAGAGGATTTCAAATATTATATTATTAAATTTCCATAAACAATTATTTTAACATACAAAGTTTTTTCGTTGTGAGTGACTTGGATAGAGAATCTGGATGTGGAAGTAGTGATTCCTTGGGCAGCGGTTTTTTCTGTAGCTGATGTATAGCACAACCATGTATACTTCTTAATGGCAGTCTGTTCAGAAACGCGGATAAATCATTTTTTTAAATGCAAGTACACCTGACCGTGATCACCTTTTGGGCTCACGCAAACGGTATGCCTTTGACTATTCAATTGTCGTATTTTACTTGAATTTTATTGTGGATTCATGGCAGCCTGGGAGAAATCGTATCGAAACGCTTAATTTGCAAACAAATGTTACTTAACTTTAATATATGAAGGACTCGGGATGACTCTTTAGTTTATCATTTATTAACAACAGAATATGCATACCATAATACCCTCCAAAAGGCATACTGGATAAAATCACAACCCAAAATCTGTCACTCACTACCTGCCGGTCTAAAATGTTAATTAAGCAAAAAACTCTTAACTAGAACTTGCTCACAGTGACACCCGCTTAAGGTTGGGGGGTTATATCCTCGCATTTTGATTCACTGTTTTGCATGGTGGCAATCAGGATAAGTTGTAGAATGTAATACTACAGATTATAGTATGCTTCTGGCTATACTTTGGGCCAGTACGGACCGTCCTTCTAGAGAGAGATAACTGCGCCGCTACTGCGCGTTCGAAGAACAAGGATAGTCTGACTTTTCACCAATGAAATTTTAAATAAACCTGATGAAATTAACTTACACTGTTTGCAACATTCTACTAATTATCTCCCCTGGACAATGAACTGTACTATACAACACATATACAATGCTATAATCAAAATTTAAAAACAAATTTTAATGATTTATTTCCAAATCTACAGGTTCTGATCAAATTAGCATTGCCATGTTACTTTTACGTTGACCACGTTTTCTGTCCTTTATTACTAAAATAGTAAACACATGCCTTCTAGAGGGTATTTTACCAGATTCTTGGACAATATAACGTGTAGTTCCGCTACCTAAAAACAGTGACATTTCTAATTTTAGTAAACTTCGACTTATTGTAGTTTGTAAGATACATATTGTGGGAAATAAAATATTTCTATCTGTCTATCTATCTATCTATTAGCATTATCTCAGTGTTTTTTAAATTGATGGAAAAAATCATGAATTTTCAAAACTGGTATATCAATCTGGGTTTCATCCAGGCTCCAGCTCTGACACGGCATTACTAGGTATCCAGAGTGACATGATTGAAGATATAGACTGAGAAAAAACGATAAACTTAATTTTATTAGATTATTCAAAGGCATTCGACAAGATTAGTCTTGAAATTTTATTTGCTATTCTACATTATATTGGCTTTTCGGAGAGCGCCATTAATTCTATCAGAAGTTATTTAAATAATACGGAGTTGTTGTTAGAGTTGGAGTTGTTGTTGGAGAGTTGGGTCCTAAAGGCCTCTTTGGAAGACCCCTAGAAATTTGTAGGGTTTTCCTTCACTAAGATGTTTTATAAGGCTGTCGTTCACCAGTTGGGTGTCATCGTTTACAACATCCGAACTCGCTCAAACCCAAGATCACCCTGATCAATGAAGTACACATTGACACGGTGTCTAGAGATACTTGTAAATCCTTTTTACTGAATGCGTATAACCTAAGTTCATCCATATAGAAAAATTGAGTGTTTTTATGTTCTCTTCTATTAGGTGGTCCGAATTTATATCTTTTCTCTTCTCTGAGCTTAATCGAGAGAGGTAAGAGTGAGACCAAAACTAATAGAGGACTTAAAGAGTTTCCTTGAAAGACTCTTCTTCTGTAGTTCACCTACTCTGTAGATATCAGATTTTTTCCGGATCGTATGGAAACCCAAGTAACAATTTAAGTTTTATCACAATCTACAAGAGGTTATTAAGTCTATACAATAAAACTGATCGTAAAACTGTTTATACTAGATAACCTCTTAAAAGCTACAATAAACCCGGCATAGAACCAAAAAAGACCTTTTATAAAGGTTATAAATGTCTTCCTTAAAACTATCAATAAAACCATCAGTACTTTAGAACCCAAATCTGCAAGATGTTTTCAAGTCTACCATAAAGCCTTTTATAAAATCTTTTTAAAGCCGTTAGAACTTGCAATCAAATTTTAAGCCTGCTTTGAGAACATCATAAATAATTGTGTCTTTAATAATTCTATGTCGAAAGCTTGTTGCACTTAAACTGTCTAAATCAGAAAATATTATCAAGTAATAAAATATGTCTACCTCGCTTGAATTATCTGCATGTGCTAGGAAATATTTTTGTAAAACAAAAGGTTTTGTTAAATTTCAATTGCTCCACTATTACTATTTTAAAGCCTGTAAGCCTTGTTACTCTTCTTTAGAACCCTTAAGATTTGTCTCTGACAATATTTAATCCAAATGTATTTAGCTTAGATAACATAACCTAAAAAAGCATTATTTATTTCGTGTGTTTTTGAGTGTGCGATCATTAATTTCTCGTTATTTCTTTGATTATAGCGTTAATTGAGCAAGAAAAAGTGAAAAACTACAAGTAAGTAGATTTTAAACAGTTTCGCCGCACTGCACTGTTTAAACTAGAATCAGCACAAAATGGCGTTTACTATGCGTTATATGCCCCCTCTCTCAAAGTTTAAAGGCGTAAGTGGGAAAACCAAAGGATTTATAAGTGCTTTATAAAAACCAAAAAGTTTTAACGTAGCTTAATAAAGCTACCAAAACACCATTAGGCTTTAAGAAACCTTTACCAATTATCGTTAAAAGCAAATAGTATTTATGATAACATATATTAAGGGTAAGACTACATAAGAGTTATTAGTTTTATTGCTTGATCATAAGGTGTACTTAAAGACCATATTTTAAAACTCCCATAACACCTAAAGATTTATAGATGTCTACCACAAAACTTAAAATATTTAAAATCCCCTATAAAATTTAATGAGTTTATTGTGGTTTTGAATAATGCAGCAGTTAAGTGGCTATAAAACCAATAGGTCTTAAAGAGCAAAGAGGTTTAACAAATTGCTTTAAAGATAACTTGAAGGCCTTTTTTTAAGTACATATTATCTGCAGATAAATTGATATGCACAAAAGAAATAATAAAACCCAGTTCGGTTTATTTACCTTCTTAAATGTGTGAGAGAACCCGATAAATACTTGTTGGTATTTAAATTGTTATTTGGGAAATTTAGTTCTCCAGAGTGAGAACAGATCTTCAATTCGTCTCCGTATATTAGGGTGGTTTTCCATCAATCGTATAAGCAAGTTATGCGAGATAGTATCAAATTCCTTAGCATAGTCCACCCAAGCAACAGAAATATTAAGCTTGTAGTAGGTGGCATCCTGACAGATACATCGGTCTGCAAGTAAGTTGTCTTTGCAACCTTCTTACTTCATTTCTAGTATCTCTCTGTTCTTATATATATATTATCTCAGACAGCGCCTACTGAGCTTAACATTCTATTTAAGTTTAAATGCTAACATATTATCAACATAATGCATGTCATTATACGGATTATAATGAACTTTACATTATTATTATTATTACTACTATTATTAAATATAGTTTTCAAGGATCAATTACCAATAAACTTTTTTTAATATGTTCCATTATTGAAGCGCCTCTCATATAATGCGGTCGTGCAGAATACTGTTTTGGAACATAATCTGCGACAGTGGCTGAGTGAACATAATGTCAACGACTATTATAAGAGAGTTTCATTTTGTAACTCAATCCGTTCTGGTTTTAATGAATTCATACCGCGAACCTGTTCCTCCTCTGTACCGAGATGCCTTATCGAGTCATCGGACTTAGTAAAAACTCATAATTATTATAGCTACGATTTTAATTCTCTCACCTTATTATGCGATGTTTTTTTTTAATATCACCAATTACAATTATTTTTGTGTTAATTGATTTTTCATTCGGGATCCGTTCGTATATTAAGCAAGAGTCTAAGCGTGTAGGTAGCACCTAATGTGGAATACCTATATTAATCATTAATACATATAATCGTTAGGCTTACAGTCGAGATAAACTAAAACTGTTTAGAGATTTAAATTGAAATGTATAACTACTGAACAGCTTCCTGTTATCTATCTATCATTCATCGCTTTTATTAATATAATTTTCGTGTTATTTTTCTTGTTAGGAATAGAATGAAATATAATGTTTATTTACTAATTTCTTGATACATATTTATGTACAGTTGGCAAATCAGGTATACATTAGAGTACATATATCATAAAGTGTATAGGTTAAAATAACATGGCATACTTATCAGATATAAAACACCAACATTAAAAAGTTAAACTAGCATTATTTACACAATAAAACCGATGGACAAAGGAAATAATATTCCAGATAATTGTAAAAGACATATAATCACGAACATATACACACGAATATACTTATCCACACATAATAATTTTTTTGTAACGCCATATCATAAAATGGCATTTATTTGACACTTTCAATGAATCAAAACAATGTCATTACTGACAAGTGTAAAATAAAGAAAAAAGAGTGATTAGAGAATATTATTTAGGTATTATGCAAATCACAACTTAGACACTTTTTTATTTATTATGAAAATACCTACTTTCTGTACATTGTTGTCCTAATCTGGGCACGCTAATATACTAGTTAGGTAAATACTTCAAAACACTCATTATTGGAGAACCAATCAAAACAACTACTCTTCTAGCTAATACTGACGAAGTATTGAATTACATGATAGGATTCTTAGCATTTTAAAGAAAAAAATATATTAAAAATACTTAAATCATTTATTTACATTTAGTCATGCACCCTTTTTTCTATTTAATATGAAATTATCTACTTTTTGTATATTAGTACCTTAATCGGGTCATGCTAATATACTACTTAGGAAAACACTTTAAAACACTCATTATTGGAAAACCAATCAAAACAACTACTCTTCTAGCTAATACTGACGAAGTATTGAATTACATGATAGGATTCCTGGCATTTTAAGGCAAAAAATATATTGAAGAAACTTAAATTATTTATTGAAATTCAGTCATTCACGAGAATTATTGAACCTTACATTCTATTTCAACTCTAGAAAAGTTGTACAAGTTTTTTCGAACTCGTTAGTTCTCATTAGTAGAGTAGTTGTTTTGATTGGTTTTCCAATAATGAGTGTTTTAAAGTGGTTTCCTAAGTAGTATATTAGCGTGACCCGATTAAGGTACTAATATACAAAAAGTAGATAATTTCATATTAAATAAAAAAAAGTGTGCATGACTAAATGTAAATAAATGATTTAAGTATCTTCAATATATTTTTTTCTTTAAAATGCTAAGAATCCTATCATGTAATTCAATACTTCGTCAGTATTAGCTAGAAGAGTAGTTGTTTTGATTGGTTCTCCAATAATGAGTGTTTTAAAGTATTTACCTAACTAGTATATTAGCGTGCCCAGATTAGGGCAACAATGTACAGAAAGTAGGTATTTTCATAATAAATAAAAAAGTGTGTAAGTTGTGATTTGCATAATACCTAAATAATATTCTCTAATCATGATAAAAGCAAATAAATAAAAAATAATTAATAAAAAAAAAGAGTGAAATAAAGAAATTTTATTTCACAGTGTGATATAAATCTTATTGGCTTCTGTGGAAACAGCAATAGAATTTAGTCTATTTTTACAAAATTATATATTTTCTGTTTTCGAATGGCGATACAAAAAATTTTGTGTACAACTCGAAACTAAAATGTGTTTTTTTTTACTCATGTGGTTTATAGCACTCGCCTTCGGATCGTACTATAAACGCCCCACTTGTAAAAAAAAACACCATTTTAGCGACTTGTTATATAAAATACTATTATATGATAGCAGTACGTGTAAAATAGATCTATCTATTTAAAAACTCATTCATACGATAAAAGGCACTTCTTTATTTAGTTTTTAAAAGATTTCATATTTTCAATTGATTAAGTAAAGTGTTAAACAAGACAATACCACTCCTAAAAACTGAAAAATTAATATCTCTTCTAATTTTACGAATAAATTGACTTAAATTCATATACTTATGTTTTTGAGGTCGCTGAATATAATATGACTGTGAGATCGAAACTCATGAGACGAAAATATTAAGGGTGAAATCAACCTTAAATACTGAAAAATTAATGTCTTCTAATTTTACGAATAAAATCAGGAAAATCCATCTAGTTATGTTTTTGAGGTCGCTGATTATGATTATGAGGTGAAAATATAGGAAAGACGAAAATATTAAGGGTTGAAACCACCCTTAAATAATAAAATAATAATAATTCTTCTAATGTTACAAATAAATTCACGAAAATCCATATACTTATGATTTTTAGGTCGCTGAATATGATTATGAGGTCTAAATTTATAAAAAAAAAAATGGTGGTTTAAAAATTTTCACAAAAGAGTATAGTAATATGTCTAATTCTATTAAAAATACAGATTGTTATAAATAAATCAGATTAATACAATTAAGTAAACTAATTTAAATAACATTTTTAATCTACACTCTAATCATGCTAAAGATCAATGCAACCCGCTTTTTCTGCGTATTCTTCGAAAAATAGAAGGCTATTGCTCATTTCTCTACCTACCATAGACATTTAAAATGCGCGTACAAACTGAAATGTTTCAAAATTATTTCAAACTGTCATGTCTCTGGAACAGTTTGTCGTCGTAGGAAAAAATAATAAAAACCCAAACTCTTCGTTTTTGTATAAGCTTAATTTCATTCTTATATCATGTTTTTATCAGTATATATGGATGCCAGTTTTTGAGATATTTCAATTTTAAATACATAATTTTCTTGCATATGCGCTGAAGCGCCATCTTTAAACCTTTATATCCCTGGAACAGTTTGTAGCAGGAAAATTAAAAAAGAAACTATTTCGTTTTTTTATAAGCTTCATTTTTTTACTATTACCATTTCTTATAAAAAAATATTTTCTGAGCAATTTCTAAAAACCCGAACTATTTGATTTTTTTTTGTAAAAGCTTTAATTTTGTACTCTTGCATTTTTTTGTCAAAGTAATTTAAAAAAAAAACGTCTAGGAATATTGATTTTAGGTGGTAAAAATTGCAATTTTCAGTTTTCTATGTCTCGAAAAATATGCATTTTAGCAAAAAAGTGTTATAAGACCTTTCTTTCGTGTAATTTGATTTAATTCTCTACATGATTATGTGTTTTTTTGTTTTTTTTTGTCGCAAAGTGGGGAAAGTGGGAACCACTTCTAACCAAAAAGCAGGAAAAACGACAATATAGATTTTTATGTACATACTTTATGAAGCATGTTGAAGAAAAAAAAAATGGAAATTCATTACATCGTTTTCGGGCTGGGATTTAAAAGCTTCACTTACTGTACCATATGTGTATTTTTACTTTCTTTACGATTACAAGGCGTCCCTTATAAACTCCGTATATGGAAAATTAAAAAATATATGGATGCCAGTGACATAATAACTTCTCTTAATTTGTCCAAAATATTTTGCAACCTTTACTAAAACACGTACTTTTCTCTAAATCGCTAGATGAGGCGATTTCATCCGCAACATTATCGAATGCCTTAGATTTTCACGTTCACCTTACCTTTTTTAATTCTAGTATAATGTTCGAAAATTCGTACACCAAATTTCAATTTAAGCAACATATTGGCTGTGAGTTCAACAACCTGTTGGCCCGAACGAACATACCGAGAATAGAACAATTATTTTCTATCGCCGCATAAAAACGGCAAGACAATGAATGTATTTGCTATTGCTGTTAAAACCTCCATGCAGATTAACGAAATTAATTCCACCATCACGAACTAAACCTATCGCTTCTGTCTTCTGTCCATAGTTTATCTCATATAAATTAGTCATTTCTCCCACACGAGAAGTGGGAGAAGTGCCCTCTTGCCTAGCACTGACGTTCAAATAAACTAAAGAACGCCCAGGGGCACCGGAGATTGTCTAAATGGCAACTACGATGTTAAGGAACATAAAACTCATTTGCCGAACGGATTTATGCCTCTTGTTATTGCACCTTCAGCGGCGGTTTGGAGAGCGACGTCTCCTGAGCTGCTGGTAGTAGGCGAAACAATATGTTGATTTTCAATTAGTTCTTATACAGGGTGTAGCGTAACTTCCTACCCACATATGTTCCGTTTATGCAGTTAGTACAGTTTAGATCTGTTTATTGAGTTATTAATGGGTTGAATATGGCGAATGATTAGCCGCCTAATGAACAATTAACCTTAAACAACTGATAAGGGGTTTATTAATGTTGCGAGCGAGGTTTATAAGATTACTAAGATTACTAATTTGTTGTGAAGTTTTGCAGTGGGTATGTAAAATTACTAAAAAGTTGAAGTCCTTTAGGTTTTGTAAAGTGGTAGCAGAAACTTTTCCATCACCAACTTATATCACTTATAGTAACGGTTCCTGAGTAACAATTTAAATGCCAACAAGTATTTATCGGGTTTTATTACAGATTTAAGAAGGTAAATAAATCGAACTGGGTTTTATTATTTCTTTTGTGCATACCAATTTATCTGCAGATAATATGTACTTAAAAAAATGCCTTTCTTTAAAGCAATTTGTTAAACCTCTTTGCTCTTTAAGACATGTTGGTTTTATAGCCAGTTAATTGCTGTATTATTCAAAACTACAATAAACTCATTAAGTTTTATAGTGGATTTTAAATATTTTAAGTTTTGTGGTAGACATCTATAAATCTTTAGGTTTTATGGGAGTTTTAAAATATTTAAAATATTTTAAGTACTCCTCATGATCAAGCAATAAAACTAATAACTCTTAAGTAGTCTTACCCTTAATATATGTTATCATAAATACTATTTGCTTTTAACGATAATTGGTAAAGGTTCCTCAAAACCTAATAGTTTTTTGGTAGCTTTATTAAGCTACGTTAAAACTTTTTGGTTCGTATAAAGCACTTATAAATCCTTTGATTCCCCCACTTACGCCTTTAAAATTTGAGAGAGGGGGCATATAACGCATAGTAAACGCCATTTTGTGATTATGGGTTTTAGGTTATGTTATGTTATGTTATGTTATCTACATTTGGATTATAGATTGTCAGAGACAAATCTTGAGGGTGTTAAAGAAGAGTAGTAAGGCTGGGTAAAGTCTTACAGGCTTTAAAATAGTAATAAAGTGGGGCAATTGGAATTTAACAATACCTTTTTTTAATGAAAATATTTCCTAAAGCCACAAACTCTTAACAGGGTATTCTATTAAAATAAACGGTTTTATTAATTTTTCAGCCATGTTTTCTCTATATCTATGGCAGACATGTTTGAACAAAGTTGGGGCAACAGTGTTTAGTTATATTTTTCTTATTCTTACTGTTTACATTTAGCCTGCAACTATCTAAAATGTGTTAATATGTCATATAAAAAAAAGCCCAAAAAGCCCAGAATCGTACTGTGTAAGCTAAAATTAGGTACTATTTTTTTTATTAATTATAAATTATAATTAATACGCTGACAAATGAAAGGCGCGCGATTTTATTAAAAAAAAATTGATATACTTTATCAATAAAGTGGTCTGCGTTGACAATTTTTTGATACTAGATTGTTTATTAATATCAAATTTTAAAACGTTAGCACATGCAGATATTTCAATCAAGGCAGACATATTTTATTACTTGGCGACATGTTCTGATTTAGACAGTTTAAGTGCAACAAGTTTTCGACAAAGAATTATTAAAGACACAATTATTTATGATGTTCTCAAAGCAGGCTTAAAATTTGATTGCAAGTACTAACGGTTTTAAGAAGATTTTATAATAGGTTTTATGGTAGACTTGAAAACATCCTGCAAATTTAGGTTCTAAAGTACAGTTGGTTTTATTGCTAGTTTTAATGAAGATATTTATAACCTTTATAAAATGTCTTTTTTGGTTTTATGCTGGGTTTATTGTAACTTTTATGAGGTTATCTAGTATAAACAGTTTTACGATCAGTTTTATTATATAGATTAATAACCTCTTGTAGATTGTGATAAAATTTAAATTGTTACTTGAGTTATTATATGTTACATAGTGAGTTTATATAATAGTTGCTGTTACCAATTTATAAAACCAATAGTGTTCAGTTCTAATATAAGTGTTTGCTGTGGTAAATTTTAAACTTATGTCTGCATAGTAATAGCACTTTTATAAAATCTGGGGATTATTTATTTTTGTTCAAAAACACTGCAATAAAACTTCAGTACATATGTAGGTTATGTTAATTTTCAAGTTTGTAACCATGGTTAATCTTAAGAAATCTTTGGTAACATACACAAAGGCCCTGTTACCAAATTTATTCAGTCGGTTAATATTCATGTTGTTAATAATATGCATTATTACATAGACGTGATTGTGATGTACTTTGTGTTCAGTGAAAAATGGAAAAACTAAATTGGAAGTGAAGTGGAATATACACCCACTGGCGGGATGAAGTTACATACAGAGCGCTGCAGTGGTAGCTCTTGCTTTAGAAGATTCCCAATAAACAAATTTGTTTTATAATTGTCATTTCTACAACAATTTTGTTTTATTGCTATTTCATTACATTTATAAAATTGTAATAAAACAAAATAATTGTATAACGTTTAAATTTTGCTTGTTGGGATTATTATCACTCGTAGTGAGCAGCGTTACCATAAGTTATGTAATATCACTTCTGATTACTGTAAATATTCTAAAAAGTTATATAACAATACCTTTACGCAATAATGTTCCTCAAATTTACATAGAGGTTTCGGTTTCCAATCGACACCATAAAACCAATATGTAATTTTTATTATTTATAAGTACACCAAAAGTTACATATTGGTTTTATGGTGTCGATTGGATGTTTTAAATATATCATGCATTGCAGAAAGAATAAAGCAGGAAAATTTTGGCTATTTCAAATAACTCATAGTCTCATTAATCAGTATCTTTTTGAATTAGAAAGAAACGAAGACTTTTCGTTGAAAGAGAGGGAGATGTCATGTTACCACATAATGGCTTACCATCAATAATACCTAAAGAGAAACGTAAAAATAATGTTTATAAAGATTGCGGAAATATTCTCGGTACTTGATGAACACGCGCATAATGCCTATAAGAGGTTTATAAGAAGTTATATAAAGGTAACAGCCGTATCTCTATCTTAGCGGTATATAAGGTTACCAATGTTTGGCAGTAACCCGTATTGAGTCCGCCATTTAAATTTCTTAAGGAGTATATAGAGGTAACTGAAACGTCATTGGTGATATATAGAGAAGTTTTATAAAACAAAAATTGTTCATTGGGCGTGATAGCGCTAATTAAGAAAAATAGGTGGTTATCAGAAAGTGACAGCGCGAATGTCAGGAAGCCCGAAATAAAGTACGTTTTGGTAAGCTCGTTAACGGTTGGTCACCTAAAAGTACAGAAGTAATCACAAAGTGACGAGAAATTATACGGAGATCATACATTGACAAAGAATCCATACCATATAATTGACAGCCAAGCAGCTCTCAAAGTTCTGGATGCAGTAGAGATACACTCGCCTTTTTAGGACGAACGAGACTAACGAGATTATGGGTTACAATAAGCTTAACGACAGTATGACAAGGTTCTGACACCGTAACCTGTAAGAAAAAAAAAAGAAAAAAATCATAAAGTAAATGGGTCAAAATAAAAATATTCATTGCAATTTAAATTATCTTTATACTGTCAAAACTACTTTGAAATGATCTATTTTTTCTTACAGTTATATAATGATTCTCTGTTGTACACCCAATTTCTCTTTTATTGTTAATACTGTTATATATTACATCTAAAATTGGCAATGTAGCAACTTAGACCAGGGTTGTCCACTACATCAAGCACAAGTGAAGAAAAAATGGCGAATCTCATTAGATACATTAAATTTAATACAGATCATCGTAGCCATGCTAATGAAAAAATAATGTACTTTAACGGTGTGACTCGTAATCGCTTTTGTAATTAGATGGAGAGGCGAAAGGATGACGCGCGACGATGACTGTTACTTTGGAGAATAACTTTTTATTATTTTATTAACCTCAATATTAATTAAGAAATTATAATTGAATCAAGGAAGATTTTGGAGGAGAACAGTTTTCAAGGTTTTACGTAATACCGAGTACCACAAAACTGATTAACTTGAAGTCATTTTTTGTAATAAATATAATTACCATCTTGCTGTAACGATGTTCAGAGTATAATGGCTCTTTAATACAGTTAAAAAAGTTGAGAATAATTAATTATTCCGTGATATTAACAAAAAATACGATGAAGTTTCAAACGCGTATCCTTAATTAGATCGTTATTACTGTGATTTTAGTCAGATTAAAATATGAAATAAAGTTAGATATCAAACTAAAAGAAGACAAATATGTACGAACATAAAGTGAATATCTGTGTATCTACTCAATAACCTGGGCACTGCATAAGTCAATTTCCTCAACAGCAATTTTTAGACAACGCACAAAATATTACAAGTGATTTCAATAAAAACATCATTGATTCAGTAAACGATCCTACTTCTACATTTAATATTAATTTCTCTGATGTAGCAACTGTAGAAGATATTAATACGGATTTCACCTATTACAGAGATTGATGTTTCCGATATTATCAATTCCGTTTGCAGGAAAACACCATCAGGTCAAGATGAAGTTCCACGTTCTTTAGTTAAGGCACGGTAGTTCAGTCGGTTAAGGCGTATTGAGTGACGAAAATATATAAAACACATTTCAATAAAAAATACCTCCCCTCCAAACCACCCTTCTTACATCTTCCCCTTTCCCTTGACCTCCTCAAAACCTCTATACACCTTTAAGTTTGCTCATGCAAATCTATTTTTAAATGCTGACACTTGGAGTCAGGTTTTTTATAGAACTTTTCCCTACATAACAAAAAAAAAAAACAAAACACAGCATTCTAACTAAAACGATTTTATATGGAAATTAAGTCTATGACAAACAAACAAAAAATAAAATGCGATTGAACTAAATAAGAAGATCGTCAAGCAAAATACAAGACATGATCTGAAAATCTCCTGCCGACAACATCTGGCCGTTGTATCACTTCCACGTGCTTAGCCGCGTTTCTGTGACGCAACGTTATAGAAATTGTAATCACAGAAATAAATGACATAAATGAAATGACATGTAAAACTAGCTAAATAAAATCAAAGTATATTAATTTGGTAATTTGGAGTGGCAAATATATTGACCGACTGTCTATCGCGCTCTGAGTTCGAGCCCCAGCCCCGGTACTGACAATACCGGTGGGTGTGGATGTATGTCTGCATTTTTCAAAATGCGTAACCTCCTTCCGGACAGCCTTGGCTTTGGATTTGGGGGTTGTCTACTATATGTGATGTAGTGTTTTTATGTTAGTTGAAAAATCAATTGCCATGGTGAAAAAAAAATTGTTTAGTATATTTTATATTACAATAAAGTGTATCAAGCTGGGCCGATTTAGGATGGATCCACGAAGAGCATAACAGAATATGAACGGGTTTTCTTTACGGTGTACGAGTTTACTCTGCATTTGTTGACTTTGTGATTATTCATACTAGTGCAGGCGCTAGAAGGAAGTGAGTATGCAAAATGTGAGGACCGCATTTTATCAATGGATATTAGCTGAGAATAGTTCAAAGATTAATAATCCGGATGTTGCCGTTCCATTTTTTGGTCCAATTTTTTTTTTACCCCTCCTCCTCTTATCTACACAGGATGGACAATTACTAATAGGCCATTGTTCAAGGGAAGATTCTTTGGATCAAAATATGAGGATATAACCAAACATGCTTTAGTAAATTGTTGCTGTGGAAAAAGATACAGGGTGTCAAAATTGTAATTTTTTTTCTTTTCTCTTGCAATATCTCACCGATCCCAATTTGGTAAGGAAACATTTTTTAAGCTAAGAAACAATAATTTATGTATCACATCACGCTAGCTCATGGAGGACGCCTCATGAGCTATGCCCATCGGGTATAGCTCGTCCCTTTCAGTCACCTCCCTGTATAGTGACTGAAAAACTAGCCTTATAATGTGTTGAAAACTGCCTCTGTACAAGCAGGAGTATATAAATGCCAATAAATTGCGAGAAATGTTAAAGTTTTTATTGTTTCGAATACAGTACATGAATCTGGAGTGACTGAGTGCACACCTCTTACTCGTGTCCCAAAACCACCCCTATAACGAGGTGGAAACAACCCTTGTACAAAAATTAAAAATAAAAATAAACTACACGAATAGATAAAATAGAATAGATCGTGGGAAATGTAGAAGTTTTCGCTGCTTCAATTCCAGAATATTTATTTTACCCAAAATCATCCCTAAAAAACTACCCCTACATAGTAAAATGTACATGTGTGCCAATAAATCGTGCATTTATTGCACGAAAAGGTTAATGCAGCTTGACTGAAGAATATGAACATTTTTTTAAATCTTTTTTTCCTAGAATACCTTTTTCTTCTTATTTTCAAATGATCTTCTCATTTACTCCTTATTGTGTTCTTCGTGTGTGTCTCTTTTTATGGGCCAAGGGTTTTCCGCCATCCAGAAAATTTGTGTGAATACCCTATTATAGGGTAAGAACCACCCTATTATAGGTGTGGTTTTTGTACCGACTAAGAATAAGGTAGATCAGGGTCACCCAATATTCTATTCTATTCTGGAATTAAAACATCGAAAACGCCTCCATTTCCCACGATCTATTGGTATTCAAGCAGTTTATTTTTATATTAGGGTGGTTTCCACCCTGTTATATAGGTGGTTTTGGGAGACGAGTAAGATTCATGTACTAAATTCCAAACTATAAAAACTTTAACACTTCTCCCGATTTATTGGCATTTATATACTTTATGCTTGTGCAGGGGGAGATTTCAGCATATTAGAAGGGTAGTTTTCCAGTCACTATTCAGGTAGGTGACTGATGAATATAAAACGTTTCCCTTTCCCACGTTTTTCACCATTCATTTACATCCATTCATTGAATTCTGGGTGGCCATTCTTGAGCTTGAGGGAGTAGAATGAAAAGAGAAAATAATCTTTTTCTACTCCCTCATGTAAAGTTTGTATTCCTGAATTTATTTTCCCCAGCCAAGTAGACGAAAACACTCCCTACTAATTCCCTTACTTTTAGTGAGAGAAAATCGAGGGAAAGCAGAAAAGAAACATTTTTTAAGTACTTTGTAGGTTATGATCGTGCGTGTGGAGAGTATCATATTAATTCGGTTTTATTTAAATAATGGATATCGAAGATTTAGTGGCTAGACAAGTTTCGGATGATTTAGAAGATAACTAATAAATTTTTTGGGTGCGTGTGACATGACACGACTTCTTTAAATAATCGGTGTCCATTCTGTACAAAATAAACGATGCTTTTCGTATGAGACTATAATACTGTGATATGAGATTAACTTTTAAATCACTAGAATAAATATGTTTTTGATCTGTCAACTGTCACGCCACCACCAAACAGTTTTTGGCCACCAAGCTGACAAATATCGATATAGGAGAGTTCTGATTGGTTATATTGTGAAGAACAATATGACAACACTGTAGACTTCTCCCTCAAACTTTCACCGGTCCCTCGTTATTCCTTTTGTTTAAGAACACATATTTTTCGAATAGGGGAATTTCAAGTGAAAGGCGAGGGAATTAATTCGCCGGGGAGCAACAATTTCTCTCGTGCTCAAGAATAGCCACCCTGATGTATGGGACGGTTTTACCCCATTTTCGGGGTTGTTTTTGGCTGTAGCGCAAAAGTTTGGGGGTATACGGATTTTTTTGACCTCGGATTCAGATTCAGCGTCGAGAAACACATAGGAATACCATGGTCAGTCATCCAGATCACATTTTTTTGTGTGGCTGTGTAATGTATCAATTTTGAAGAAATTTGTCTGTCTGACAATTTTTGTTATTTAACATCTAACAGACCTTTTGTCATAAATATTTTTTTTTTCATGAAAATACGCTTCATAACACCTCCTTGGTTTTTGTTTAAAAATGAAGTTTGAGATGTTTCCTATGTTAATTACCTTGTCAGACTGAATTTTGAAAGCGCAGCATCCATGCTTGATAGATGTCAGGCTGAACCGCTGGCATCTCATAGCACCTCCTTTATTTTTATTTAAAAATTGTTTTTTCGCTGATAGACCAATTTCTGTGCATAAAAGAGATCTCAAACTTAATTTCAGTTGACATAGTAAAAAACATTTTTTCGATGTCAGATCAATTTTTTTGCATAGAGGTGTTATGAGATGCCAGTGGTTCATCCTGACATTTATCAAGCATGGATGCTGCGCTTTCAAAATTCAGTCTGACAAGGTAATTAAAAAAAATTTCCAACCAGACAGGTTTTAATAGATAGGGGAAACCTCAAACTTCATTTTTAAACAAAAACCAAGGAGGTGTTATGAAATGTACTTTCATTAAAAAAATTATTTATGACAAAAAGTCTGTCAGATATTAAATAACAGAAACTGTCAGAGAGACAAATTTTTTCAAAAATGATATATTATTTACCGCAAATTGTGTAAATTTCAAGCAGGTGAAAAATAAATCCATTTTTTTAGCCAATTTTGAAAGTTAATTAAAAATAGCAATTAACACAAATTTACTAGTCTAGCGGGCGTAACATGTTTATTACGTGTTTTACAATCATTTTCACCTTTTAAATTTGGGGGTACCTTTTTGTGCCATGGGAGCTGAGACTATTAGCACCATGACAACTTCACCATTAGGAAACAAATTATAATTGTTCAAATCCCAGCTTAAATGAGAATTACAAATAATTTAATGCCAAATCGATGGGATTATCCTCAACGGATATGTAGCATTCAGTAAATCTTTTAAATGTACCACTATATTAATTCAGTTTCACATGGGTAGGCGTCAAAGCTAATAAGAGCTACAATCCGTGTAATTAAGATTGGAAATTAAAATCATAGCAATCAGTTTTATTGACAGGCTTAATTTTATATCTCTTAAAAGCTAGTTGAATCAGATAACTCCAGTAAGATGAGACTTACATACATTTGTCGTTGTTTGTTAGAAAGGAAAGGACAGATGTGTAATTAAAAATATGTTAATGATTTGATTCCTGTTAATGATGTACAAAATTAATGTAGTCAAGGCTCAATATTAATAGCAACGACATTTATAACAACAATAACAACATTGTAATTGTCTAATATTCAAATTAAAGCTTTTCAGTGCAGTCTTTAATATTAGGTTTTAGAACGGTAAAAGTTACATCAGAAGTGTTTATATAATTTTCTGTTGTATATAAAATCAACGTAAAACAAGAGTATAATGAACCCCTTGCGATGAATAGAACTAGTGATACACTGGTTTAAATACAATACAAAAATGGTTGAAAGGTACTGAAAACATGTCTTAAACACCCCGCTGAATGTGTGATCTCTCCTCGCTCAGCGTGCCAAGGCTCAGATTATTGATAAAAGTAATTTTGCCCCGAATTTATAAATTTAAAAATTGGCTAAAGGATGTACGGGAGAGATATTTTTTTAACTCAAACATGAATGAAATTTGGTTAAAGTGAAGTTTACGTGTTTCTAAGACACTCTGTAAAATATCAGATTTTTTGTCTACATAATTGAAGAGGAAGCTAGCTCTGAATTTTCAATCATTTTAACAATATTATGTGCATTTTTCATAATATATGATGTTAATATAACAATAGTATTTTATATAACAAGAGGCTAAAATGGAGCTTTTTTACAAGTGAGGCGTTTATAGTACGAGCCGCAGGCGAGTGCTACAAACCACACGAGTA
The DNA here is from genome assembly GCA_936432065.2 of Rutpela maculata. Classification (NCBI taxonomy): domain Eukaryota; kingdom Metazoa; phylum Arthropoda; class Insecta; order Coleoptera; family Cerambycidae; genus Rutpela; species Rutpela maculata. The sequence goes on from OW386290.2 coordinate 24,477,565, forward strand.
AAAAAAAGCACATTTTAGTCTCGAGTTATATACAAAATTTTTTGTATCGCCATTCGAAATTAGAAAACAATATAATTTTGTAAAAATAGACTAAATTATATTGCTGTTTCCATAGAAACCAGTAGGTTTTATTTCACACTGTGAAATAAAATTTCTTTATCTATGCACTCTTATTAGGTTATATATTAATTAATGAACTGATTTTGAACAATTAATAGTATCCATAAACAAACAGCGTGAGTTATAATGAGTGAGTTATTATTACTCACTAGTACAGTGCCTTTATCTTCATGCCTAGCCTGTCCAATAGGTGCATCGATTTTTATTTTTTTATCTAATCCAAAATGGCGGGCGCCCAAAAATTGTGTGATGGGGTTGTAAAAAATAGGTTAAAATATCAAATTAAATTATTAACCCTTGGGGGTAGCGGGTTGGGGTCAAAGGTAAACATTTTTGATATTCTATATATTCAAAATGGCTGGTGCGAAGAAGTTGTGCTTTACAGTTGTATATAAGAGGTAAAAACTTAAGACCAAAATATTAAGATTTAAGGGTAGCGGGTTAGGGTTAAAAGTCAGCTTGATATTTTCTTTGGTCTGCATCAGATCCATTTCTATTCCCTACAAGCTCAAAGGTCCCATTTTTTTTAACATCATCTAGTGTGAAATATTAAACTTTATTTTTACTTTAATTTCTTTATTGAAAGTTTGGAAGTTCGATAACAAAGGTACTTATGTGAAAAGAAGCTTGATTTTATTAAAGAATAAAAAGTGAAAATAAAAATAATATAAACATTATGGTAAAACTTGCTTGTAGTAATCTTTTTTTATGTTGAATTTAGAAATTTTGTCACGGGATCTAATCGTTGTTCTAATTAATCCATCCAGCGCTGAAGCTTCAGTTACAAGCTTTACTCCCCTTTCTACAGCTTGTGGGTGATTAGGAAATTTCTTTATTTCGACTATCGTAGACAATTCAGGGTTATTTATAATTTGATTAAGGTGTTCTTCGGATAAATTAACTGTTAATGGTGGCTCATTATTTCACATTCTTGCCAATCAATCATCTCATACTAATTTGTAGCATTTAGTTTCATATTGTAATTAAACATAGTTTAAAGATATTACTAATTAATAGTAAGTATCGATAACATTTGTAAGGGTACGTACTATCTTTTTGGTCTTTGATGCTAACCCGCCACTCCTGAGTCTTAATATTTTGGTTTAAAATTTTTACCAGCCAATTACAACCCCAAGACCAAACTTTTCCGCGGCCGCCATTTTAGATATGCACAAAATAAACAAATTGCACCGCTACCCCTAAACCTTAATATTTTTCACTAAAATTTTTACCTGTTGCTTATAACCCTAAAACACAACTTTTGCGCACCCGCCGTTGTTTAAATATAAAAAATATATGTTTTCGATGCACCCTACGTGTTCAATCGACGTAATGCGCGACACATGAAAGTGGTAGCCAGGAAGGTAGCGACAGATTTTTTTCCCATCATAGACAGTATCAATGATGAAAGTGCAAGTCTACCAAACTTTTAGTGTTGCAAAAATGAGTAAAAAATTGAACAACATGTTACAAAAAGAGATCGATTTTCTGAAATGTCACAAAATGCTACTTTTTATTCGTTCGTACCGAGCCGAATGTTCAAGTTTCGCCGTGCAATTTACGATCAGGTTTATTTGGAAGACTTCTTCTTTACGTCGCGACATCGTACGGCTATCCCAATGGTGTTTTTCGAAAAATATGAACGTGTCAAGATTGCATGTTTTTGCAATTTTGTCGGCTCCGAAATGTAAGCTGTTTTTTGTTATTTTTCGCAGATATCTCCGAAACGGTGGAAGTTAGGTTCGAAATAAAAAACAAGTATTTTCCACTACGAATCTTTTGCTTCCATCGCAAATTTTGAGCTTCTACAGTTGGCAACTTTTTAATCTTGGCTCCTACGCCAAAAGATTACTCTAGTTAATTTAAATGGAATTAAATTTGCTAAAACTCTCTTTTTTATTTTTTGAATTCCGACAAAAATGAAGGAAGAGAGGGTGCGGGATTTGGGACTTTTTTTTGGTAAAATTTCTCATTTTGTCACCGTAATTAATCGGTAATTAACTGAAATCGATCTCATATACGATATTCACTTAATATCATGTACTACTTTGACTCTCCGTTAATCTTGGCCCTTCGAAACAACGGTTTCTGAGAAAAATTGTTTTTTTAAGATTTACATACACTCTATAGGAAAACGTGTAATTTCCTACATTTCCTCGAATATCTCGATAATTATCGTTTTTTTTTTTTCGAAAAATTTGTAGACAGCTTATGAAAAGAGAATTGATTGAGCTTTCCGACGCTTTTTCTATTTTTTCCCTAACATAAAAAACAAGTCTTTTGACCGAATATGCGCTCCGGGCTATTGCAGTTCGCGGAGAAGTTTTGCATTTTCCGCCGCGTATTATTAATCTACAAAACTGATTTTTTGTCTACAAGCAGTTTGTGCATTATTTAGATTAAAAATCACATTCTACCTCCGCTTAAAGGTGGCTAAATCTTTGAAGATAACAAATATAAAAGGGTGAACAAAAATTAAATTTTACAGTTAATTTTATTAATAAACAAACTGAGTAATTTAAACAAAATTTTCTCAATTTAATATTTATTGTTATAGTCGTAGATAAAGTATAGTATTCAACTTGCGGTAATGGTAATAACATTACCGCTCGTTGAATAATATACTATTATATTTCACTCTTTTTTCTTTATTTTCCACTTGTCAATAATGACAATGTTTTGATTCATTGAAACTGTCAAATAAATGTCATTTTAGGATATGGCGTTATAAAATAGTAGATTGTAATACAAGTGTGGCAAGGGCTTCATTACAAAACGATGTATGAAAGTAGGAACACGAGCAGCGAGTGTTCCTATCATACGAGTCTTGCAATGAATCTTGCCACATGTGTGTTACATACTATTTTTTCTACGGTTGTGAAGTTATTTCCCTTTTTTAAAGTCTTTCCAAATTTTGAATTTGCTGCCTGACAGATTTTATTTAAAGTGACATTTTCCGCAGTCATTCTTAAGTTAGAAAATTTGACCTTGTAATTGCAATTCATGTATAATTAATGTACATTTATAGAATTTAATTGTTATTACCAATAAGTAATATAAAATTCTTTAAGGTAAACACTATTTTATTCTGGTGTGTGAAGGTGTAATAAAGGCGTGTGGCAAAGTGATATTTTCTGCAATCATTTTGAAGTTAGAAAATTTGACTTTCAGCACAATCGTAGAAAAAATATTTTACACTCCTTAAAAAAAACATGTACGTATGTGTAATGGACTTAAACATTCATATAATAAATATTTGCTTTTCTTAGTTGTAGTAACAAATACAAGATGGCCCTTCTTAAATAAATAAAATCGCACATAAAATTATTTTTTTTTATAATATACAATAATGTATAAGATATAAGATTGACTTTTAGTGTCCGTCACCGATTATATTATTTATTTTTTATTATTATTATTTAATTGAATTTAATGTACTCTCTCTTGAATCACCCTGTACGAAAAATATACGTTTTCAGCCCTTAAAATAAAGGGTTTTCGAGGGTTGTCACTATTTGAACATTTAATCAGCATCAAATCAACTACCAAAATCCAAAGTTTCAAGAAAATTTAACCTAAAGCAAAAATCATGTATTTTATGCGGAGACCTTTGGCCAGTAAGAGCTGGGATATTGTTGAATTTTCGACGACCGACATTCACCTTGTTCAATTTACCGTCATTCTGTATAAATCCTGTTCGCTGATAGAATCCCGATCGTATAGTGTAAAGGAATATCGTCCGGAGCTCTGTCATTCCTTGCCTTTATTGAAATATTGTTTGTAACCTAATCTGTAACGTAAGTTTTAATCTTTGTAGTCAAGTTACGACCGATGACGACGTGCGGCATATCTATTGTTCGACAGCAAACCAATTTGCGTACCGCGCACAGTGGTTCAAAGAGCGGATTTAGCTTATCAAAAGTGGTCGACTCATGTCGCGCCGGATGACGTCATTACCCACCATAAGCCTTTCGAAGACGATAGTTAAACTCAGTCATCAGTCACTTCTTTTTGACTGCTGTTGTTACATGTGTTTAAAGAGGGAAGTCAAAACTTTTTATTATGGGCCCTACTAGTCACGGTATGTACTAGTATGCTGTACATTATTTGTTGAAATCATTATCGTTTTTCTCGGCTGTTGAACAATAATTAATCGGAAATAAAAAATAATAAAAATGAAAAGTTTGACAAAGCTTATATTTTGTGGAACTTCTAATTTCCTGTGCATATTAATCCACAGTCCTTGGATTTCAAAAGCTACACTCAAAGAAAATGATGGGTAAATTCAACGAAAAGGAGCATATGAAATCGCGCCTATCTAGTTTCATACTTAAATTAATCAGAAAAGAATAGTCATACAACTTTATTTGTTTTCGTAAACAAATAGTAGTTTAATAATCATATCTTCTTGCAACAAATTAAATAGTACAATGACATTTTTTTATGTTCACTAACCATTTTCAATTTGGCTTACAATTAAATAGTACAACGACTTTGTTTTTTGTTCACCAACTAATTTTTAGGTTGATCTACACTTTATTGTATGATGAAGTTTTTTTTGGTTTGCCAAAATCTCAGTATTGAGACATCAGACCACCCAAACCAAAGATTAGAGATCGTTTATAAGATCCATCCAAATATATCGATGATCCCTGAGAGAATTTGAACATTGCAATCATGTTATTGATTTTCTATAAATTCATAAGAGTATAAGATAATGCATGATTGATTATTGTCAGTGATTTGTATGTGGCGTCATCTGGGAATAATTTCTGTAACAGACTACATGGTAAGCAAGCAAATTTTATGGTAATTCTTTTAGAACTTCTAGAAGATGACAATAATTTTGGTTTGTCTACCAAGTACAATAATACAGCGAACTAATACTGGGTTAGAATTACAATTCGATAATAGTTAAAAATAAAATATACTATTATCTAGTTTAATTTGACAGAATTTAACAAAATAATAGTCAGACGAAAAAAATAATAGACATATTCATCTATTTTTTAAGTTAATGTTTGTTTTGTTGTACGACAACTTTTTATTAATTAAAATAACAATCATCTCTTGTTGAAAAATACCAACAATATAATTTAGTTTAACAAAATTAACGATATTGTTAGTTAACCATTTTTTTTTTGTTGAATTTACCCATACTATTTCTTTGAGTGTATCTAGTAAGGTATCTATTTTCATTTTAGTTGGTGCCAGCAACAGAGCTCGACGAGAGTTGTTTGAAGTTAGGCATGCAGAAACGCAACACAGTGAAAAAATGTTTGCTGTATATCGATATATAATTACAAAATTACACTTAGTAGATACTAAACGAGATGTTGGAGAAAAATTACTTATTGAGAAATCTGGTAAATCTGCAAACTGTTTATAAAAAGATGGAAGCAATGTCACGCCAACATTAACTATTTTAAAACTGATACTGCAAAATTGTATACAGAAAAGTATAACTGGTATTATATGCCAATCACTTTACATAATGTACTGATCTGGATCGGAAATCATTAAATCGCCTATAGTGCCTATAAGAAGAATGTTTAAGGAGGCTCAAAAATCCCGCCATAAAGATGCGAAAAGATTCAGAGAACATAGTACTCGGAAGGCATCTCGAATTAACACACCCTGAAATATTTAATACACATGTTATTGGTAACAAGCGATCCATTGATCAATTTTTTCAGAATATTGCTGAAAAAACTTAAAGATCACTTTCCCAGGAAGTTGTTAATTTGCTCGAAATTGATAAGTTTTAAAGTATGTACTTTGATTAATACATAATCCTACACATGAGACAAAAAAGACAATGTGTACATACGATCATAATTTTAGCTTATTATTCGCAAAAAAAACCTGTACAATAGAGTACTTCTTGTAGGTAAACAAAATTTTGTTCATTAATTTTAATTGCTTTTAATAACAGTGGCCGTTTATTTATTCATTTCAATCATGGTTTGGAATCCCAGTAACACAGAGCAGTTCAATAAAGTATACTAAAATAGAATTAAGGTATTTTTATTCATAACGAATATTTTTGATAAGCTAAATCCGCTCTCTGAACCATTGTGATGCGTGTCGTCGTCGAATGCGCCTGGCGATTCCAGAGGTGGGTTGATTTTCCCAGAAGTCGGGTATAACAGGTCTACACCTGCATTTATTTCAATTAGTGCCAATTTTCTGTCTTGTTCTATTGTTAAAATAGTAAACATGTATCCTGATGAATTTTTAAATCTGTAATCACAGCAATTAGTTTTGAATTTGTTGGAATATTTTCAAAAGGAAAATGAAAATGGTGGACCTTTATTGTCAATAAAAGCTGTTCAAAGGTGAGTGGGTGAGGCTTTAAAAATCGATAAAAAGACTGTAAAAAAATAGCTAAAAACGACAAAGACAAGAGTTACACGATGCTGTAAAATATGAAATAGAAAATGTTATCTGAAAATTTTGAAACGTGGCTGATAGAGAGACTTTTGCCAGGGTTACAAAATCCAAGCATTATTGTTTTAGATAATGCTAAGTATCACTCTCGTATTGAAGAAAAACAACCAACCCAATCTTGGACGAAAGAAAAAATACAAACATGGTTAAAGAACAAAAACATAGATTTCAGTGATACCGCATTTAAAGCCGAATTGCTTCAAATAGCTGGAGCTAACAGAATAGAGCAACACTATGTTGTCAACAATTTAATTAGAGACATGAGACATGAAGTACTGCGGCTGCCATCATATCACTATCAATTCAGCCAAATAGACCTTGTTTGGGGGAATTTGTAAGGGAAAGATGATTTTAGTGACGAAGCCGTTCTTGCTATGTGGAGTACGGCTTTATCTCAAGTGTCGAGCTCAATTTAGTCCAAGTGTGTAAATCACACAAATAAATTGGTTTTAGAGATATGAGGACTCTGAAGAATTACACATTGACTAAAAAAACTAAATTTATTTATTTATCTTATACAGGGTGACAATCGGGAACCGGATGTTTTTGGAACGCATAGTACGGAGCTTAGCGCGGTTATAGGAGGGCGAATACAATGTTACTATCTTTGTAATGTTATGCCATTTCAGTAGCTACTAACTGCCACACGAATATATTGGATGATTTGGAAATAAATGTCATACAAAGAATTTGCAAGATAATAATAATGAAGCTTACACAATGCCATTTACGGTGTGTATCGAGTATGGAAGATAACGTCATCGAGATGGTGTCGCATTGAATGCAGTTTTCGACCCTCTTCATGAAATCGTCCATAACACGCTCTAACATCGCTTTATCAATAGTCACAATTTCCTGACGAATGGCATTCTTCAAGTCGGCCAAATTACGGGGCTTGTGGGTATATACACGACTCTTCAAATGCCTCCACAGAAGAAAATCACAAATTGACAGGTCTGGAGACCTTGGGGGCCACGGCATATCTCCAAAACATGAAATGAGTTTTCCTGGGACCATGTTGTGGACAACATTCATTGATGAGTAGGCAGTATATGCCGTGGCACCATCTTGCTGAAACCACACATTCCTTGGATTTATCCATTTTCGGAGTAGTTCTGGCATAAAAAAATTTTGGATCACCTGAACGTAGTGGTTAGAATTAACGGTGACGCTACACCCGGCTTCTTCAAAAAAATAGGGACCAATAATGCAAGTAGGGCCAATGGCACACCACACTGTGACTTTTTCAGAATGAAGAGGATATTTCGTGGATTTTCAGGAGCCCAGTACCTGAAGTTCTGTCTATTAACTGTTCCATCTAAATGAAAATGAGCTTCGTTGCTCATTAGAAGCTGCAGACCTAAATTATCTTCCAAATTCACTTGCATTCTCATAGCAAAATCCCCACGAGTTTCAAAATCTCTTTCCTTTAATTTCTCAACAATCTGTGGTTTGTAGGGGCGGAATTAAAAAAAAAAAATTTCTACCAAGAATCTTAAATTTTTATTAAAAATACATATTGATCATTATTATGAAGCATTTTTCGTGTGGCTGTTAGTAGCTACTGAAATGGCATAACATTACAAAGGTAGTAACATCGCATTTGCCCTCCTCTAACCGCGCTAAGCTCCGTATTATGCGTTCACAAAACATCCCTTTTCCCGATTGTCACCCTGTATTAGGTACTTATATTTTATTGCCATATTTGTTTTATATTCGAAAACACCAACGAGCCTACGCCATCTTAGTTCAGACGTTCGTGACGGCACACCGGGACTCTTTCAGCGAACAGATTTTATATATTATTTTGGTATGGCAATCACACATATTGAGCCCTGGGTTTAAAAGGAAACGCGGCACCTCTGTTTGATAGTAATATCGTGATTTTCGACGGCTGCCTCATGCACTACAAGTTTTGAATGCTCCTTATCGAATAATCTAAAAACCGTTCAAAGTTAGAAAATGATGTTCGTAATCAGAACAAGCTCGTATAATGGGCCTTGGTACTTATCTAAGATCTCTTTAATTAGGTAGTTGTAAGAACCTCCCAGGTAGTCGATAGTAATAAGCTCCATTATCATTACATTTATTTGTTTTCTCGAAATTACACGTAGTTTTATCAGAATAAGAATTCCTGTAATGCAAGTTTAATTACAAATAGGTGAGCAGATACGGCAATTTTGAAATTAAGATTGACTTAACTTGGAATAGAACTGGGGCTAAGCTGCATAATCTACATAGTACATTCCATACCGTTTCTTCTGCCCAGGAAGTGGCTATATCAACGTAACTGCTTGAAGATAGAAGGGAGGGGAAGGAGTCGCATATCTCCCTCTATATTGAATTGTACAGTGTACTTGTAATACCAATTGACATAAAGATCTGTTGTAAAGCATCACTAATTTTTTTTTATATAAGGACAACCCCTTAACAAAATAAATATTTTTACAATGACTCATTTTCCATTATCTTTTTTAAAAAAGTTTATTTTACCCCACGATACAACTGTATGTTGCTTAGACAATGAAAGATTCATATATATCACCAATTTTTTTTGTGTAAAATTGAATTCTCTACAATTGTTCCTATAGTTTTACTTCCACATCGCAGAAGTATAGTACCCGTAAAGAAATATTAAATAGGCTTAGAATGTCACGAAACGTTGAGATTTTAAGTTTGAACGAAAAAAAATTTCTGCC